>JARHVA010004597.1:837500-1155000 GCA_037957365.1 Torreya grandis
TTGTCTTTTAATGGGTAATTATAGGTATGAGTAACCTTATGAAGGTCAAAATAAAGGCCTTGAATAGTGAGAAGATTGGTGCAAGAAAAGACACCAAACACACAAGTGGATGTGAAAAAGAGGAAGAAGAGTTTGTTTTTATTGATAATGAAGAAGAGATGCATTGGTTAGTGCATCAGTAAGAAATTGTGTAACTTATACAAGTAAGAGAAGAGATAGAGGATAAATATGACTTATATGATACCATGGAATACCAAGAAGAGGCAAGAGAATAATAAAGCATAAAGGAAGAGAGAGATTTCTTCATACATCAAGCCATCAATGAGGTAAATGAGTGTTTAGGATTTAATTATGATTTATCATATGAAGAGAAGGTTGATGATGTATAGGTAGATAGAGAGAAAATAAAAGTATAGCCATTAAAAAAGGCTCAAGGATATGGTTATGTGGTGCCTAAATGGATGGTGAAGCACACACTCAATGAATAAGTAAACAAACATGCAAGTTTACATTATAAGATTGATTCTCCTCATATGAATGTATGTGTGTAAGGAGATAAGAGGACAAATAAAGTTGATTTTTTAGAGTATTAGCATAATAACATGGATACATGATGTCTAGATGGCTTGAGAAGTCAAATGATAAGAGAAAGAAGCAAGTATGGGTACATAAGAAGGAAAAGAATGAAGATGGATGTGTTGAGGATATTGAACAAAGGAGTCCATAGAGGAAAATTGAAGCTGATACAAGTAGCCAAGATCATGAGAGTTAAATGGTGAGCATGGAAGAGGCATTTTATGAAGAAAAGAGGCTTGAGAGGTATACCAAAGAAATGAAAAGTAAACAAATTATTTATAAAGATATTTTTGAATCAGTTAATGATATTTTTTATGGAAAGGAAGGAATGGAAAATGGATATGAGGACTAGTATGCAGCATTGAGAGATTTTTAATTGGATCAATGATGATGAGGAAAGGGATGAGCATGCAACAAAACAATGCCCCATTAAGAGCAAAGGACAAACAAGTTGGCTTCATGAAAAGATTGAAAAGAGAAAGGAGACACAAGGTAAGGGTGATTCAGTTGTTTTTGATAAGTATCTTGATGAATAAATTAGTTTTTATGAAGACAATCTAAGAAAGGATGGAATGAGGTATAAGACAAGTGAAGGACAAACAATCCTTAAGAATGATGAGCCCAAGTTTGATGAAGATAATGGAGATGTAGATGAGACCTCACTAAAGGAGGAGTTGAAAATGTTGGAATAACTCTTTAGTTCTTCAAGAGAGTTGTGTAGAGGTACAAGCCATTATTAAGACACCATTGGTGAGAGTAAAGCAAGAAAAGAGAAAACCCAAGAGGCAAAGACAATTTTGATCAAGAAGAAAGAAAAGGGAGGAAGCCAAGAGACTTCATGTTCTCAAGTTTTTTATTCTAAGGTGGATTTTGAAGTTCTAAATTCAGGTGTTAAAGCGGTGAAGATGAATGAAGTCCATATCTCAATGGACAAACTCTTGAACCAAGAAGACAAAGGAGATCTTGAAGACACATATAAATATGAAACATAGAGATGGAACATGGGAGTTGAAAAGGAAATGAGGAAAATAACATACCAAAAGTGGAATAAAATCAATATGAAAGGAAAAAGACTATTTTAAACAAATACAAGCATTGGTATTGGCAACAAGACCTTTGGATCTAGGCATATAGTGTAGACTAAGGCATGGAGGAAGCAAAGACATTTGAATGAAGGTTCAAATCTTTTTTATAGGGAGAGTATGATGCAGGAGCATATACATTAACCCTCATGATAGACATGGTCAAGTTAAGACTAGCCTTCAATAGGCATGCAATTTCTAATCATGTTTGAGTTGGAATTCAAATCCTTGTATTTCCTTCCAAATGTTGTCTTGAGAGGAAGAGTAAATGTAAATGTAATTATCAAAAGTAAAAGTGAAAAAAGGTGAAATTAGTTAGAGATAATCCCCACATTGGAATCCAATATTGGCATGCAAGACAAATAATGGAGATGGTTGAAATCCTCCAACCATAGGATATTAATTTCTTAGATACTCTTCTCCATTTAGCATATTGGTTTATAAATCTTCTTTATTTGTTTTAGATCCCAAGTTTGGCATAGAAGAGAAAGAAGTAGTTATTATAAAATAATTATATATGTATAATATCTTCATTATTCAAGAGTAAGGTAAGAGAAGAGGAGGAGAGATGGATAAGGAGGATATCTCATTCAAGGAGAGACAGAGAGGTGAACTAGGAGATCAAATCATGTAAGAATGTAAGGGAGAAAATGGAGATTGCATGTGAAGAAAAGGAGAAGACATAAAGTGTATAATAAGGCTTTGTGAAGCCATTGACCATTAAGGATGGGATATTGTAATCTTTGTATTGTAAGTATTTTTATTGACTAAGAAGAAAGGTGTTTTGATTAAAATTATTTATGTTATGCAAAAGAATGATTTCATTCATAGAATTCTGGTTTACACATTATGCAGACCTATGTGTATGTCTTTTCAAGAGATTAATAAAGTAATGAAAAATTATTGGAATAATATATGAATGAGTAATATATAGATATTGTGTATTAACCATTTACAAATTTTGTCTTGTAAAAGAAGTTTAAAGTGGTTGGATTCAAGAAAGGGGTTAAGACAGGGCATTCAAAACCTAAGCACATAGTCCATACTATACAAGGGTCAATCAACATAAAATTATATGTATGAGACTTATAAAATCTATTAATAGGTCTTTAAGTCAATTAATAACCCTAATAAAGAGAAATTAAGTTTTGAAAACCCTCAGATCCCCAAAACCCTACTCTTGGGCATGTAGGTGATAGGGTACAGGCAGTGATAAGAGTTTAGCATGTTTTTGTTGAAAAAGTGAATTGAAAGAGACATTTTATACATGAGAGTATGTTATGTAAGGAAGTTAAATTTAATTATAACTTATATACACCTGTTGAAAGCAAGAGAAAGTGAAAACCTGGAAGTATACTATTGATTGTTAGAAACCTATAATGAAAACAACTTGGATAGACCTTTTTTGGGTGAGAAGATTGTCTTTAAGACTTGGATGATGAATGTAAAGGATGTATGACATATATAAAGACCTAAATCACCCATTTTTAACCCTTAAAACACTATAAAACACTCCCATATGAATTAAGTATGCTCTCGGTCTTGTAGACTGTGTATAGTAACCCTATCTAGGGTTTTTAATGAAAAAGCCTTATATTTCACATTTTAACCATGGAAAATTATTGAAAAATTGAAAATAGATTGTAATTAGTGTTATTAATTTAATTTAAAATGTTTCATGATTAATCATTATGTATGGAAGAAGATATTCATGTTGCAAGGACTTTACTTTATGTAAGAAACTTGTAAACGAACCCTATTTACTCATTCTTGTGAAAAAAGAAGGAATTACTGCATATAAGATGTTGTAAAATTGTTTTAATAGGAGCTATAGGTTTTTAGTCAAACTATAATTATTATTTTAATACCTTTCAAGAATCAAATGTATGGGCTATAGTGAAACAGGCTTGTAGTAAGGGTTATTAGGCCTAGTCAAGAATAGGAAAAGTGGAAGTTTGGAGAAGATGTTCCAAAGGAACCTTGTCTAGATTTAATATATGTTATATAAATTTATAATGGGTACTATAATCTAGTATTATATTGATGAAATAGTTTATAATTTGAAATATAAAGGCTAACAAATTCTTTGATAGAGCTACAAGGCCTAAAAGGGCTTAACAAAGAGAATTGGTTTTTGAGGTAGAATAAGGGGTTTTATGTTCTTGTATAGATTGGGGTGGATCTAAAAACATGTATAAAGGTGCTTTTAGGCCTTTAAGTGTGACAAATAAGGTGATTCCAAGATAATTTCAAATTGTCATTTCTAGGGTCCACAAGAGAAGTTAGTTGTGTATGGAGCTACCAGTTAGATGATTAAAGTGTCTTGACAAATTTGGGAATGAATGTAATGTATTAATGAATGGTATTGACTTGCTTAAGTGTTCTTGGGAAGATAAAATTTTGTATGTCTACTTGTTTAGAGTTCATGATTAGTTACATGTGGGATTGATGTACATGGAAAGTGCATCAATGTATTATTATTATGTAAAGTACAATGGATTCCCAATAGGAAATGAGAAAAGGAAAAGGGAGAAGAGAAGAGATAAGTGGCACCAACTTAGAAAAACATAAAATATCTGATTATGACCTAGAGTTGATCTAAATAACAAAATCCTTTGCCAACTTATTTTTATACTTGGTACATTCTTCAAACATGAGGGTGAGACTCACTTGGTCTATGTATGCAATTAGAATTACATGGTACACATGAATCAATCCTAGATCAGATAAGATAGATCACATCTACAATTATGATTAGTGCCAACACTTGTTAATTAAGCATGACCAATATGAGAATCTGTTAGACCTGATAAGGGGATCACTTTTATCATCTATCACAACACATCATGCTAAGTAGGGTTATAAAGCCTATAGTCTAACACAATTTCACAACAACCCTAAAATATTCCTATGGTTTCTATAGTCACTTATGATAATAAACAAGAAAGTAAACTAATCTAATAAAAATAAAAGTAAACTAATATAGTGCTCACCAAAGCTTGTGTCACAAAATGGTTAAATACAAAGCAATCAAATACATGTATATGAAACTTCAAATAAATTAAGTATGAGTAACACCCTAATACATGGAATATGAGGAGTAATATTATTTGATTCAACACTTAATCTACTTCTATATACTAAAAGAGAGGAGAACAAAGTTATAATATACTTACTTGAATGTGAACCTATCATGACTCAATCTCTCCCTTGGCCAATGTGGCTTTTTAAGAGGTTGTTATGGTTCATAAGGATCACTTTGTTAAGCCAAAGCATCCAATACTTATCCATAAGAATAATATTCTTCAAATAAGAAACCTAAGCTAAGAATCCTCAAGTAGAATGGTGGAAGAGTAGATTGTGAAGAAGTGTGAGCGAATAATAACTCCAAATTGAATTCATATGGAAATGACCAAAATGACCTTGTATATATAAGAGTATCTAACCCAAAATCACTTGAACATGTCATCAATTCTAGGTCAACTGAGTATACCTAGCACATTATTGGGCTAATGCCTGAAGTTTGTGCTAGGTCAGCCATATGGAAACTAGGCCTAAAGAGCTAAAGTGACCCTAGATTGTGCTAGGTCAACCAGGTTGACCTAGGTTATTGAATAGGTAAAAAAGATATAAGGGAAATAAGGATAGAAAGAGGAAAATAATAGATGAATGTGCAAGGAAGGAGAGATAACTTAGGGAAAGGTTTTAAGAGCTAAATGGATAGGGAATAATATGTCAATAAGGGATAACAATCCTATGAAGCACCAAAGGTCTGCCCACCCCTTTCTTAGTGCACCCTTTAAGGTATGTACTTAGAGAGATTGAGTTATGATGGGTTCTTACAAGATGTAAAGTGTCAATTATTGATAAAAGTGTGAAAATACTATGTGTATACATATGCCCCACTCAAAGCTCATCATGTGTGACTAAGGTGTAATAGGGGATGGTGATTTAAGAAAGAACATAAGGACACACATAACGTTGATGCTAAAAAAATTATAGAATTTTAAAAATCATAAAATAACTAAAATTAAATGATATAAAAGGAAACTAACTAAAAACTAAATAATTGAAAAGTCAATGATGCATACCTTAACTTACCTTTATCACAGGATGTTTGTTAGTTGTGTTTTAGTTTTGACTATGGAGGGTGAAAAGACTACTTTGGACAAACCCAAAAATATAAAAATAAGGAGAAAAAACAAAAAAAGGTAAGAAAAGGCAAGATAACTTGTCTTATATAGATGGGACATACTTTGGAATTTGGCAATCTGGGTGACAAGTGTTATGTTAGACCAAATGACCAAGTCAAACAAGAGTAAATTGGGTAACCAAAGATCCAAGTCTACTAAAGATCAAGAAACTCAAACAAGTAAAACTCAAGTAATAAAAGGAAAACTCACCAAATCAAATCAAGGATACATGTCAAACAAGATGGTAAAAAGAGGGTTCAAAAAGAAAAATGGTAAAATAACATTGATGAGTGAGTAATAACAATCCACATCTCAATCATCAATGAAAAAAGGGGATGCATAAAAGGGAAAACACCATGGTTGGGTGAGTAGTAATAATCCACATCTCATGCAACAATGGAAAAAGGGTGTGAACTTAGGTGTCTACAATAGTAGAATAGTAAAATCAAGATAAATGGGAAAAGGAAAGAAAAGTAGTTTTAGCAAATATATAGAACATGATGAAAATGATCCATAGTTTCTCAAACATGTTGTTTTGCATCTAAAGATAGATAAAATTGAAACAAAGTAGTGTTAGCATGTTTGTAAGAAATGAATAAAAATGAGTTTAAAGAAGAGGGAAAATAGATTTGAAATCATAATTTATCTATCAAGGGGGCAAATGAAATGGAACAGAGGGGAGAATGAAGTAAAAACCAAGGTAGAGGAACTCTTTATCAAAGTCAAGACACTCAAATTTGGTTTTTCAAAACAAGAGGACTATTGGCCTTAAGGACTTTGAATAGCTTCTCTTAGCTACACAAGTCTTAGATCAATAAATGGAGTATATAGATCATCCCATAAAGGCTATATGCATGAAAATTAAAATGGACCTACCTCCCCATGACTTGTTCCCCTCTCTTTAGGACCCCTTACAAAGCCATCGATCTACTATGAAGATTGGGTACTTGTGTGAGAAAGTAGGATTCACTATAGATTTTTTTTTGAAATCCCCTATTCCAATCTACTATCCTACCACACCCCAAAGGAATTTGGATCTATGTGAAGTTGACTATGGAGTTTGAGCTTAGATTGGAGATAGGAGATGCACTTGTGATCATGTCTTTTGTTTTTCTTATACTTTTAAGATTTATATGTTTCCTTTTAGATATCATTGTCTTTTGTTTTCAAATGATTGGATTTTAACTTTTTTTTTTTAATTCCTCCTCCATATGGATTTGGAAGCCCAAACATGGGTGATAAAGATGACTTTCATTTGAAAAAATTGGGACAAGGTTGCTAAGAGAGAAAATCAAAGAGCATGGGGTCTAAGAGTCTTGTAAATATAGGTGAAATAAAAGTGATATCTTGACTTTGACCTTATTTTATCTAAATGTAGAGGTGAAATAAAGGGGGAAGTCAAGAGGAAAATGACACATGTAAAAAATTTGAATTTCTTCAAATTGAAAAAATGTGACAAAGGGAAAAAAGGAATATGATGATAGCAAAGGTGTGATTCCTTATCATAAGACTACAAGAAGTGAAGGAAAACATGCTCACATAGATTTTTTATAGATTCCATCTAGCAAAAGAAGCAAAAGCAAATATCTAAATAACAAGGATAAAAAAGAACATGAAAAGAAAGGTAATTTTATGATGAGGTCCATGTTTTATTAATGATCTTACCAATAAACTCACAAAAGGAAAACCCAAGGGGTGATTATAAGCAGAAAATGAGGGAGCCTTTATATAAATCACTTCACAAAGAAAGACCCAAAGGATGCCACAACAACATTGACAATAAACAGAATAATGAAAAGGAAAAAATGAGAAATAAAAATAATGGTCATATTATGAGGAGGGATCGGTTTTATCCATGGCCTTAAAAAGAAACTCATAAAATTAAATCCCAAGAGGATGTTAAAACAAGATTGGCAAGCAAAAAAGGAAAATGAAAAGATAAGTGATGAAGACTATGGTACATCAAGAAACTAAAAGACCAAAAGGGAGGACTAAAGGTATGAAAAGGAAGAAAATTACTATAGAGGAAGAGACCCATGCTTAAGTAACCTATAAAAATATGTTAGATAGATATATAGTGAAATCATGAAAAGAAGGGAAATGATTAAGAAAAGTATTTCTTAAGGAATTGAGTATTGTTGGGCTCTTTGAAAACATGGCCTTCATTGGTTTTAAGGTGATAAGTACTTGGACCAAGAACATATTTAACTAATTAAGGGCCCCACCAATTTTTGGCGTACTTACCTTCTTTGTCATAGGTTTAATCTAATTTAAGGATAAGATCACCAACATTAAATGTGTGGTTTTAACATGTTGTTTATGTTGTCTAATGATGTGAGCCTTGTATTAATTATTATGATGCAAGGCAAAAAGATGACATTCATCAAGAAGATCAAGGGCATGAAGGTGAGACTCACATAATTCTTCATTGAGAATGATACCATAAAGAGATATAAAAATAGAAGGAATCTCAACTTCAAGAGGAAAATTTAAATTAGAACCATAGACTAGATAGAATAGAGTTACCCTAGTGGTAGTATGAATATTATTTTGATAGGCCCAAAGTGTAGGATAAAGATGAAGATGTCAATATGTGTGGGTTTCATGAATTATATTTTGAAGAATTTTATTGATAATTTTTTTGGTGGACTTAGCTTGACCATTACATTATGGATGATAAGGAGTGGAAAACTTGTGATTGATTTTGAAATTACCACCATTATTAGAAATGGTTGTGTGAGTAATACCAAAGTGGAAAATAATATGGATAAGAATGAATTTAGATATAGTGGGACCAATAACATTAATAAGGGGCATGGCTTCAACCCACTTGGTAAAGTACTCGATGGCAGTGATGATGAAGATGTGCCCATCTTGGAATGAAGAAGCTTATGAATGAAATCAAATCCCCATGTGGAAAATAGCCAAGGAAACTTGATAACTTGAAGTTTGATTGGTGGTGAGTGAATGAGGTCATCATGAAGCTAAAAAGGATTACACTTTTTAGCATATTCAATAGCATCCTTTTCTAGAGTAGCCAAATAATAGCCCATACATAGGCATTTGTGGGACATAGCATGTCTACTATAGTGACCACCATAAATTCCCCCATGTGCTTTCTCAAGTAGAAGATGAAACTCATCCTTCATGACATAATGAAGTAAAGTACCTTTGGCATTGTGATAATAAAAGATTTCATGTCTAAATACATACTTGAAAGCTTATTTGTGAAGACACATTTTTTCATGAGAATCCAAGTTAGGAGGATAAGTTTGATGTTTTAAGAATTGAATGATGCCTTGATACCATGGGCATTATTAGTTCGTGATAGCCTTGATGTGGTAGATAAGGGAATCTAGAGGGTGAGTAGATGACAGAGATTTGATTATTTGTATGATAATATAAGGATAAAAAGAACTTGATGTGGATGAAAGAGAAAAGTTGAAGAGGCAAGAGAATTAGCAATGGAATTTTGTCCTAAGAATAGGCTCAATTGTAAAAGAGGCAAAATCCTTAGCAAGAGTCATTGAAATTTTATGATAAGTAATAATATTTTCACTTTTACATTGATAAGCACCACTAACTTGATGAAAAATGAGTTGATAATCACCCAAAGCATGAAGATATTGTATGTTTAGATCAAGAGTAGTTCTCATGCCTAAGATAATATATTCGTACTCGACCATATTATTGGTGACATCAAATGTAAAATAGAAATCTAAAGAAATTATTTTACTAAGAGGACTAGTGAGAATGCAACTTGCCCCATCTCTTTGAAGGCATTTAGCACCATCAAAGTTAAGGGTCTAAGTATCCTCATGCAAGTCAATATTGATTTTAGGGAGCTCCTCGATAACTAATTTTGGTGTGGTAGTATTAGAGGGAGTGGAAGGTTCATTAGATTGATTGGATTCATGATCGGGAGTAAATATATGAAAATAATATTTAAGAGAAATTGATTGATTAAGACCTTAAATGTAAAGAATATTGTCATCAGGAAGGTCATCTTGAAGTGAATAAGTGGCTAGAATAAGAGCCATAGCAAGTTGGTCAACTATGACTTTCCCTTTGACAACTTTTTTCATGATGATGAAAAGATCAAATTCCATAAGTAAAACCATCCACTTGCCAATTCTATCTCCTAAAAGAAATTCTTTAGAGAATAAGTGATGAACGGTTTTGAAATGAATAATGACATAGGTGGTTTGGTAAATCATGTATTGATGAATCTTTTTAGCTACCAAATAGATGGTGAGGTAATCATGATCAACTTTGGTGTAATGTGTTTCATAATCAATGAGGCCTCAGCTAATGTAATAGATGTCATACTCCTTACCTGTATCATCTTATTGGACAATCATTGCTCCAACTAAAATAGGTGTGGAAGAAGTATAAATAATCAAGGGTCAATCATTAGGAGGAAATATCATAGGTGGATAAAGAAATAACTTTAATTTTCTCAAATGCTTTTTGACAATGATCCATCCAATTCAAAGTTATACCTTTTTTGATAACGGAATTGATGGAGTGAATTTGATAAGCCATCTTAGAAACAAATCATCTAATTACCCCAAGATTTCTTAAATAGTTATGAATGTCAAGAATAGAATGAGGGATAGGCATGTTGATAATAGATTTAATCTTGGCTAGATCAACATCAATGCCATGGAGAAAGATTAAGAATCATAACAATTTTTTAGATGTAATTTTGAAGACACATTTGAAAGGATTAATTCTAACTTTATATTTGATGAGATGATCAAATATGATGGCAAGATCAAAAAGATGATTTGTGTGATGCTTGGATTTAGTGATAAGATCATCCACATATGTTTCAACAAATTTATGGATGAGATCATGAAATATATGATTCATAGCATGCTAGTAAGTAGCTATAGTGTTTTTGAGATCGAAGGGAATTTTAACGTAATAATAGGTGCCCCATTCCATGGTGAAATTAGTCTTATGTTGGTCATAGGGAGCTATATGAATCTGATTATATCCCAAAAATCCATCCATAAGAGATAAAATTTCATATCTAGTTGTGGAATTGGTAATGGCATCTATTGAAGGTAAAGGAAATTTATCTTTAGGACAAGAAATATTAATATTGTGGAAATCAATGAAAATATGAATGACCATGATGACTTTCTTCTGAATAGGAATAATATTAGAAACCCATTCATAAAAATCCATAGGTTTAATAAATTTAGCATCGAGAAGTTTAATGATTTATTTATGGCATACGTAGGTAACTTTAAGAGGAAACTTGTGTTGCTTCTAATGCATAGGTTTGGAATCTAGATAGGTAATGATGTTATAGAGAACTATGCTAGGGTCAATTCCAAGCATATCTTGGTAAGACCATGTGATTGCCTCTTGATACTTATAAAAAATTAGGTTGAAATTATCATGTTTAGAAGGTGAAAGTTCTTTGGAAACTATGATTAGTTGAGGACAAGATGGAGTATGATAGTTGATACAAGTTGTTTCTTTAATAAGCATGGCATTACCATCTTGAAAGTGGTATGGTGTGTTGGGTAAAGATGAAATTGGATTAGATTTAGGATCAATGCTAGCGACAAAGTCATTGAGGTGAGGAGTTTTATTTTTAAAATTTCCAAGTTTATGATGTTGTCATGGGAGTTATGTTTCTCAAGCATAAAGAAACTCCAAAATAGCTTCATCACTAGGAAAGGTAAGAAGAGGACCAAAATATTCCACATTTACTTCTAGATCTAAAATTTGATTGCCATGTTGATCATATTCAAAATTTATTTGACAGACATTGGTTGCCTTGGCATCAAGTATGATTTTAAGAGTAGAAGAAATAGATGGAGAAGAAGAGGTCAATGGAGAGATGATGAGATAATAATTAGATTCAATTGGAGAATCCAAAGGAGGTAAAGAAGATGAAATCACTTTCAGAGATTTAGAAAGTGTGATTTTCTTTACTACCCAAGGAAAATCAATAAGAGAAAGATTGATAGGAGGTACATAACCCTTAGGTTCTAAGTTATGACCTATAAAAATGATATTTACATCTTATTTGAAATCATGAATATGAGCTAAGGTCTTTTGATAATGTAAGACATCCATATATCTATATTGAGCTTGGGCCATGATATGTTGTCATCATATGTGGGAGAAATTGTGCATGCTTGGGATTTAGGAGGATTTTTAGATTATGAAATTCCAAGATTATTTAATATGTGAGGAGTCATGATGAGAGGATATTGAAATAACTTATTCACTCCAAATTCATTGCAAGAAAAATTATCTTCAGGTAAAGATGGGTCTTGAGCAGTGCATGGAGGGGAAAATTGGTAATCTCATCCATGAGAGGATTAGTATGAACTCTAGGTAAGAGGGATAGTGGAAGCCATTTCAAAATATACAGAGGCAATTTCTTAGTATTGTAAGTGTGTTATAACTCTTTAGGATTGTCATCATCATAATCCACAAGAGTAACTTGTAAATCAAGATTCATATTGATGAACTCAAGTAGTGGAGCACTATTGATTTTAATAATTGTGGTAACACAATATTATGATTTAGGATTAGGTAATTAGATACTCCATGGGTTGGGGTTGGCTTCATTCTTATAACATTTTCCATTTTGTATAAATTTAATACATTGACTATCGGAAGAGGTAATGTCCCTCATTTGATGAGTCCATGTATGGTTGAGGAGTATGTTATAAGATAAAGGAAGATTAAGAATCATGAGTTTGGTTTTCATGGTCTTAGGACCAATGGTTAAGGGAAGACATATACAACCATATTTTTATTAGTCTTATCAAAACCATGACAAGTAAGATAGGTTTTTTAAGATGACTTTTGTTATAACCAAGTTGTTTTAAAATCCATAAAGTAGTCACATTAATATCAGAACCTTCAATAACTATAAATTTTTGAATAAGGGTTGTATTAATGGCTATCTTGATGAAAAGAGGTGGATCATCAGTGTAAAATAGGATTTCAAAATTAATCATGTCCTCTTCAAGGAATTCAATGGAAGGTTTGGAAGAAGGACACATAGATTCAATGGTATTAATGTTTATTGGTTGAGAATCAATAGAAGGTGGTTCTTCATCTAAAGAAGATGGGTCTTCAATCTCTTAGAGTTGTTGCATAAGGAATTTATGATGATAAGGTGAAGTGCAAACCAAATCCATGAGAATAATTTTACATGGCATAGAGTTAAGTTGTTATAGGAAATTCTAATGAGATTTAGAAGAGGGTCCACAAGGTTTACAAGAAGGTAAATTAGACTTTGGAGGAATAGATGTGGTTAAAGGATCAGAAGGAAGAAGTTGTTCTTTAGGTGCTTCTAAATCAATATTGATAGTGGTAGTATCTTTAAGTAATTGTTCTTCCAAAGCAGGTTTCTTAGGCTTGGTCATAGGAACTTTATGTGCTAGCTTCCTAAGATAATTAACCTTATTTCTATTGACATATTAAGATTTGTTAAGGTATTGATCATAATCAGCATCAATTTCACAAACATCCTTAGAAGTTGATTGGTTATGGGAAGAAGATTTTTTATTATTATTAGATGTAGAGGCTTCAGAGGGTTATCATTTTTGAAAATCATTAGTATATTCTTGATGATGGTGCTTAATCATGGTTTCATGGTCGAATGAATCACCAATCATGTATGAAATAGCATATTTAGCAAGCCCTCTACAAGACTCATGAGAATGTCCAACATCAGAATGAAACCAATATAAGAGATTGGAATCATACCATTTAGGAGGAGCATTAGGATATGTGAAAGGTTTATAAAGAGGTAAAAATTGTCTCATTTGATGAACCAAAATAGGCACGCGAGACAATGAAGGAACATCATTTTTGTAACACCAGGTTTGGTTTGAGAAGTGTTACTAGTGAAGGCATTAGATGTTTGGAAAGATCTTTTAAGTTTTTTAAAATTAGGTTTGAATTGCTTCATAAGAAAATTTTGTCATTTAGCTTGATCAAGAGCTTCATTAAGAGTTTAAGGAGCAAAGGTTCAAACCTTGTATTGAAGAGTATGGATTAAAGATATGACAAAGAGTTTTAATAGGTTATCATTAGACATATTATGATCAGATTTATGAGCTAAGGATTTCCATGTTTTAATAAAGTCATGAGCTAATTCATTAGGAGATTGTTTAACATTTATGAAATGGCTAAGATAGTTTTCAGGAAGATCATTATGTTGAAACTCTTTAACTAAATGATTGGCCAAATCTTCAAGTTGCCAAATAAAATGTTGAGGTGATTGATTATACCATTCTAATACATCACTAGTTAAGGTTTTGACTAAGAGTTTACTAGTGAAAAATGTATTAGTTTGGATCCATTCTTTGTATATATTACCAAAGGATTTAAGAAATGAGGTGGGGTCTTTAGTCCCATCATATTAATAGTTGGTGATATGTTACCAATGTCAATAGATATAATGAAGGGAGCTAAAGGCTCATTTTGGATAGTTTGAAGCATTTTTTATTCATTATTGGTTGAGGAATAATGTTACCTGAGGCATCTCTAAGAGGTGGAGGAATGTAATTAGGATTAACTTGAGGATTCATGATTGGAGGTTGATTAACCACATTGATCAAATGTTGTTGAAGTTGCATCATTTGATTGGTGTTAGAATTTTGTATAATGTTCATTTATTGAATCACTTGGGATAATAATTAAGTTGTATTAGGTGGAAGGTTGGTGTTGGAAGGAACATTTCCCACATTAGTGTTGGAGGAAATATTAGAAGAAGAGTTATTAGTGAGATTATTAAATAAATTTGAGTCAATCACTCCCACATTAGTTTGAAGATTTTGAGAAGATTATTGGTAGGTGTAGAAGGATTGGACCAATCAACCTCATCTTGAGGTGTTATTTGAACCATGTTATAATTTGTAGATGGAGGAGAAGAGGTTCCCTAAGATTGATGGTGCTCTTGGGAGGTAAAGAAAGGGAGAAATGAACACCCCATATAGGATCTAAATGGATTAAGACTATCTAAAAAAATTCTAATAGGGGACCTCATTTTGATCAAAGAGAAATGAACAAGATGTAGATTGGAAAGGATGAAGAACCAAGCTGAAAAGCAAGGGAAGTAAAAAAACAAAGCTAGGTCAACCTAGTGGAAAAATTGGACCTGTAAACTGTACTAGGTTAACCAGGTTGATCTAGTGTAGTTAATATAAGCAATAAAAATAGTCTGAGATAGTGTAAAGTTGATTTGGTTGATACAACATAGTAGATATGGAAAGGGAAAACATTTATAATAAGATGAGAAATGAAA
Source organism: Torreya grandis (assembly GCA_037957365.1). Classification (NCBI taxonomy): domain Eukaryota; kingdom Viridiplantae; phylum Streptophyta; class Pinopsida; order Cupressales; family Taxaceae; genus Torreya; species Torreya grandis. The sequence goes on from JARHVA010004597.1 coordinate 852,644, forward strand.
TAATTTATGCATGTAATTATTCTAGGAAAGTAGATACTGAAATGAAACAAACAATCAATTAGATTAACGCTAGCCAATCCAATTGATGTACATAGATAGATTTCAATTTTAAAACAAAAGTACATAATAGAGTAGAAATAGATAAATAAAAATTGACCTTAGTGTTTTAGAGATAAAAATAGAATAGATAATTGACCTATAACCTTGGAGAGAACTGGTCTTATCTACATAATTGGGTCAAGTTGGTCGACCAAGTGAGACAAGAACCTACTATAAAAGATGAAAAAGTGTGATAAGTCAACCTAGTCAACCTAGTAGACTAAACTAGATGTTTGGAAATGTGTTAAGTCAAGTTGGTTGACCTAGTTTATTAGACTACAAAATTAGAAGTCTAGAATTTAGAACCTGCACTGTGAATCTTGAATAGGAACCTATTACAAATGGCTCTAAATGTGTTAGGTTAACCTAGCTAACCTAGAAAGCTAAACAAAAAGTTTTCAAAGTATTTTAAACCTATGTTGGGTCAAGCTAGTTAATCCAATTCCCTATTCCTACACAAAGAGAAAAATAGTTGGGTTGACAAAATCAAACCAGAAAGTCAAAACATATGATAGAAAAGATGATAAAAAGAATAAAATAAGTGAAAAAAACCTTATAAGGTTTTGATTCATGTCTAACTCACTAGAATGTAATGAAGGTAAAGCCAAAGTGGAGCTAATGCTAAATAATAAAGGAAACAAAAATGGAAACATGAATACAATCCAACCAGTGGTGGGATATCACTCATGTCAGGCTCACTAGAATTATGTAATTAGAATTACATGGTGCACATAAATCAATCATAGATTAGATAAGATAGATCACACCTACAATTTTGATTGGGGTACACACATTTTAAGTGGTAGCATGACCAATATGAGGATCCACTAGACCCAATTAGGGGATCACTTGTATCATTTATCACAACACATCATACTAGGCAAGGTTCCAAAGCCTACAGTCTAACATAATCACACAAAACCCCTAAAAGAGTCCTATGGTTTATATATTCACTTATGATAATAAACAAGAAAGTAAAATAATCTAATAAAAATAAAATTAAACTAATCTAGGGCTCACCAAAGATTGTGGCACAAAGTAAGGGGTTAGATGCAAAGCAATCAAATACATGTATAGGGAACTTCAAATAAAGTAATTATGAGTAACACCCTAATACATAGAATATGAGGGGTAATATTATTCTATCAAATAGTTATGTTACTTTTATCTTCTAAAATAAAGGAGAAAAAAGTTAGAATATACTTACCTAAATGTGAACCCATCATGACTCAATCTCTCCCTTGGCCAATGGGGATTCACAAGAGGTTTTTGTGGTTCATAAGGATCACTCTGTTAGGCCAAATCATCAAATACCTATCTGCAAGACTAAGATTCTATAAATAAGAAACCTAAGCTAAGACTTCTCAAGTATAATGGTGAAAGAGTATATTGTGAAAAAGTGCGAGTGAATAATAACTCATGATTAGATTCATATTAAAATGACTAAAATAACCTTGTATATATCAGAGTATCTAACCTAAAAATAACTCAAACATGTCAACTATGCTAGGTCAACTGGGTCAACCTAACACATTATCGAGCTAATGCCTAAAGTTTTTGCTAGGTTAGCCATATGGAGACTAGGCTTAAAGAGCTAAAGTGACCCCAGACTGTGTTAGGTTGACTAGGTCGACGTAGCTTACTAAATAGATAAAAAAGGTAATAAGTAAGGGAAAGAATGATAAAAAGAGGAATTTGTAGAAAATGAGATATAGCTTAGGGAAAGGTTTTAGGAGCTGAATGGATAAGGAATAATATGGCAATAAGGGACAATAATCTTGCAAAGCACCAAAGGTCTACCCACCCCTTTCTCGATGCACCCCTTAAGGCATGCACTCAAAGAGATTGAGTTGTAATGGGTTCCTTTAATATGTAAATCATCAATAATTGATAAAAAAATGTGACAATATTATGTGTATATACTCTGGGATTGCTTGGTATTTGAATTTTACTCTATACTCCTCAAACCAAACATCAATATTTTAAAGTATGGTTTCCTTCTATCCAATGTGATCCTTGAGCTGGTCACAAGATTTATCAAGTGACATAAATTTATTTAACTTATTAACATCAAAGGACTCTTATGGTAAATTAATGAGGTTATTAAGATTAGTGCATATTGTCTCCTCCCCCAAATCACATGCACCATCAAGGCTTACCATCTTTCTCATCACAGCATCTATCTCTTTTGCTATAGTCTTGAGAGGCTACTCTTCTCTTTTTAAATTGAAAATTCCATCTTTGAGCATCATAAGATGATGCTTGATTTCCAATTGACCTAGAGAAGTGGCTTGGTCTAGAATCCCATTGATGTGGTGGACATTGATGTTGTCCTCAACATAGTAAAAGGTGGTATCATCAAAGTAATTGATGTAGGGAGTGCCATAAGAGTATGTTATGGGATCAACACAAACTACTTAATCTCTTCATCACTCTCTTTCTCCTTGCCACCTTTGTTTTCTCCATGTTCCCTTTCTTGGTTTGGCTCTATCTACTCCAAAAATTCAAACTCTAACCCAAGCTGATGAGACCCCTTAAGAAACTTTTCAATCAAACTCCCTTGTTTAGTTAACTAGCTAAAATGTTACATAACTACTTTAGCTTCTTTATTTATTGGATCCTTAGGCATGGATGAGGCTATGGTGATATCCTTACTACCTTTAGTAAAATATTCACCAATCATGGCCTTAGGACCTTTATTTTGGGTTGGGTCATAAACCTTGATGTGAAGAAAGAGAATTCATGGTACTTCAATTGAAGCAACACTTCCAACAGTACCTTCCTTAGCATATTTATTCAAGTTATTTGATTACTTATTTACTTATACATGGGTGGGGGTACCCATTTATAGGATTATTCCCCCACCTTCCTCTAAACTTGCTTCTCCTTTAGTGCTAAAAATGACACCTTCAAAGGGGAAGGGACATCTTATGGTACCTCTGAGGCTGCCTATAAGCCTTCTTGTTCAAACACCACTTGATAATTGATGGTGACATGGGTTTCCTGCTCCATCTCCACTTTGGCTCTCTCATCATATCTATTCAATTATTTAGCTCCACTATGATCACTTTGTCCTAGTGATTAGGTGATGACATTTTCAAAAAATGGCTCTATATCTAATGAGACTAATTCTTTCTTTTGAGGGGCTTGAGCTTTCATGGCCACCTCAAATAAAACCTATACAACATCATCAAAATATAAAGGATCATTTGAGCTTAGAATGTCTTCTTCATTACCTTTAATTTCTATTACTAAGGGACCCTCTTCTATAAATATGCCCATCACCAGGGCCTTCATTGGGGTCTAGGGACTTTTTCTTAGAGTTCTTTGCCCAAATTTTACTTGAAAAAGAGTGAATGCACATTGCTTCTTTATCACCTTAGAAATGGGACTACCTTCATTTGAATCTTCATCATCATGTATATCCCTTAACTTTTGGGCTTATGAGGACTGGTCTTCTTTACTCTTTACAGGGAGTTTCTTGGAAGGTAAGTCTTTAAACACAACCTCTTTCTTCCTAGAAAAAAATCCACTTAGAGGTTTTATATCCCTCTTAATTATATTTTTTTGGGATACTCTCTTTCATATTCACCTCCTCTCTTCCTTGAATATATCTTTAGGGGAGGGGTAACTATTGGTTGTTGTGTTGGTGGAGTAGATGGAATAGTAGTCAGATTAGCCACTGGGATGGTTGATAGGATGGCTGGCATTATTGGGGCTCCCTTTACCATAATGGATATGGGGCTAGCACTAGCCAATATAACCTCCCCAATAATAATCTTGTCATAATTTTTAGTTAGACTTGTTATTTTTGAGAAATATAGTCTAACCTTGGACTTTGATGTTGTTATTAATTCCACATCAATTGGCTTGGTGAAATCAACATCACCAAGCTTGCACTTACCCATGACCTTTGCTTCTGGTGGTGAAGTTGAAGGATCACCATTGTATTTTAAGAGGAAACCTTTTAGCTCCTAAAATTGTCTGAGCTCCTAGAAGGTAGGGGTATCAATGTACTAAGATCAACCCCATGTTCTTTAAACCACCTAAAGGTTCTTCTCATAATTAAAAATGTTCTCCAAGTATGGAATCATTCTCATTAACATTGAATTCTACATGTGAGATGGTCTAGGCTTCAATATTGGTTTCATTATATACTATAGACAATGTCATCTTATCATCCACCATGTCTTTAGGGATGGGAGTTATATTGTAAGCAATAACCTCTTACATTATCCACCTCATGTAGTCTAATTTTTTGACAACCTCATTAGTAGTGTAGTCAAACTAGATATCTTCATATTGTGATTAATGTATAATCACATTAGTCACCATATTCACCAACCACCTGATATCGTAGTTAGGCCTAGGAGGCATCTTATCAATCACATACTAGCCCATTTCTAATCCCTTCACTTTGGAAATAGAAGGACATGAATAATATCTAATCAAAATTGGAAACTTGAAGGGATTATTTATCTTTTTTTGTTACTATAATCTCATGCAAAGGCACCATTTATCAGCTTAACTCCATTATTTCTAACTTATCATCTAGATACCTTGGTAATTTATGTGGACACCTAGACTAACCACTTATTTTGATATAAGTGAATGTCCTAAATTAAATATAAGAGGTTCCATATCTCTCAATTATTTCCTTGTCCACCTTGGATATTCTATTGAGGCTTTTCAAAGGAAATAAAACACTCATCATAGTGTTGAAGAAGCAATTATAAACCTTGCATAAATTCTTCTTGAAACCTTCCATAGTGATTTTTGGGTATATATCATAAATTATCATCCCATTGGGGTTCTTGGTGAGCCTTTGAAATGTCCTATTATATACTAGGCTATACATTAATTAAGAGGACATATAAAATGTACCTATGAATGCCTTTTTTATTTGAATTATAGGCTAGAGATGTATTATCTGCCTGTGCAGATTGTTGCTCAGAATGGTGGCTTAGCCCAGCTTCTTCTATCTCTCCAACATGTAGATTAGGATTAAAAACATCCAGTGCTCAAATTTATCCATGGTGGGCATCCCATAAATATTTGAGGCCATAGTGATGACGTACTAAGGCAATTCATTAAATTCTACTACTTTTATACTTTTGGACATTCTTGAGAACTTTTGTCTTCTCTTGGCTAGCCAGTAAGAGTTGACAATGTCCCAAATTATTTTGTAATTTTTCTCCATGTACTCCTAGAGTTAATCTAAGGAGAGTGTAATGATTTTAGGCTATTGATTAATTCTAAGTATATTCTAAGACCCATAGGGGTGAGAGAGCAAAAAACTAACTAGTTACCATTGACAATGGTCCTAGTGTCTGGTTGATATACCCTAACACATGTATTAACTAATTCTAGGTATGGGGAAACTAGGGGGAATGATACTATATGTGTGATTTAACTCATGCCAACATTAGAAACTATTGGGAAGGGGTATGGACATTGTAATAAATTTAAAAAGGCTACAAAATCTAACCCTTGGACATTTATATCTTTAATCCCATCCAAGATAAAGACAATGTTTCTCTTCATTGAAGTCAAGGATGTTACCATGTTTCCCTATCTCTCGAGTGCAATAATTTGAATTTTAATAAAACCTTCACTTAATCAACCCTCAAAATACATCTCAACTCCTCTCAAAGAACACAACACAAGGAACTAAAAGAACACTTACTACTAATCTGAAGGGTTGCACATAATTGAAGCTAAAAATCTATGAATAATTTGTCATAATCACTCTTTCATGTTTCATGTAGCTAAGCCACATAAGTATCTTGGAGGCACAAATATAATCTCTAAATGTGAAAGGTAAATGAAAATTAAGGTAAACTCCTTAGTTATAATCCTTTGCATTTTGAATATAGGGTTACCATTAATGCTTCGAAACATAATGGCTATTTACTAACTACCCTCTTTAATCAATTAAGTTTCTTTTAAAAGAAGAGAGAGAAGGTGAAAATGTTTCTTTATGCCAAGTGATTCTCCTTGCAACACATGGACCCATACAAGTGGAAAATATGTTATGGTACCTTTTCAAGCCCTCAATAATTTTTTCACTTTTTCACTTGTTATTTCCTTTGGTACAGTGGTACAATATGCCTCAATCTCTTTATGAGATGTAATAACACCACATATCATTATTCAACTTTAAAATTTAGGCATTTGGGCCCTCAATGACTTTTTGAACCTTTCCCACCAAAAGGTAAGTGAGGCAATCTTCAAAAAGGGGCCAAAACCTAAAAGACCCTGAAGAGTTGCCACATGTCATCACTTTCTTTACACATTTAGGTAAATTCTTATTACTATAATTGGCCTACCCATTTATTTGTGGATTGTTATTAGAGGAATATGTTAGATGAATCTAATAATGTTCACATAATGTAACTAACTATTTATCTCTAAAGCACATGGCATGTCACATACAATTTTAACTAGCACTCCAAATTGATAAATTGCATAATTTAAAAAGAAATCAATGACTTATTGATGGGTTAATTTTATGGTAGGGATTGATTCAAACCACTTTGTTAATTAATCATTATCCACTAAGATCCACTTGTAACCAACACTTGAAGAATATGATATTTCACCCATGAAGTCCATTCCCCACCACCTAAAATGTCCCTTAATATAAATTGACTATAAGGGAAGTGATCTGGATGCTTTCATTCTCCTATAGAATTGTTGACACTCTTCGCATCTTCTTACTATGGTAGTAACATCGTTGAATAGTGTGAGCTACCAATACCCAACCCTTATAATCTTGTGTGTAGTGACTTTAGGAGAAAAGTGACCACCACACACACCACTATGGAACTATGTAACAAGTTCAAAAATCTCACTTTACACTAAGACTATTAAGAGGAGACCATCTAGATTCCTCCAAGCTAGATCATCCTGTAATGGAAGATACTTTTGGGATACTAACTTCAATGTCTTCTTTTGATTTTTTGTCTAAATAGGGAGGACAATTTAGAGTCTTCAAATATTAGACTATATCTTTATACCATGGAGATTGGTCGTACTTGGATTCAGGGCTATCAACCACCCCTTTTACATTATTCACTTATACCACCTATAAGTTGGTTTTAGTCATTAGTTTGGAAAGACCCATGCCTCTAAACAACTTAGTAGTTTGTATCTCCAGCTCATATTTTTGAATTTTGTTAACCCATAGAAATCTTTTGTCAGTAATCTCATTATGAGTTAATATGTCCTTCACCATATTTTGAGGAACATAATCTACAATATTTAACTCAGAATGTAAGATTTAAATTATTTGATAGCCTTTAAGAGAGAAAAGGCTTATTTATTAATTATAGTATAGTTTAGTTTAGATCCTTGTAATACCTTACTAAAGAAGGCAATTGGCTACTCATGACCCTCATCATTCTTTTGTAGCAGCACTATACCAATAGTATGTTTAGAGGAAAATGAAAATATTTGGAAATCTTTTCTATAATAAGGACTAGTAAGCACCAGGGTACTTTTCAAAGTTGCCTTGATGTCTTGAAATGATTGGGTAGCCTTCTCTTCTAACTTTATAGTTTGATCCTTCTTCAACATTAAAGTGATGGGAATATTAATCTTAATAAATTTATAAACAAACCTTTTAACAAAATTAATCTAGCCAAAGAAAGATTAGATACCTTTCTTGGTATGTAGGATGGGCACCTTGTCAATGGCCTCTACCTTTTTAGGATCTATCATGACACCTTGGTGAGAAACAATGTGCCCAAGTAGATTTTCCTTTTATACTCCAAAGTGAAAATTCTTAGGATTGAGAGAGATTCCAAAATCCCTAGATATGATAAGAATTTGTTCCAAAAGTGCCAAGTGGTCACCTCTTTTCTTGGAGTACACTGTAACATCATACTGATAAATAGAAATAAAGTAATTGATTAACCTAGTGAAGGTTACATCCATTTCTCTCTAAAAGGTTGCATCTACATTCATTAAGCCAAAAGGCATTTAGACATACACATAGGTGCCCCATGGGGTATTTAAATCAATCTTATACCTTTTAGACTCCTTCATTACTACCTAGTTATAGCCAAAAAAGTTGTACAGAGTTGACAATAGCTCAGACCTGATAACATTTTTGAGCATGTTATCCATGTTAGATAATAGATAATTATCCTTTAGTGAAGCCTTGTTCAATTTTAAAAAATCAAGACATATCCAGATGTATCTAATAGTATTTTTGATAGGGACTAGATTTACCACCCATGATGAATACCTGATGCGTTGAATGATCCCACCATCCCTTAATTTCTTCAATTCTTCTTGCATCTTTATGGCCAAGATGGGATTGATAGGTTTTTATTTTTGGTAGAATGGTTTTGTATTAGATTGGAGTAGGATAACATGTTGTAATAAGTCCTCTCTATAAGCCTTCAGCTCTGAATATGACCATGCTAAATAATCTTGGTACTTTCTCAACAACTTGATGAACGCTTTCTTCTCCTTCTTGCTCAAGTGAGTATCAAGCCAATCTTCCTTGGATTTTCCTCTATCCCAATGTTAATCTCATTCACATCCTTTGATATAAAAATATTTTTAGATTTTACTCCATTAGCTCCATCAAAGGATTCTTCTATACTAACCAATCCTCTAAGGATAGTATTAGTCTTTAACTAGATAATTTATTTTTCATATAAGGTTTATTTTCCATCATAAACCTATACAATAGAGTCCAAATATATAATGGTTCCTTTAAAATCATCTATAAAACATAGAAACCTTCTTATTTGATCATCATTATCAAATACTTGCCAGTGATCAATGTTATTTGGGATACAAGGCCTTACAAGCACCTCAACCTCATATTCACAAGAGGGATTTCTATGTTAGAATCTAAACTCTGTAGCCCTCTTCATAAGAATAACTACCACCTGATTAAGATCTTTGGTATGATATTCAATATTGAAATCATCAAACCATTCCAATTAGTCATATATAACATTATGATACTGCTTCAATCTTTTTTATTTCATGGTGTAAATAACTCAGACCTGCTTCACCACTAGTTCTAAATCACCCTTAACCAAAAACCTTTTGAATCCATATTCACATGTAATCTAGAGGCCAATTAGGAGTGATTAATATTCTATAATATTATTTTTTTACTCAAATTAAATTGTAAGGAGTATTTATAAGCTTGTCCACTAAAAGCATAGAAGACAATCCCAGCTCCATTTCTAATGTTTGAACACACTCCATCAAAATTCATGGTCTAGATGGAGTCTTCATCAGAAATACTAGATTCAAGATGAATTTCCATGTACTCAACATTCCCCACAAAATTTATAATGTTTGTATCCACATACAATACTTCATTCAGTTGGTATTTGGGATCTTCCAAGACATGGAACATTTGAGGTTCCTAGTTTAGTTAAACCATCTTCCCATCTAGAGGTATAACCACCATTTTCTAGTTTTTAGCACTCTTCCTTAATTGGATGTCTAATATAAAGATCATTAGGCCTAAGTATAAGACATAGGTTCTTTTATAAGGTCAAATTGGTCTTGTTTTTGTTTAATGAATTTTTCCTTTTGAAGAGGTCTTCTATAAACTTTAAGCCTATGACCATTGACCAAAAGTGTCTTTTGGTCACCATAAATTGGTTGAAGTTGGATAGATCCATTGTTATAAATGGTTTTGATTGTTTATGTCCCCAACCATCTTATCCTCATGTTACCTTTAAAATTATAAAATTTAGAATCAAATAAAAGTGCCCAATCACCCTCTTGAAACTATCTTTCTCTGATGTGAGTATCATGCCACTACTTTATTTGCTTATAGATTATGTTGGTTTGAGTGAGTGAATTTATTCTTATTTTATCCAATCCATTTATTTTCATGATTCTTTCTTTATGTGATTCATCAAGATCAATTCCCATATCAGTTATTGTCTTCAATGTCTATAATTCAAAATCTATTAGTAACAAAGGTTTCTTTTCATACACAAATTCATTTAGAGAGAATCATATGGTTGTATTCCATCTTTTATTGTATGCCAAAACTACTTTAGGTACTTTATATACCCAATATTTTCTACTATTGTGCACTATTTTTGTTAGAATATTTTCCAGCTCTTAATTGGTGACCTTCATTTGCCCATTAGCTTAGGGATGATATGGCGAGGTTGTTTTATGATTTATTTCATATATTTATGTAAAATACTTAATCATGTTACACATAAACTAGGTCCCTTAATTGGAAACAATAAATCTAGGAGCTCAAAATCTTAACATGATCTTAGGATATAGGAAATTGGCAACCATTTCTTCCTTAACAAAGGTGAGTGCCTGCACTTCAACCCACTTAGTAACATAATTAGTACATAATAATAAATATTATTTCCCTTGATATGGTGCATTGATTGGTCCAAAAAAATACAAACCCCATTTTATAAATGATTCTAAACTTATTTGAGGATGGATAGGAATTTTAGAGGATAAAGTAGGCTTACCCATCTTTGACAAGGATCACATTTCCATACAAACCTTTTTATAGTCTTGTAAAGAGATGGACATAATAAATTGCACTAAGGATATTATTAATGGTCCCTTTTGCTAAATAATGTCTTCCTTCTGGTTAATTATGGTATGTTATGATGATGTCAAATAATCTATCTTCTCTGATACACCTGTGAAGTACATGATCAAGTCAAGTTTTAAACATGTATTTAAACCATTTGAAATGACAAATATCTCTAACCAAATGTTTTATTTTTTTATAATTAAAATAATAAGGAAACTTCCAGGTTGCCAATTAATTTTCCATGTTTGAAAACCATGGGGAGTATGTAGATATAAAAAATAGTTGTTCACCTAGAAAAGAATCCTCCACATGTTCATCTTCACCTTTAGTGATCAATCTAGATAAAAATTTAGAAACAAAATTATTTTTCCCAAGTTTATCTATGATGTTAATGTCAAATTATTTCAATATTAATATCCATCTAATAATTCTCCCACCTACTACAGTTTATTCATTAAGTATTTAATAGATGAACGATTTGTATAGATGAATACCTGACAACTAGTAATGTAATGCCTAAATTTGTTTATGGAATAAATAATATAAAGAAATTCCTTTTCTATTGTAGTGTATTTTTTCTCTATGGGAGTAATAATCTTGGTGATATAATAAATGGCATACATTTTTTTGTCCTCATCTCTTTGTCCTAGAACTACTCCTAGTGTATTATTGGAAGCATCAGTATAGCTATGAAAAGGCTTTTCCCAATTAGGTCCTTTCAATAATGGAGTAGTAATGATTTTTTTCTTTAATGTTTTAAAATATTCTTGACACTTATGATTCCATAAAAATTAACTATCTTTTTTTTAGCAAAGAAAACATAGGTGCAACTATCCTATTAAAGTCTTCAATAAATCTTCTATAATATCTTGCATGATTGAGAAAATTTTTAACATATGCTTGTGTTTGAGGAATGGGGAGATTAAAAATTACCTCAATAATTTTTGGATCTAATTTTATTCCTTTATAAGAGATATGATGTCCTAAGACTATCCCTCCATTAGCCATTATGATACACTTCTCATGACTCAAAGATACTTGGTGTTCTTCACATCTGGTAAGCACTTTATCCAATTTTTTCAATTCTTCATCAAATGTAGTGCCATGGACAATGAAATCACCCATGTACACTTCCACACAATCATTTATAATATCAAAAAATATGGCTAACACTACTCTCTAAAAGGTAGCAAATACATCACACAATCCAAAAGGAAGGACTCTATAGGGAAATATTCCTTAGGGAAAGGTAAACGTAATTTTAAATTGATATTTATGTGTAATTATAATTTGATCATATCCACTAAACCTATTTAATAAATTAAAATATTGATTTCCTACCAAATTATCCAAAACTTGATTAATAAAGGGTAAAGGAAAGTAGTCTCTCATAGTGGCTTTATTAAGTTATCTATAGTCAGCATAAATTCTCCATTTTCCATTCTTTTTAGGCACAATAACTATAAGTGAAACCCATTGACTATCAAATATGGGATAAATGAAACCAACATCCAATAATTTGTCTATTTCTTTCTTTTCAATTTCTTTCAAGGTTGGGTCAATTCTCTGTTGTGATTATATGACTGGTCTAACATCTTTGGTGTATATGTGATGTGTACAAATACTAGGATTTATTCCTTTCATATCACTATAATCCTAATTAAAATATTTTATTTTTTGTACCAATACATCAAACACTTTTCTTTCCTGTTAGTCAGTTAACCAGCTATTGATATTCAATAATTTATCGGGTTGGATTGTAATATGTTTAGTGCCTAGAATAATGGAATTTAATTGTTTGTATTTAATCATCAAAGCATTCAATTAACATGTGTGTAGTAATAACATGTGAAGTATAGCTACATACTTTTAAATTGTTTCACTTATGGAGAGTACATTGGTTAATGGAAAATGAAAATCATGTAAAAATGAATTCTACTCATTTTGAGCCTAGTTAATTATGGCTTACCGAATATCTTGTGGACCAAACAACATGTTTGGGGAATGTATGACAGTGTCTCAGTTCTCATTAGTGGAATTGGCTTCTTTCCATTCATGATATTTCATCTTAGAAGCTAATATTTCAGTCTTTAGAGCTAAGCTATTAGTCTTCAGAGCTAGGCTTTCAAACTTTGGAGCTAAGCTATTAGATTTTAGAGCAAAATTGTCAGACTTCAAATCTAGGATTTCTTGATCAAAATCTTATATTATTTTTTCCTCAAACTCTTGGACATGTTCTTTGATGGTATCCATGGCTAAGGAAGACACACTAGTCTAGTTTTGGTTAGGATGATCCACCTATAGTTGTTCAAAAAGACACATTGAAGGTCTAGAAGGTGGATAAAGAGATATGTATTTATCATGAATTCCATTTAAAATGTTCAAGTTTATAGTTATACAATTAATTCATGCTACAACTGTAGCTACCCAAGGTCTACCAAGAAAGATTGTATATCATACCTTCTTTGGTTTAGGTTAAAGGATCATGAAATCCATAAGATATTCCTAGGATTCTATGGTGACTGACACATTTTCAATGGTTCTTTCAAGTGTAGTAGTGGATTGATCTACCATTTTTAAGATTTTAGTGGTAGGAAAAAGCCTTATGAGAGATAAAAACTCTATTGTGTTGATAGTCATTATGTTGATGTAAGTACCTAGATCTATAAGAACATTTGGAATTGACGTATTCCTAATTGTCACAGTCATCACAAGACTGTTAAGATATCCATATTTAGGAACATGTATGTTTCCTTCTAGTAAATCAACAATTTTACCAGTAACATAAATTATTTTAGGATATTGCTTCTTATTTATTGGTACTTCGATGCACAATACTTTAATGATTTGATTTAATTCATGAATATCCTTAATGTCTCTTAATATTGGGATTTCTATCTTCATTTCTCTTAATCCATGCATCAATTTAGAATCTTCCCTAAGTTTTTATTCCTTAAGTCTTTCAAAAAATGGAACAATAAGGGGATCTTGAATTATGGTTGGTATGGTTGTGTCTTATTCCTTTTATTCTTTTGGTTCTTAGACTACAGGTGACTCAAGAGTGTTCTTATCATTATAAATTTTAGTTATGGTAATGGGTAAATATCCTACTACCTTTATTAATTTGAGTTGAACATTATTACACTCAGCAAAACCATTTATAACATTACTTTATTGATCATCTCCATAAATAGGTATATTTTTCCTATTCTTAGAATGTGCCAATAGTTTAGTAGGTAATTATGGTTGGTTAACTTGTTTCTCAATTATTAGTGTCTAAGGTTGTGGAGGCATCAAATCTTATTATGTAAAAACTCTTCTCTACATTTGATATTGTTGATTTATATATTGAGGTGGTGACTATTGTATCTAGGGTGTTTATTGGTTTTATTATTATGCCCAAGATTGTGAAGTATTTTGAGGCATTCACCACATATGTGTCATCCTTTATTGAGTACCCCATGGTTATGGTTGTGGTGGTATCCACATTAGTGGTGTGACTTGTCTAGCCCATGGTGTCATCCATGGATTAAGAGAAAATTTTGGACCAAATTAATTTTGAGGTTGGGAGTAATGGTTTCCTTATCTTTGGATAAATTTTACTTCCTAAAATATATGCACTTGTTGTTTTACTTGGTTTCTCATGGTAGGAAGATGTTTTGATTTTTTGGTGTCATGGTCTAGGTCACCAATACCACATACCTATATTTTGTCTAGAGGACAATCTTTTATCACATGTTTGAGTCTACATCTATGATAATATATTGAAAAATGTTCAATATTGGTGGCATTGGATTTTAATTTGAGGCCATTTAATGTGGATATCAATTGTACCAATTTTTTTTTTGAAATTAACAAATTCTTCCATTAATTGGCCATCTTCAATTGATCTTCATACCCTTAATTTCTTTATGCTAGGTCTTGCCCTAGAGTAGCTAGTACATAATGTTGAAATATAATGAAAAGTTAACATGTTGATGTCACCCTTTCTCATTAGGTTCAAAGCATCATGTGCATCATCATCTTAGAATTTAAGGAAGATTATCTTGATGAACTCCTCAGTGAGTTGGTAACCACTTTGTTTATGAGTAAATGTAAACCTATCAAGGTAATATTATAAGGTTTCATCTTCATTTTATTTGATCTTGAAAAAGTATTTTGTGTTATTTGACTCTATAATAATCTTAATATTTGTCAATAAATTTAGTCTCCATTTCATCTCAAGTGTTTATATAATCACCCTCAAGGCCCATGAACCATATTATGGATGTATCCTTAAGTGTAGATAGGAATAACTTTAAATTTTGATTGTCTGTGATAGTCATATGTTTGGTAGAGAACCTAAAATTCAAAGAGGAACTGATCTAGATCCTTTGAGGATTTACCTCTAAAAGTAGGTAAAATAGATGGTTATATATTTTTCATGGAAGTTCTATCATTAGGACCTAAGCTAATTGTATAGGAAAATGTTTTGTCCTAATGAGGCTATCGATCAGTGTTTTATACATGTGCATGTTCATCTCCCATATTTTCTTTGCAACTTTGGTTATCAATCCAATCTATATTTTTTTTATGTTCTCAACCTATGGTTTACTCTAGGATAATATTTGTTGGTGATTAGATATTATTCTTGTAGAGCTTGTGGATCAAATCTAAATATTACAAAAAGGGGATTTTCAAGACCAATTATCCCTATAAGGGAAGATTTTCTAAATAGGATTCTTCTTGTAGGATTTGTTTGTGATGATGAACCTTGTTTAGGAGAGGAATTACAAAAGATTTGTATATAGATTTTAATTGCCTTTCTTTCACTTCTTGATTTTTTTTAGCAAGGATAAGATCCTCTCTTATTATTTTTTTATTTGGGAACCTTTAGAGATAAACCATCTTTGAGAATCTCTTGGGTGGTTCATAAATCTAAGGAATCTTGGATTCTTTTTATGTTTTTTCTTGGTATATGAATGTTTTTAATTTTTCTCTATATAAATATAATATAGGATCTCCCTAACACTTATTGATTAAGAGTGTCCCTAATAATTTTCCAAAAATGATAGGTTATCATTATACCTATCATTTAACCAATCAATAGATTGGTGCATTTTCTACGAGGGCAGTGTCCAAGGCTATATATAATGAGATCATTGGATATTTGAGTTTATAGTTCACTATTAGGGGGGGTTTACTTTACTGTAATGTCTAAATCTTAAGGATAGCAAATAAAACTTTAATTATAAGTTGTAGAAAATTAAATCTAGAAAGTTATCTTAACTAAAGGTTTGTTATGGTATTCCTTATAAAAGATTATTCAGTTCACACTATCAACATCCAAAACTTAAACATCTAGTATAAGACATTATGGTGTTCTCACATGACTTGTTGGGCTGGATAGGAGAGTGTGATATTTTAGAATGTGAAAATGTTATCTATTGTCAATTAAACTATTTTATAATAGATTCTAAATATAGAGATGAGTTAACAAACTTTACTTCTTATGAAATTGAAAGGCACACTCTTACATAAATAAAACTCACTTGCATTAAAAGGAAATTCACACTTTAATTTAAAAGGAAATTACACTTGCATTTAAAAAGAAAACACACTTGCATTGAAAAGGAAATCACACTTTATAGTAAATAAATTATACCTAAATTAAAGAAATACTTATAAACTATAACTAAAAATACCAATTTATCTTGATCCTTGGATAGAAGTGGGCCCTTGCTCCTTCCATATAATAAGAATAACTTTACTCAATAATAAAAATAAATGTTTAACTTTATTTCATTATAAAAAAAACACATACAAATACATGA
Organism: Torreya grandis; assembly: GCA_037957365.1. Classification (NCBI taxonomy): domain Eukaryota; kingdom Viridiplantae; phylum Streptophyta; class Pinopsida; order Cupressales; family Taxaceae; genus Torreya; species Torreya grandis. Next base: position 869,114 of record JARHVA010004597.1, read on the forward strand.
AACTATGTTGGAATGCTTCTAATTTTTAATCACTATCTATTCATTCATTGATTCATTGTCTAAAATGAGAAGAGACATGTGTTTAAAGCACATCTCGACAAATATTCTTAGAATAAAAAATATAGTGATCTAAATAGACAAATTCACTTATTCAAAATAGAAGATCTAGGAATCAGATACCACACTTATAAGAAGGCGTTAGAACTAACTCAACTAATAATAAATGGAAAATAACTAGCATTGATCTAAAGAGATTGTGTCTAGTCTTAAAAAATAAAAATATACTTATATCTTGATCATTTTAGACCATTAATATGAATAGTAATGTTTAAAATAAGATATCTAAATATGGAAAGTCTATATGTGTGTGTGTGTGTGTGTGTGTGTGTGTGTGTGTGTGTGTGTGTGTGTGTGTGTGTGTGTGTGTGTGTGTGTGTGTATATGTATGTATGTATGTATGTATGTATGTATATATATATATATGTGTATGTATGTATATATATGTATGTATGTATATATATGTATATATATATATATATGTATATATATATATACATATATATATATATATACATACATATATATATATGTATGTATGTATGTATGTATATATATATATATATACATACATATATATATATATATATATATATACAATTGATATCTTTGGAGTTACTATCTTGATCTGTAAGATCCAATTAGACATCTTTACAGCATGCATGGGCATATTCAGAGTACTCTATATATGTCTTCTAAGCACTCTATATAGGTCTTTAGAGCATATTCAGAGCACTTTCAAAGTGTCTTTAGAGCTAAATTTATTCTGAGCTTGATGTGTTCTTCATCGAATCTTCAAAACTATTTCCAAAATGGGTTGCCAAAATTGTTTGATGTCTTTTCAAAATGATCTTACCATAAAGATGTATTTTTGTATACAAAATTGTGCTCATCTAATTTAGACACAAATAACAAGATAAAGAGTCAACAATGTATCACATACAAACAAATGACAATTACACTCATTTCCTACTTAGATAAGACCTTAATTATTAAATATAATGCAATATATAACCAAAAGGCAACACTTATGGATAGTTCATATTAGACATAATGAGTTATATGGAATGATCATCACCTTGAAAAGTTACCAACTCAGATAGATAATAATTAAGACACAAAATAAGGCATAGCATCTAGGTTGTCAAGAGAATCACTACATGTGAGCATGGAAAATTAGGATTAGCCTATGAGTAAGGTAGAAACCAGACTATTCATGCAAAGTAGGTAGGTTTGGGATGACTATGACTGGGTGTTCAATTAACATAACCAAACCATACACTTGGGAATGGATCAAGAAGATACAGTTGCCATCCTAAGAAGCTATCAACATGCCAACATCTCTAGATGTAAGTGAAAATTATCATCCCATAGATAATATCCGATTGGACTCTAGTTATCATATGGTAATCTGACTTCATGGTACCATGGTGACTAAAGGAGATACTCATTTGATCCAAGAGGACAAAGAAGTTTTGTTCAAGTTATTTATTTATAGTAGGTTATATTTGTCTTATTTTCAATAATTGTGTCAACACAAGTGTGGTGGGTAATTACCTTAGTTGATTTAGTGTCTTATCTTGTTGTTTTCTTAGGTGTCTAGGTGTTATTTCTAATTGATGTTTTTTTTCTAGTCCTTTAGGGTGTTATGAAGTGATAAATCAGATTTTCAATCCAAGGAAATGGTCAAGTCATATTTTCATCTCATTTGGGTCATGACTATCATGAAGAGTTAGTAGGTTCCCTTGACCAATAGGATGGTCACCCCCTATGAGTTGCCAAAGATTTTGACAATTTGGCCTCTTAGGCTAAATTTCAACCCCTAAAATAAAAAAAAATCCTATGAAACCCATAAAATATTTCACATTATGGTCTAAGTATTTTCATGGTCTCTTAAGTGATCCTTAAAAACATTTTAATACTGATTAAGGTGTCACAGTATGTACTAAATGTTGCTTGCAGAGATCATCATATGTCATAAGTTGTCTTAAGTTCTTAGATGTTGTGTTAGTATGTGTTTTCTTGTATAGATGGATAAGTATTATCATATATGTGTTTCCTTTAATGGATTGTCAAGGATTTTGGTATGGCTTGTGTGAAATAATAAAGCTTTTGACATTTTTTTGTTTTTTTTGGATTTTCTTTGTTTTTGATAAATTAATACTTATTTGAAGAAAATAAAGTGTTAAAAGTGAAAGAATTAAAAAACAAAATAAATTGAAATCAAAACTCTACTTTTATCCTTTTCAATGTTTGATATGCATGCAATGGAAGAGAGAAAAAAACTTATGATATTATGCAGGATGTTGATTTTTCCTAGTTCCACTTGTATGCAAAGTAGATGAAATGATTTTGTCTATTTTGACTATTTTGTATAAATTAAGCTAAATTTATAAATTAAATATATATATTCAAGCAATGTGAGAAGAGATATGATCTATAATAACATCAACAAAACACTATTCACTGATTTTATTGTTCACAAACAAACTAGGATGGCTTTGCAACCTTTATAATTTGTTACAAAAAAACCTTTTGAACATATTTTTAAAGTAGGAACAAGAGATGAAAATTTTGATTTTTTTCTTTAAGAGAGTAAAATAAAATAAAATAAATTCTTTCAAATGAATAGGACCAATTATCTAACACACTTAAGTGTACACCTACTATTATGTATGTTTTTTATGTTTGCCTAGATGATTGCTTATAATGTAAAGGAATTGTTTGGACATTAGAAAGAGAAATTGTGTTGGCTAAAAATAAATATTTATTAGGGAATTTTTTTGGATTATTGACTAAGTGTCTTTATGATTTGAAAGGAAACTAATTTTTTGTAATGCAAGCATGAACCAAAACTAACTATGTTTTTGTAGCAAAGATGAATGAAAATAAATGGATCTACTTCACTATCAAATTTGCTTCTTTTCTATTTTATGGAATTAAATAAAAATAACAAACTATAATAAATCTACCATAACAAATAAAAAAATACTAAAAACTAAAATAAACCCCAACCTAATTTTGGAATAAATCAACTAAAGTACATGTAGTGTATTGATAGGAGAATCCTTAGCATGTTAGTTGTGTGTGCTCTTTAAAAAAAATTAAAAATTATCTAGTTGAAGGATAAAAAAACTCTAAAACAAGATGAGAAAGGGGGAGGAAATAAAATCCATAAAAGGAGAGTAGCTAAAATTAGGCTGGTTAATGCCTTGGCTTGCAAAGTCTAAGTTACTTTCACCAAGAACACTTTTTCACTTATAATTATATATACATAATATTTTCAAACTTTTATTAATTAATGATGCTTTCTATCTTATAAAAACTCACCGAGTCTCAATCTCTCTGAGTGCATACCCTAAAGGTTCCATCAAGAAAGGGGTGGGTAGACCCTTGGTGCTTTAGAGGATTATTATCCCTTATTTCCACTTATTACCAATTTGACCAACAACTAAAACCATTCCCCTAAGCTTGGCCTCCTATTTTACACACTTATTTAGTATTTTACCACCTTCATTAGAATTTTTCCTAACCTAAAACTTATTTTGATAGTTTACATGACTATGTTGGTTATGTCAACCTTGTATTGTTATTAACAAAACTTATTTAGGGTCTAGCTCAGCTCTTGGCCAACCTAGTTCATAATCTAGTGAGTTTTTATCAATAATTATGCTAGGTAAATTGAGTTGACCCTATCGACCAAAAATTTAAAAAAGGTTTAGGGTTAGATCTGCTTATATTAAAATAATCATTTTTCCATTATTTAAGGAAGAGAATAAGTAAGATATATTTCTCATATGCTTATCCACCATTATACTTTAAGAGTAATCTTAGGGTTCCATAATGGATATTGTCTTGTGGAGATGTATTTTAGATGCATTGATAGGTTATGTAGCCTAGAACTAATTTATCCTTACCATTCTTACATACCATAATAACCACTTACAAAGCACCTTAGCCAAGGGAGAGATTGAGGCTCGATGGGTTCATCTTCAAAGGTAAGTATTCCTAACTTTATTCCTCCTTTATAAGTGTAGATAGATATATATTTTTACTTTTCTTTCATGCATTAGGATTTTATATACATTGATGTGAGTATATATCTTTTATTCATATTTATTTTTGTTGTTTATTACCCCCACTTTATGTCACAAGCTTTGGTGAGAAATAGATTAGACTTTTACTTTATTTTTTATTAGTATAGTGAATATGAAAACATAAGACTTAGTTAAGGTTATTGCATAATTTTGCTTAACTAGAGGCTTTATAACCCTCCCTAGTGATATTATTGTGATAATAGACCCCTTGATTAGGTTTAACATATCCATATTGGTCATGACCCTGATTATCTAATGTATCCCCAACCAGAAGTGTAAGTAAGATCTACCATTTCTGAGATAGGATTAATTTGTAGATCTAATGCATTTTTTATTGCATACATTTTGGTGAACCCAATGTGAATCTAACCTTGTAGGTTTTTTTTCACATTTTTCATTTATATCATTTTATTATTTTTCTATATTTATGATACTAAGTCGACTAGGACAATTTAGTTTCTAAATTTTATGTGTAGGTTTAACACACAATCACATCAAAATTACTTTATTCTTTCTATGCATGCCTTAATAAGATATAGGTTATTGGATCGAACAAGTTAACATAATACTCTTATTTAATTCTAGATAATAAAATACATCAAACATGTTGACTTAGTGTCTTATTAAGTTCCATAACAACAAAATAAGTCATGCAAATCAACTTAGTATTCTAAATAGCTTCCAAATAATAAACCAAGTTGACTAGGTTGACTCAGTCATCTTAATAGGCTTCAGCAAACAATGAATTATAGAACTAAGTTGACCTAGTCAACATAGTTGGTAGAACTTGTAAGTAAGCATTCAAGGTACTTCAATAGAAATTTCAAATTCCTCAGCATCTTCCAACCCACTAAGGTTCCTTTCTTTCTCTCTCTTTCAATTTAGTTCTTCATTATAATTCTATTTTGCATAAGTTTGTAGTCTTCAAAACTACAATCTTATAATAAACTAGGTCGACCTAATAGACCTAGTTTTGTAGCCTATCTTTTGTCTAAAGGACTAAGTTGGCCTAGTCAACTTAGTTCTTAAGTACTCTTGCTTATAGAATATAGTAGTAAACCTGTCAACTCTATTTTTTAATATTTTCATATAGTGTCATCTGAACTAACTTTGTGCCATGCTTAAATTAGGAATTAAGAACTATATGTTAGTAATTAATTCAAATTTTCATTTTTTATTGTTTGTATGCTTAGAATAGTTCACATAGCCTAATTAGGTGGTTTTCCAATATACCATTTAGTTTCACTATTTTTCTCTTTTTTCACACACTACCAGATCACATAATTTTAAAACACATTTAAGCATTTGTTTACCCTAGGCCTACCTACTTGGATTTCATCACCAATGGGGAAGCCAAATTGGTTTTATCTAAAGTATAAACATGTGTTTAATGGTATATATTGGATAATAACCCAACACCATTATCACTATGGGATTATGAAGTGAAGGGTTAAGCCCCAATATCAAGCCAATACCATTGCCAACACAAATCCCTTTCAACCTAAACATCTTGAAACCATCCATATATTGCTTTCTAGTTTCCTAATTTTATCCAACTTCACTATCACACTTAAAATAACACTTTATAATAAATATAAAAAAAATCAAGATGATCACTTAGCTAGCACTTAATTTTCAATTGATTATTTTCTCTTTACTCATTGTATGTTGTATTACAAAAACTTGAATTAGCTAATGTTGGTACAAGGTTTTATGTTGTGTGACTCAATTGGATCATTCTCATTGACTAAATTGATTGTGTGTTTACATTTACTTTTTATTTCAAGTAAATCTCAAAAATAATTTCCCTTTTTTTAGTACATTGTCATTCTATTCAACATAGTTTCTTACATATTATCTTTTTCCCTAGCTACATTACTGAGTCAACCTGGTCAAGCTAGTTTTCATTGTTACCTATCAAGTTATAGTACTAAGTTAATTTGGTTGAATCTATATCCTTATCAAGATTCCATTTTTACCATGTTATAGTACTAAGTCCACCTAGTTGGCTATGTATTCTTGTTAGCTCATATTCATACCTTTTTTCAATACTAGATCAACCTAGTCAACTCTATACTCTTATCTATATTTTCCATCTCCTTGATTTTGCATCAAATTTTCCATACCTAATCTCTCTCCTACATCATTAAATTCTTGTTTGAAGACAACATCAAGTTGAATTCAATAGATATGATAAGTCTTAACAAACCTAATAGGTTCTCCCATAAGTAGCTTGTGGATCATATCCTAGATGAAAGTAATATGCATATAACCACTCATACTACAAACTATGGGACCATTCTCCATTCATCTTCATTTCATAACCCTCTCTTCTCACTTGAATATCAACCCAAATTAGAGTATACACTAAAAATTCTCTTCTTCATCAGTGAGCTTCCTCAACATCACGATAAGGATCCTTCTACTATTTACCATCTCATGATAAGTGGTCAAGTGAAGGATCCCCATTCACCTTCTCCCACATTCTCACATGGATTTGGGGATATTAACTTATTTTCTTCTCATATTCTTCCTTTTATATTTACCCCTTATTATACTATGAATTATTCATATTTTATTTATTCTACCTCCATGCCTAATGTTTTTACTAATAAGGCTGGTTCTATATCTAGTGCACCTTTCCCAAGACCCACTCTTCTCAATTAATCCACTAGTACATCATTTTATACCCATGGTAATCATGCCTCTAGTGCTACTTATTCTGATCCCTCTACTATTGTATCTATTGCCACATAATAAAATTATGCCACTATGCCTCACTTACTAATAGTTCTTCTCAAGCTCTTACTAACAGCCATAGTGGTACCCAAGCCACTACTACTAATTTTAATACTTTAAAAAATTCCAATAATTCAACTCAAACCCATCAAATTTTATTAAAAAATCTTAATCAAATGAATGTTTTCTAATCTAATAATGAAAATCAAATGATGCAAATGCAAAATCATCTTTTCCATCTTCAAACCCACCCTTAATAGATGCGATGGGGAACGTATAACCAACATGTTCTCCCACCTCTACTTTGATATTCCCATGGTAATATTATCCCTCAACCTCCTATTGTTAATAAAACAATAAAGAATCTTCAAAATGAGCCTCTTACATCTCAAATTGATAATATCTATATAGGAGGTATCACCCCTACCATTTATTATGATGGATCAACCGATCTTAATATTCACTTCAAAACATTTGAAAATCTATATAAAGACTAGGTCAATTTAAATAACTTTATTACTACTAAGATATTATCAAAAACTCTCACTAGTGATGTTTTAGATTAGTGAAACCAACTCAAATCTTATTATATTACTAGTTTGGAAGATTTAGTTAATGCTCTAGTCCAAGAGTTCTAAACTAGTGATCTCCTTGAGAATACTTTGGCCTATTTTATCAATTGTAAGCAACTTAAGATAGAAACTACACAAGCTTTCATCAAATGATGGAAGACCTTGTCTAACAAATGTGAACATAATATGGTAGATGGTAATCTCTTTCCTCTATTTATGAATTATTTTTTTCCCAAATTGTAATATTGGGTTTGAACTCTCTCTCTCTCTCTCCACATAGTTTAAAAGAGGCCATTAACCAAGCCAAGCATCAAGATTTACTCATACATCATTTTGAGCAATCCCAACCTTCTATAGGTACTCGCATGCTAATAAAAAATAAGAATCATCATGCTACAAATGATAGTATCACTGACTCTTATGATATCATTCATACTATTCAAGTTGTTGTTCCCAACCAAACTCTAAAACAATATTCCCCTCCTAACCACATCACTAATCTATATTTATCTTCAACCAATAACATCAATATTCATAAACCTCTCTCCTTATCAAAATTACAAAAGTGTCTAATATGCATTGCAAGTGAATTTAATTAAAGGAATAAATCACATATTAATAGGGAGGCTCTAATGCCATGATTTATTTAATAAATTGATTATCAAAAACAAAAACTAATGCATATCATCCATTTAACTCACCCATGTTCGTCAAAGTGCAAGTAGAAGACCCACGTGGAGAAAAAAGTAGGTAAGGATGCATGTTAAGAGTTTAGCATAAAACATAAGGTAAGAGGATAAATTTTATTAAAATATATTCTATTATTACCAAATTCCATCCAAAGAAATGGATTTTCCACATGGGGAATGGGCATAATGTTTATTTGAAACTTATTGTTTTGCTAAAACTTGACTATTTCAAATCTAAAGAAAAATAAAGAAGAATGATAGGGATAAGTGATTAGAATGAACCTATCTAGTTTGCACACCATATTCAGACATTGTGAGCACTCCTCTTTCACTAAAGAGGACTACCTGTAAGTAAGAAATCACTACCAAAAAATGTTTGTTAGTAGATAAATAAGTGGGTTGCCAAGCTACATGCTTGTTCTAGGAAGTTTCAAACTTCCTTAGAGATGACAATCCACTTTTAAGAGACAAAAGAGTAATAAATAACTAATAGAGAGGGAAAGATAGAATAAAACAGAGATAATGTTACCATTATTCACAACCTAAGTGCAGTAGAAAGTAAGAGTGCATGTGGTATGTGTTATTTATATTTTGGAAGTTGTTTAGGTAGGTTTTGGAAGGATTAGGAAATCCACAGTTGTTGACATTGATTATGCTACCAAGGTTGGTAAGGAAGTGACCAATATCAGTTATGTTATCAAGGTCAATGGGTGAAGGTGACCGATGTTGGTTAGGTTGTCCAGGTTGGTAGGGGAAATAATTACCTAGGTGATTGTAGAAGGCTTTTTTGGGTCTAATAAATGGTTTTGGTCAGGTCTAGAAGGTTGGAGAGAGTTTTGGGAGAGAGAGTATGATTTCGATGGATCTATTAAGAGGTTTGGTGTGTTGGGTCAAGGGAAAATAAGTAGGTAAGCTTTATAACTCGCTTATAGGGGTTCGATTAGGAATGTGTAAATAAATGAATAGTAGATATAAAGTGATTGTAAAGTGACTACTTAAAAGACCTATAGAATAAGTGATGTACTTAGCTACAGTGGTGACTGAATGATAAGTGCTAGATGGATGGCTCCTATTAGGTAGTCTGAACTGATGCCCTGAATAGAGTAAATAAGTGGGTGTTTCTGGTTCTAAAGAGTTTAGTTCCTGATCTAGATTGACTTATATGAGATAATAGTTAGCAAAGATGTCAAAATTTGAATGTCAAAAGCTTATATGCAAATAAGGAGTTTTCTTAATTTTTGTTGACCTAAACATCAATTTGGAGTTTAGCTTATATAACTAAAATTAGTGATGCCATCAATGTCGACTATGGGTTAACCTATGACGGTGGCATAAGAATAGGTAAAACTACTATTTTTAGCCTATTTTTTTTCTCTTCATGTTAAGTGTGGTATCCATTAAGAAACAATAGAAATGAGAGGTTAAAAAGGACGTAGTTGGTTATGAACTCACTTTTGAGGTGAGAACAAGTCTTAGGTAGTTAGGATAAGGGGACTAAGTCTTGAGGTGACTCATCAAGTGAGAATTAGTCTTAGGAAAAGGTGGTTAGGTAAGGTGGAAGAAGGGGTTTTTAATTAACTTAATTATATATTTCAAATTAATTAAATATGTGAGGGGTAAAAGCATGGGTTAGGAAGGCAAATCATTATTATTGAAATAGGGCTCAAAGGGGGGTTTCAACATAGTGAGTTATGCATGTGTGTGACTCAATTTTAGAGTCTACATTTACCCATTTTTATCTTATAATTTGAAATGACAAGTTGTAAGATAAAAACATGAGTTAGATACTCAAGGTATTGGATGAGGTATCCCCCCCTCAAAATAAGAATCGATAAAGAAGAAACCAGAATTGGGTACTAGTTTGATAAGAAGTGAATTATGTAAATGGAGGAAAATGTGGTAACATTGCTTATGCATATAATACTATGAGCTATAGTCAACAAAATCAAGAACAAGTAAGGTTGAGGAGGAATCAGATAGAAATAACCAAAGCATAGCTTGTAAGTGATAATTGATAAGGTCAAAATAATCAAAGTTGTAGCTCCAATGGTTTATGTGTGTCAGGTATTCAATGTAAGAAGTGCCCTATAAAACACAAAAAGGTTTTAGGTGACATGATGAGCTTTTTCACCGTCCAAAACACCTAATATACATACATGTGTTTAATAGCCAACTATAGTAGAATAACATAAGTTATCAAGATAAGCAATGCAAGGTTGGTGTATTAGGGTCAATGAGCGAGATATTTGGGATCTCCAATCAAAGGCATCATGGGGGAGATTTAAGTGATCTCTGAGGGTGGTTGTCATGGTTGGGGAGATATATGTGATCTCCAAATTGCCTTGGTTATAGGTAGAGTCTAAAGAGTTGTGGTGGTTGGTAGAAATTCTAACGTAATAGTGTCGACGTCAATGATGTCACTAATGTCGGTAGTAAATATTAATGACATCGGTGTCCTAGGGCAAGGTTACCAACATTGATGGGAAAAAGTGTCAACATCGATGGATTAGGTCAAGTATGCCGATGTCAGTGGGTGACCAAACCTGATAAAAGGGGGTTTGGTAGCCCAACAAACTCATTTACAATATTTCATTAGATATAAATATAGATCTGACTATGATTGAGATGGTAGAGCTAAGAGGGGATTCAATGGGAGGTGTGCCACCATAAGATCTAGTATGTCAACTTAGAGGAGATAGAGAGATCAGGTAAGATTCACTATGATTTAGTTTTGAATGTGAGTTGTTAATTTACTTTTGTAGGCTAATTTAGTGGTGGGTGGAAAATAAAATGTTAGTAGAGGGGTAGGAAATGGGTTAAGGTAGGTTTAAGTTAAGTTGGGATGGATTTGGGTAGGTTTTAGGTGAAAATTTAAACTTTTTGGGATGGGTCATTTGGCCTTAGGGTGGAACTAGTCACCAACATCGGTAGGGTCCATCAACATTAGCTAACATGGCACCGATGTTAGTAGGTTTCTATCAATGTCAGTTGATACCAAGCATTGATGTTAGCATACAAGATCAATGTTGGTGACTGTGAAGGGCAAAAAAATAAGAGAAGGTTAATTTTGGTCCCTAATTAAAGTAGCCAACTAGCCCAATGGCTGAGTTAGCCTCAGAAGACCTCGTGTTGACTGAGTGCTACTTAGATACCCTGATTGAGGGCCTCAGGCTAATGTAGTTATCCCAAAGAGAAGGGAAAAAGGTGGTGATAGATTATATTAGAAAGTATGTGACTTGAGTTGTGTGTGTATGGATGTAGGCAAGGTTGAAGTTGACATTATGGGATTGCCTACCAAGGTTGCTAACATAGATGAGGAGGGATGTCACTTTGGAGGAGTGGGATCACATCACATTTATGGGGTTAAGAGGAGTGTGATGATATTCTAGAGTCACCCAAGATGTGAGCTTGATGATAGTATTGATTGAGAGGTGGGATCACACCACCAACACCTTCCATTTATTGATTAAAGAGTTGATAGTGACCCAAGAGGATGCATATAGGATATTATAGTTGCCACTCTAGGGCGAGGAGCTCTTCTCATGCTTGAGAGAGGATCCTGATATGCACATGGTAGCATTATGTGGTAAGCATGTTAGTGAGGTGACCTATCACTCAATGAGTTTTACCTATGAGCCACTATATATTATTAATAAGGATCAACATCGACTGACCATCTTGATGATAATAAGGAGTACCATGTATACATTACTATATGTAGATGGTGGGATATTTTTTATTATATTGATAGGTGTTCTAGCATACATGGTTGAGCAATGAACTATTTTTACATGGGGACCAATTTTTATAGCATAGTTATACAAAGAGCTATGGGGTTTGAGACTACATCAGTGATACAGTTTGTGTGTTGGCCATTTAATATAATTTTGAGCATATGAGCATATTGTGGTGACATGACCATTGGGGCTACCTACTATGATTCTATCTAGCTTTAGGGTTGGTTTTAGACAGTGGATAGATGGTATGGCACAGACCCAAGTAGATGGTGTAGTGCATGACATTGCTTATTACAATCACATGATAGAGGGATTAATCCCTATAGATATTTTTTGGAGACCCTACCTGAAATACCCTTCTTTTAGAGGATAAGCAAAGTAGTTTGTTGGATTATAGAGCTCACTATGGGTTAGAAGGAGATGAGCTGATGAGCTGGATATGGTACCCATGGCATGGGTCAGGAGGTATTTTGCCCTGCTATAGGATGTACCACCTACCTTCCCTTGATATAAGAGGGATGATATAGAGGAACCCATACTTTTTCCCTAGGAGACATATAGGCTAGAATTTGAGGAGTTACAAGTATGACAGGGTGTAGTTGATCTAAGGTGTATAGTGGTATATATGGCTTGGTGGGTAGGTTTACATCTTATGGTAGAGTTTAGGAGGCCACTACCAAATTTATAGGGATTGGTGAAAGATAGATATGTATCCATACAAGCATGGGATGTAGTAGTGCAAGCTAGAGATATAACTCATGCATAGGTATTAGCCTTACAAGGATAGGTGGTGACATTATAGGGCTAGGTTGGGGCACTATAGGGCTAGGCCAAGGTGTTACAGGGTCAGGTTATTACAATAACAATGGAGAGGTATAGTTTGAGAGTAGCAAGTCAAGCTACTCCTCCTCCACTACCATAGGGACCGGTATAGAGTGGGCCTTTAGTAGGTGAAATGGGATAGCCATAGACCATGTCTCTGGTGAGATATACTACTACCCTTGATGAGATTTCCTATTATGAGAGGGCCATTAGGGATATCCAATAGATTCAAAGGTACTCTGAGTTTAGAGAATAGGAGAGATCAGTGTCAAGTGTCATGTCTTCTAGCTCATGCAAACACAGATGGGTGGAGAGTGGTGATGACACTACCTCTTCACAACCATGCAGAGAGCCTTAAGGACTCTGAGTGATAGAGTTTGATTTTGTTCTATATGTTATATGCACACCAGCCTACAAGATGAAGATGAGAGATGTATATTTTGACAGAGATGATATTATGATGATGCATCGATGGACATGTATGTTGAGAGCGCGCGTGCGCACGCGCGCGTGTGTGTGTGTGTGTGTGCATGCGTGCTTGTGCGTGTGTGTGCATGCACACGCGTGTATATGAGATGTATACATATTATGATTTTGAGATGCATTTATTATAATTGTGATGATGTTGATGTGGATGATCATTTTATGTTATGTTAATTTGATTTTAATGTTTGAGTTAGTCTAACATTTTTGATGTGTGGTGGTATAAGCATAGTTGGTTTGTTAGCTTCATCTTAGAATTTTTCCATATTTGTGATGGTGTATGCTTAAAATAAATGCAGTAGGCTTGATAATGCTTGTATAACATTTTCATCTCAGTAGGGAGATTGACATGTGATTTGGATGGGAAAATAAAGAGGCAGAATACTCATGTATTAGCAAAGACCATAATCATAACATAAATAGGCTCAATAATATGAGACTCTTTCATGCTTTGCATCATTGGAGAATTTTGTTTGTTAGAGAAGTGTCATGTTAACCTTGTGTTAAGCGAGTTCAAAGTCCCTTGAAAGAGTATGAGGGAAAAAGGGTATATGAGTGAAAGTGTTTTGGGTAGCGTAAACTTCAAAGTAGGGATGATATACCCCTATTGTGGGTGACTCAAGAGCTACTATAGGCAAGTCCATGACTTGAATATTTTTTTTGTGTGTAAGCTAATCAATGTGGGAAGTCTATAATGGGATTGTGTATGTGTTGAGGTTATATAAACCTAATCAATACAAGAATATTTTGATTTGTACTCCTATTTGAGAATAAAGCTTGGCCTAGCTACCCTTCAAGGGATTGGTATAAGTGTTTGTGTTTGATTTGTAAATAGTTGTCCTTTAAGGGAGCAGTCTATTGATATTAGCAAAGAGAAATTATGTAGTTGTCCTTCTAGAGAGCAGTCTACATGTAGAAATAGAACCTTAGAGATTAGAACTTGTCACATATCCCATTTATTTTTATTTTTAATTTTTAATTTTTAATTTTTTTTGTTTTTATTTTTTTTGCTTTTAATCATGGACAAGTATATAGAGGCTTAGGATTTTTTCACTTTGAGGTAAAAACCATAGAAATTTGTAAGTTAACTGAGTAGGAGTAAGGGTTAAGAGGAAGGGAAATAAATGTAATAAGGGTGCTCAAGGGATGATCTCAAGTTAAAACATGAGGTGAAGTGACACTTATTTAACAAAAGAATGGTTATAGATGTAAGGCATTTAAAGGCTCAGGTTCTGGCCTTCCCTTGAGAGAAGACAAGTGATAAGTTCTTAAGCCATACTTGTGAGTTATGATGTAAGGTCCAAGCCAATTAGGAGCAAACTTACCCCATTTGCTTTTTTCCATGTTCATCACATGTTGATTTTATTTTAAGACAAGATCTCCAATATTGAAATCTCACTCTTTGAGGTTTTTTTTGTAAGTGCATTTGATATGCTCTTGATAGATTTGGAAGTGGTTGAGGGATATGAGATGGCACTCATCAAGCATCTTGAGTTGAGCTAAATATTCTTGTTGAAAGTCATCATTAGTAAGTATATCTTTTAGAGAAATGTGAAGAGAAGGAATCTGAACCTCAAGAGGCAAAATAGATTTCATCCCATACACCAATGAAAAGGGCATAACACCCATAGGGGTTTGAATACTAGTACAGTAAGCCCATAAATTAAATGGAATGTGTGTATGTCAATCCTTAACCATATCATTGACTACCTTCATCAAAATTTTGGTCAATGTTTTGTTAGAAGATTCTACCTATCTATTTACTTGTAGATAGTATGATGATGAGAAGCTTAATTTAATTCTGAATGTATCACAAAGACTTTGGATAGTCTTGTTTTTGAAAGACTTGTTGTTGTCTATTATAATTTTATGAGGGACAACAAAATGATAGATGATGTGATAGTTGATAAAATCAATAATTTTGTTAGCCTTAGTGGAGATGAGAGGAATGGCCTTGACCCACTTGGTGAAGTATTCAGTGGAAGTAAAGATAAAACAATGATAGAGAGAAGAATGAGGGTTAATCTCATTGATTAGATCTAACCCCCATTAAGAGAAGGACCAAATTTTTTTGGTGACTTATAATTCATGACTTAGAATGTGAAAGAGGTTAGCATGTTGTTGACATTTGAGATAATGCCGAATGTAATCACCATAATCTTGATGGAGTGTTGGCCAATAATAGTTGAGTTGAAGGATACACTTGGCAACTACATGACTATTGAAATTTCCACCACAAATCCCGTCATGGACTTCCTTAATAACAAAGGGAGTCTCAATACTAGTGAGGCATTTAAGGAGGAGACCATGAAAACCTTGTTTGTAGATAAGTCACCCTAACATAGTGTAACGAGTGGCACATTTTATGAAGACACATCTCCCATTATTGGAGAGATAAGAAGGGGTAATATAAAAGGAAAGATAATATATGATTTGCATGTACCATAGTTCATGTGGGTTGGATGTTATAGTTTTGATAAAGAGGATGTTAGTTGATGCATAAGAGTGTAATGTTAAGTGATGCATAGTGACATAGATTTTCAAGGAAGAGGATGAAGAGGGTATGTGTGAAGCAATTGAATCCATTATGCTAGCAAACTTGTTTGTGGATCAAGGAATAGTTTGTAATAAATAAGAGTTGAATGATCCCAATAGTGTATCTACATGATGTTTATACCACTACAAAATTTTCTTTTTGCATAGGTAAAAACCATTAACTTGATTAACCACTAGTTGAGAATCATCAAAAATGGTTATGGATTTGATACCTAAGAAGAGATCCATTTAAAGCCCTAAGATCAAAGCCTCATATTCATCCATGTTATTAGTAAATTCAAAATCTAGTTTAAATTATAAAGTCATAGGCTCACCATCTAGAGGAATACGAATGATCCTTGCACCCCCACCATATTGACATTTAGATCCATTAAAGAACATCATCATTTGATAGGATATGTCATCAGTGGAAAGTGTTGTGATGCAATCATCAAGGAATTTGAGGTTTGAAGGTTGATTGTCAGGAAAAGGGGTGGTAGGTAACTGGTCAATGATTGTTTTCCCCTTTATATACTTTTGTTGAATGAATTTTAGGTCAAATTTAGCAAGGATTGTGACCTATCGAGCTATATGTTGGTTGTGATATGGCTTGGAATGCATGTATTTGAGGGGATCAGTATGGGTGACTACATAAGTTTTGTGATTTAGAAGATAATGATGGAGCTTAGAGGCTGAAAATAAAAATGTGAGGCAAAGTTGTTTGGTATGGGTATATTGAGTCTTATAATCAATAAGTGTGTGGCTTATATAGTAAACCACCTGTTCTTGATGGTGGTCATCTCAATGTGCAATCATAACACCTAGAGAATGGTCTAGTGCAGAGATGTATAGGTAGAAAGGCTAATTTTCCTTAGGTGGAATAAGAAATGATGGGGAAAGGAGATATTGCTTGAGTGCATCAAAATCTTCCTAGTAATTTGTATTCCAATGGAAGTAAACAACCTTTTTGAACAGATGGTGAAAGGGTTGGCAATGATCTAATAGTTGGGAGATAAAGTGATAAATTGACTAAAGTTTATCTTGTAGGCTATATAGTTGTTTAATATTAGTAGGTGGAGGCATCTCTAGGATTTCTCTAACCTTAGTAGGGTCGACCTTAATACCATGGAGAGAAATGATAAAACCTAAGAGCTTATCAGAAAGAATACCAAAGCCACATTTCTTTGGGTCTAATCAAACATTATATTAGAAGAGATGAGAAAATATGGTTTTGAGAATCATCAAGTAATCTTGGCAAAGTATAGACTTTCCAAGTAATTCATCCATGTAATCTTCAATAATTTTATGTAGAGATCATGAAAAATGTAAGTCATAGCGTGTTGATACGTGGTACCAACATTCTTCAAACCAAAAGGCATGACCTGATAATAGAAAGTCCCCCATGGGGTAATGAAGGTTATCTTATGTTGATCCTTGAGAGAAACCAAGATTTTATTATATCCAGAGAATACATCTATAAGTGATATCATCTCATGGCCAATTGTTAGATCAATAAGTTGGTTGATACTTAGCAATGGGAAGTCATCTTTTGGACAAATGAGGTTTAAGTCATGACAGTCAGTATAAATGTAGATTCCCTCGATTGCTTTTATGATAAGAATAATATTAGAAATCCATTATAGGTAGTCAATGGGTTGGATAAAGTTAATAGAAAGGAGGTATTATAGCTCTTCTTTGATAAGGAGAGCAATATAAGGATGCATCTTGCGAAGCTTTTGCTTAACAGGTTTAACATCTTGATTGGTGACAATGTTGTGGGTGATGATAGAGGGGTCAATACCAGGAATGCCATTATAAGACTAAGTGATGGCTTTTCTATGGTTATTAATAAATGTAGCATAATTAGCTTGCTCAAAGGAATCCAAATATTAGTCAAACTTGAGGATGTGAGGGTTATCATGAGAGGGCAAATTGATGTTAATGGTTGATTCATTTAACATAGCTTGTGTTTTGGATGGGAGTGATCATTGGATATAGGAATCATCTATACCCATGTATGTGAGAATAGCATCATCATCTTGACATTAGATAGTGTTAATGGTGGGAGAGTCTTCATCAATTATTTTAGGATGAACAAGAAGAAGGGACCTTGGTGATAGGTGAGAGGCCCCAAATGGATGGCATTTATTGAAAAAATAATTAGGAGGTATAGATACCTCAAATTTGATAGGTGATGGTGGAGAAGGAGAGACTAAATCTTTAATAATTGGTACATGGGAATTTTTACTGAGTTTAGTTGGTTCATTATAACCCACTTCATGCCTCTTTTTAGCATTTTCGATGGTTTGGCTAGTGGAAGAGTTAATAGGCATAAGGATGCCCTATTCATAATGACATAAACCAAATCCTTTCTAGGCACACTGATAGAGATAAGTGTGTGCAAAACTAGCTTGATTAGGAAAGAGAAGTCATAGGTAAATGGTTGTGGTGAAGAGGATGGATTGTCAACAATGGGAGCTTGATCAATTCCCCCAGATGTGAAATTAGTTTGAAGGTTAGAGGACCCATAAGGGATGACCATCCCAATTTTGGGATCATAATATAGATGCATATAAATATTTACATACTCTTTTGGAGTATATAACATATCAAGTGTCAACAAATGATATTCATCGAGTGACAAAAGTTGAAAAGTTTCCTCCATGGGATCCTTGTTAGAAATTTGTGTTACCAATATCTATGTAATCAAGGGAGTAGATCTTGTGGAAGCTTTAAAAGTATCATGTAGATAAGATGATGTTTTCAATGGAATGAGAACATCATTGGGACTATAATTCATGTTACATGTTTTAAATAGAGGTGGGTTAGCAGTTATAACATGCACTTATCCATCATGCTCAAACTTGACATAGTGGTGCAAAGTTGAGGGTACACATGCCATAGCATGTATCCAAGGTCATCTAAGTAGGATGTTATATTATAACTCTCCTTCTACAATATAGAAGATATTAGGAATTATGTGGGGACCTACATGGATATGTAAGACAATAGTGCCCACCGTAGTAGTTGTGGTATCATTAAAGGAGTGGAGTACTACATCAGCTTGAGACATGCAATTATCAAGAAGAGCTAGTTGTTTGTAGTTATGGGTGGTAATAATATTAATACTAGATCCGAAATCGATTATGACTCTCTTGAAATGAGTTTGATCAATATATGTGGTAATAAAAAGGGAATAATCTTGATCCTCATGGTGTTGAAGCAGAATTTTTGAATTACTAAAGGAAATTAGGGAGATGGATGGAATTAAGAGAGCTAACCAAAGCCACAAGAGGTTGGGGATCATCAATTTGTATCTATACTAATTTTAAATCACTAATCAAAGCTTGATGATGTTGAGGTGAGTTTTGGATTAACTCATACAAGGACATTTTCATAGGTGTTTGGTGAAGTTATTTCCCCATCAAACTTTGAATAATATTCAAAGATGTTGGTTTTGGGACCCCTAAGATGGAAACCTTGGGATTCAAAGGAGGAGTGTCTTTAGTGAAGGGATGAGCCCAAAGAGAAATGGAATTTTCCTTACCTTTATCCTTTTGGTTTTATGACCATGTGGACACATTAACTATGTTGATCTAAAATATAGGTGAAGGAGGTGGCAAAGGGGTATGACTGCATCTTTGGGTTTGAATTTAGGTGGAATAGTAGGAGGCATTATGGATGTTAGAAGTGGAATAACAAGAAGGTTAATAGGAGTATCAACAAAGAGAGTGTTGACATCAAAGTGTTGTTGAATGATTGTTGTGAAGGCTTTACAACTCTCAGTATCATGTCTAGGTGAATGATGATATAAACAAACTTGTGTATCATTAAACCAAGATGGCTTCATTCCAAGAGGACTATAAGGCTTAATGGGAGGAAGAGTTATTACAAAAGATTATAAAAACTAATGTAGAAAAAATCTCTAAGAGCCTGAGAGTGGGCTCAAATTATGGTAATAGGAGTGGGCACCTTCTTTTATTTAGGAGTCATAGGAGTGAAATTGCATGGCACCTTGTTTGGTGGTGGTGGAATTACATGTTTTATTGACACTTTCTTAGTGTTAGGTATCTTAGTGTTAGATGTGAAAGTCCTATTAGGTGGAAAATGCAATAGTGGAGGTAACTTAACCTTTTGTTTTTCTTGGGTTGAAAATACTCTAACTAAAGTAGAGGGGTGTGGTCCCAAAATTGATGGTAAAGTTGAGGGTCAAAGAGGGAAAGATTAGTGAGAGCCAGGAAGCTTAACATTTTTTTGTAGTTCAGGTCATGAAAATCCAACTTGTGGTCGAGGAGTTGAATCTAATTTCACTTGTGGATGAATTAAATTAGAGATAGGGCATATGCCTAAGGGCATAATCTACTTTAATGTGGTAAATACCTGTGAGGGTGAGGGTTCTGACATAGATGGATGAGCTTCTGGTGAAGAAGCTCTGACTTTGTCAAATACCTTAGGGTAAAGGGTAGTGAGGGGGTTGGTGGTAAAGGCCAACACTCATTGTGTTGGATAATGATTTTTAAGCCAGTCCTAAAATGCCACGTGATCTATCATTATGGAGTCAAAAAATTATATACTTTTCACCAACTATGAGAAGGGTTTATATGAAGTTGAAGTAAACCTTATGGTTGTGTATTTAGAAGGCTAAGGTGTTTGGGAAAGAGGTAAATTATTGGTTTCTAATACTTTAGGATAGAGATGAGAAAGAGTTGCAATGGGGTCTTCTTCGATAGAGACAAGAGAAGAGGCATGGTCTTCCATGGGTGGAGGAGAGGTAGGTGAAGAGGGTTTCTCAAGGGGGTAAATCATAGGTATTATTTCTCCCTCAACATATGGGTGAGGAACATGTAAACTATGATCCTCCATAATTAAAATAAGTAGTAAGAGTGGTGGAATTGGAGTAGGCACAATATGTCTCTCATCTAATGTAGGAGTGGCTAACACTGACTCTTCAAGGTGAAAAGGTGGAGTAGATGGGGTATTACTCTCTATCAACAGAGGAGAGGTAGGTGAGGAAGGTTCCTTAAGAGGTTATAACATAGGAATGATGTTCCCCTCAACATGTGGTTGTGAAATGGGTAAAGTGTGGTCTTCCATAGGCAAAAGAATAGGTAATATTGGTATAAATGGAATTAACAACACTAGCTCTTCTAGTGGTAAAGGAGGCTCTTCCTCATGTGGGAGTGGAATAGGTGAAATAGGCTCTTCTACTTTGGGAGGAATAATAGGCAAGACAAATTCCATTGACTGTGGGGGAGGAATCAGTAAAATAGGTGCCTCTTATTGAGGAGGAGGTTGAACTAGAGGTAAAGGAAAGACCATATTAATTTTGTGGATATTATGATCACATGAGTTAGTCATGGTCTAAATAATAT
Organism: Torreya grandis; assembly: GCA_037957365.1. NCBI lineage: Eukaryota > Viridiplantae > Streptophyta > Pinopsida > Cupressales > Taxaceae > Torreya > Torreya grandis. The sequence goes on from JARHVA010004597.1 coordinate 890,217, forward strand.
TTTTATTGGGAAAATGGTTAGGAAAAGGGTGTTTGAACACATCCATACTTTGATTAGGGGGTGCATTAGGATTATCTAAGACAATATCACCTCTATCAAGCATGTCTTAAATAATGTTCTTGAATGCCTTATAGTTATTAGAATTATGGTCCTTAACTTGATGGTAGCCACAAAACTCATCTTCCTTATACCAAGTTGGAATATGATTGGAGTGGTCAAACTGTATAGGAGGTTTGATTTGAGGAAGGGTTATGACACCTTGTTACAATAGTTTTTCCAAAATGGATGTATATGACTCCCCAATGGGAGTGTATTGTCTTTGTTTATACCATTTTTGGAATTTCTTGGTTGGATTTTAGGAAGTCAAGGAATTAGATTGGTTTATGGTTATGGAAGAAGCTGACTTAATGACCATCGCATTGGTAGAGACTTTAGATTTTTGGTTAGAAGGAAAAGTTTTAGAAAAAGAGGAGTCATTCAATTTGTAATTGGGGTTCTTGCTATGTAACTTGACTCTTCCTTCATCTATAGCTTAAATCTTGAGTTTTTGTGCCATTGTAAAATCCTCATTAAATATGAAAAAAAAAATATACCTAAAGTGTGGATGAAATGTGTTTAGCACATGCCCTTGAGAAGAGCTCAATAAGCTTAGGTTGGGGTAAGGAGAAAGAGAGTTTATTGATCAAGAATCTCTAATGAGTGACAAAATATATGATAGATTCATAATCAAATTGTCTAATAGAATAAAGGTCTATAATAGAAACCTTCTTAGAAATGTTAATATAGAAATGGTCTAGGAATATTTGTGTGAGTTGGGTAAATGAGAAAAGGGAGTGTTGAGTTATAGAGCTATACCAATCCAAGGCAACACTTGAAAGAGACGTGGAAAGTGAAAAGTAATAACGCATCATCATGCCCTATTAAATAACAAGCATGTCTATATGTTTGTAAATGCTATTGTGGGTCCTCTTTGCTCTAGAAATGAGTAAATTTAGGGATTTCTCCTTGGCTTGGATAAGGGTGAATAGGTACAAAAGGATGGATGGATTCATTATGTATATGATCATAAGATAACATGTTCTTTAAACCAAAAATGGATGTCTCTAGATTAGACATCTTGTCCATCAACATCTTGATGAGGTCTAGAGGGGGATTAGTCTAGGAGATACCTTCTAAGTTATAGGGAACCTGATAGGAAGTAGAGGGAGCATATGGCATAGCTTTTTGAGGTTGTGTTGGTGAAATATAAGGATAATGAGTCATAAGATAGGGGCAGAAAGGAAAGGGGCTTGTCCTATTGGGTTGGAGACTATGCTTTGGTTGGATGTTGTTATTATAGGTTGGGTTATTGACATGTTTAAAATAGATGAAGGGTGAGTTATAACTCATGTAATTATAGGCATGAGAGTAGATGGAATATGTACCACTAAATTATGGAATGGGGTAAGACTTGACTAAACTAGTTATGTTTGTGAAAGTAGGGAAGTCACACCAAGGTTTAGGTGGGATTGGGTAGTTGGCAATGCTAAACTTTGGACATTATTTATGGTTGGGTTGATTGTTGAGGTGGTAGTTTGAGTAACCATGGGGAAAATAGTAGAGGTGGTTAAAACTAAATTTATCTCCATTAGAGAGGTTGGAATACCATAGATTAGGTCACCTAAATAATTGCAGGTTTAGTTCATGGTAAGGTAATGCTAAAAGGATGCCACATTATGATAAAAAAATTTAGCAAAATCTTGATCTCCTTCAGGTACAATAGGAATTTGGTTGGGGCTTGGAGTATGACTTATATCTAAAGTATGATCCATGACTAAATCAAAAGGAAGAGGGGAAGGTGGAAGTGGTTGTTAGCTTGCATAATGAGCAAGAACTTTCACTTGATCTCATGTCAATACCATGCAAGAAGAAGTAAGAATAGTCTTAATACTCTGTATTAGAGAAAAAAATGGAAAAACTAGGTTTGAGTGTAGGTAAGATGGTTATTTTAGCTTGTTATTTTGAGAAAATTGAAATTACACAGTCACCGATGTCAGTCGATTGACTGATGTTAGTAGTAAAAGTTTGTCAATGTCGATGGGATTAACCAATGTCAATAGATAAAGTCTATCAATGTTGATATAGTTAATCAATGTTAGTCACTGTGATAACCTAGGAGATGGAAAATCTAACATTTTAGAAGCTTAGAAGTAGAATCTAGGTAAAATAGAAGATGGAAGAGGTTTGTATAATAAGGAAGAACACTCAAAAAACTTGATATAACAAGTTATACAAATTGAGTATTAGAAATAGTGTCAATTTTGTGAACCAATAGAAAAATGTCCTTACCAACTCCAAAATATAGAAGGTAATAAAAAAGTAGAAAAATAACATACATCCACTAATTATTAACTCATAGAAATTAATTTTAGTCTCATATTGGCTTATACCTTAATTAGATAGTGAGAAGAAAATTTGGTTAATAAAGGTACTAGAAAGCAATCTAGAGCTAGTTTCAGGTTAGTTTTAATGCTCAAGAGGAAATCTATGTTAGACCAAGTATGTGGCTTATTATAGGAGCTTAATCCCCACACATCATGAAACTAAAGCTAATCCAGGCTACTTAGCCAAAATATACCTTTTGTCTAGAGTTTATACTCCACCAAAGAATGGAGTGGGTTCTCCCCTTAGTGGTGAAATCTAAGTAGGATAGCCAGGTAGGGTAAGGTGATCCACCAGGTGATGCAATCCTAATGGGCCTTCTTTTAGGTGAGTTTAGATGTTTATTTTAGTGAGTGTGATCTAGTTGTGTAACATAGGTGCACTACAATTCATTCATAATGCTTGTAATTAACTAGGTGAGCTAATATATGTAGCAAGAAAATAATGAAGTGGAGTAAGTTTTAAACCCAAATATAAAATGTTTAGATTTAAATGAAAACAAAGATGAAATAGGAGTAGAGAATGAAATTCACTATCCTAATGTGCATGCAAGAAAGAGATAAAGAAGAGATTTTTTTCAATCTTGTAAGAAAAATGATAAATTTCCTTTAGAGGCAAAGAGAAAAGAAGAAATTTTAGTTTATTGCCTTTAAATAGAAAATAAAATGTTGAATTTTCTGTTTTAAGAGAGAAGAGAAGAGGAAAGTTCAAGAAATGAAGTTTTCACTATAATACATCTATATGAATGCTTAACACAGGAAATAAACCCAAGAAAAACTCCAGGGTCCCACCGGGCATCCCAAAAATGTTTCGCTAAAATTTGTCTATTTCAAATCTAAAAAAAAATAAAGAAGAATGATAGGGATAAGTGATTAGAATGAACTCAAATTTGTTTATGCATCATATCTAGACATTGTGAGCACTCCTCTTTAGCTGGGGAGGACTACCTATAAGTAAGAAAACACTACCATAAAATGTTTATTAGTAGATAAATAAGTGGGCTACCAAGTTACACACTTGTCCTAGGAAGTGTCAAAATTCCTTAGAGATGATAGTCCACTTTTGAGAGATAAAAGAGTAATAAATAACCAAGAGAGAGGGAGAGAGAGAATAAAATAGAGATAATGTTACCATTATTTACAACTTGAGTATAGTAGAAAGTAACATAGTGTAGGTAGTATGTTATGTTTGTATTTTGGAAGTTATTTGGGTAGGTTTTAGAAGGGTTAGGAAATCCATAGTTTCCCACATCAGTTATGCTATTGATTCAGTAAGGAAGTGACCACTATCAATTATGCTTCTGAGGTTGGTGGGTGAAGATGACCGATGTCAGTTAGGCTATCAAAATCAGTAGAGGAAATAATTTCTTAGGATCTTGCAAAAGGCTTTTCTAGATTTGAGAAATGGTTTTGGTCAGGTTTGGAAGGTTGGGGAGAGTTTTGGGAGAGAGAGAATATGGTTTGGATGGATCTAGTCAGAGATTTGGTGTGTTGGGTCAAGGGGAAACAAGTAGGTAAGCTTTATAACTCCCTCATGGGGGTTTGGTCAAGAATGTGTAAAGTAATGAATAATATATATAAAGTGATTAAAAAGTAACTACTTAAAATATCTATAGAATTAGTGATGTACTTAGTTGTATTGGTGACTAAATGATAAGTTCCAGATAGATGGATCCTATCAAGTAGTCCAAATTGATGCCCTAAATAGAGTAAACAAGTAGGTGTTGTTAGTTCTCAAGAGTTTGGTCCCTGATCTGGATTGACTTAATCAAGATAACCGTAAACTAGGATGTCAAAAGTTTAATGTCAAAAGCTTGTATGCAAAGGAGTTTTCTTTATTTTTACTTACCTGAACATTAGTTTGGATTTTAGCTTATATAACCAACATAGGTGATCCCACTGACGTTGCCCATGGGTTGACTAATGTCAATAGCATAATAATAGGTAAAACTACTATTTTTAGCCTATTTTATGTTACTCTTCATGTCAAGTGTGGTATCCATTAAGAAACAGTAGAAATGGGAGGTTAAGAAGGACGTAGTTGGTTAGGAACTCATTTTTGATGTGATAACAAGTCTTGGGTAGTTAGGATAAGGGAACTAAGTCTTGAGGTAACTCATCAGGTGAGAATTAGTATTAGGAGGAGGTGGCCAGGTAAGGTGGCAAAAGGGTTTTTTAATTAACTTAATTATATATTTCAAATTAATTAATTAAGAAGGCTAATCATTATTATTGAAATAGGGCTCAAAGTAGGGTTTTGGCATAGGGAGTTACGCATGTCCGTGACTCAATTTTAGTGTCTACACTTATGTTTTAAAAACATATCCCATGGTTTTAAAAACATCCATTGGTAAATAAAAATTATGAATAACCATCCACATGTGAGTAGGGATAACTAAAAATTTGGGACATGGCAAGATTATCCAATGGTTTAATAAAACCATAAAACAGGATATTAAAATTTAATTAAATTTGGATTTAATTTAAAACATATCCCATGGTTATTAATCACCATAATAAATAGGATATTAAGAATATTTTAAAAATAGATAAATTATGATGGGAATAATTGGATATGTGGAAGGAATAAATAAAAAGATATATTGGAATATCTCAGTGGCATTAATAGAATTATAGGGAAAAGTTGGTAACATTGGATGTTGAATGGTTATGGGGTAATGTGGTTAAATGGTTGGTTTAGTCTCAGATCTAAAACAAAACACCCATTAGTAACATAATAAAATAATTCCAATATAAGAAGTAAAAGTTTTGCAACCTTCTTATATTTTTACCAATGTAGATCTTCCATTATGACACTTATCCTTTCCACATTTTTTCAAACCATAAAAAATCTTTCAGATCAAACCTCCCTAAAAAGAGGATTTTGGTGTCCAAAATTCCAAATAATCCAATTGACCCAAAAAATCTCTGTGAGTTTTATTCTTGTCATTGACAATCTTCATGCACTAATTCCAAACATACAAGAGCCAAAAATAGCATATGAAGGAGTTATGAAGTCAATATATTAAAATGACATAATAAAACTCCATTTCAAACAAATGTAAGTGAAATAATACATTATAAAACTTCCCTACAAGAATTAAACTATCCAACTAAAACTATGACTCAATTATGGAGAGTAAAACAAACTCTTTACCCATTCTGCCAAAATGACATGTTACCCAAAATAGCCATAAAATCTAACAAATTATCTCAACACCTACATTGCATGAAGGATAAGGTTCTCTCCTTGTTATATCCAATATCATATAAGGGAAATCAAATGCTACATACCAAATAGTGTCATAAATCACATGTGTACAAAATACCCTATAGGACTTGTCAATAAACTAAACATCTATATACTTACATTTATAAATGTTGCCCAAGATATAGTGGGACTTATACATATAAGTATAAAAATGTGTAATTAATTTATTCATCCTAAGGTTATAACTACACAATATATGAAATAATAATCAAGGGAAATAGCTATGATCACCATCCTATAAATAACATAGTTAACTGTTGTGATCCCAAAAACTAATTATCAAATCTTTCCCTGTACCTATCAAAATCCAATGTCAACTTACAAAATTTACATAATAAGAGCCTCTTTACAAACTCAAAAAAATTTAAAGTAACTTTAAGAAAAATATCATATAAAGGTGAGGAGAAAACCAATAATTTTAAACCTAACTCAAGGTTTCCTTCACCATTGATTGCTCCCTGATTCATACTTCCAAAACTCATTCAAACTAAGTTAGTTTTTCCAAAAAGTTTATCACAATAGAAAATTGAAATAGGAGATCACAAATATTATTAAAAACACAAGCCTATCAAAAATTCCTTCTTGGATCCTATAGTTAGGAATTCTCTGAAAATAGTGTTGAAGATAAACTAAGCATACTATTCCATACTATAGTTATGCTTTTATCATAACAATCTAGGTTAACCATGTTATTAATAAGGGTTGCTCCCTTTCATGATTTCCAATAACTGAATAGAAATTGGTTTCATCTTATAACTCTATCTTAATAAGAGTTAGATGATCCATTTTTTTAAATAAAAAAATAAAAAGGCTTTAGAAATAATTCCAAACAAAGGCATGTTTTACTCCCTAAACAACCTTACCATTAGAGGAAATTTAAATTAAAAATAGTCCTCCTAAGAAAATATTTAAAATATATAATATGACATATGAAATTAATTTAAAAAACTTAAAGCATGACATCATCCCCTAGGGTAAAATAAAAATATAATATATTTTATTTATCAATAAACATAAACTAACTCACTTTGGTTAAGATAACCTTATTTGTTTTTTCCCATCTTTTATTTTTTAATGGAAAGTTAAAAGATTTTTTGTTTTTTCATAATCAATGATTATGGAAGGTATTGTATATTTTTTAACAAACAAAACTCCTAAATTTATTACAAATAAGAATCTTGAATTTTTAATGAAGACCTGTAATTGTTGTTTGAATTATGTAATGGTGGATGAATGAGTTTTATATGATCAGTGAAGGAAATTTATTAATATTTTGTTTTGATAGTAATCCATTAGTTTTGTGATTTTATAATCCATTTGATTAGTATATTGGTGTTTTGTATTTCATGTGATTCACACTAATTGGCATTACATTATATATAACCCTATTGGGTATTTATGGTCATAGTCTGCTAACACAGGTCTATGAATTGGTATAATAGAGAAACAAGAATTTTAATACAAGACTCTACCCAAATATGTATTTCTATAGGCATCAGTTGTATAGTCAGAAATCAATCATTTAAGCAACAAAGACTGGTAAAGAATAGATGGAGACATCATGGTGAGTATTTATTGCTTCAAAAATTGAATCAAGCTATTTTATACCTCTTTTTATTGAGTGTAGAGGTACGCAAATGTTCTTTTGTGAATTAAAAATATTAAGATAATGATTGCATAGTTTGTAATTATAAATGTGTGCATTTTGACCCAGAGCATTATCAATAGGTGGAACCAATATTTGATTATAGGGTGTGTACATTTCCAAAAATAATCCATTGCACCTAAGAAGTGTTAAAGAAAACAATCAAACCCTATTTAGAGATGGTAACTATAGACCCCTATTATGATGTAATTGCATTGTTGGCAAGATGTATATTTAGTTTTTATAAATGAATGACCATGAATTCACCTGGTCAAAGCTAAAACACACTATGGTGAGTTCTTTGAATAATTTATAATGAAATTTAAATCTTTCTTTACATAATCTTTGGGTCAATTTGTTTCTATAGATATACAAACCCATAGATTATGCATGAATAAGAAGTAGTAGATAAATTTTAACAAGAATATCTCAAATCTATCACCTTGGGTGTGTCATGACTCAAGAAAGCGAGTATAGTGGAATTAGTTTTGTATCAATTCCATGCAAGAGTTAAAATATTGATGTTGTGTCAATCAGGTAGTTGGATGAGGTGCATGATGGTCTTATTAAGCTTAAACATGAATCATAGTCCATATAAAACCATTTTAGTGAGAATAAATACAAACCTGGTATAGATAATGATGTGCTAGTTTGAACCAAAGCATGTTAGAGCATGGAGAGTGGTGGTTGTAACAATTTGGCGATTAGACAAGGATGAAGTAGGTCCCACAGACCATAAAGAATGTTCACAGTGATTTAAATCTCTTTAGAAAATAGAAATTGGTCAATTATTCATTCTTGGGTGTATACAAAAATTACAAACCTAGAATCAGATTTAGTAAAGAAAATGGCTAATAGCCTATCTGCCAAGTTTGGTAAAGGTTTGAAAGGGGGAAATTGGTGTTCTTAAAAAGGTATGAATATTTATTAAAAGGTATTAAATGGTTAAAAATAAATTTTTAAGGGGTAAATAACCACAAATTAATCAAATGAACAATATGACACTGTATGTGTGATCTAATAATTTAACTCAAGAGAGGATGGTTAGTATGGTGTTAGTTTTAAAATGGAAATAAAATGAAATAAACACACTAACTTGAATAACATCTCTAGGACTAGATACTAGGGAGAACTTAGTTAATAAACATGAATAAAACACACAACTAAAATGCAAAATAAACCCTCTTTTACCTTCCTTGGATGCTCTGAAATGCTTGTTGTAGTGGCTTACTCAGCTTATGCACATGAAGTCCTTGGCAATGAAAGCTTGGCTACCTCCATCTCTCCTTGGCACCTTTGGCTTGTTGCTTGGCTTGGCTTGGATTGGATTGGAATCAATTTGGCATGGTAACACTAATTTCAATGGCTTATTGAAGATATTTTTTCATTATAAATTTCCACCAAAATAGCTTCGAAATGATGTTCATGGCCTCTCTATTTATAGATTTTTGAAATTGATCAGAATCAACCTAAACCATCCATTCTGAGATTGAGATGTGTGTTTGAGGATTAATTCAATTTATAGAATAAAGTTTATAATTATCCTCATCATGAAATTAGAAAAATGGGCAATTAAGAGGCATGGAAGACATCATGGAAGGCATTGATGAGGCATGGAGGGCATGAATCTTGATATTTGTGGCATTTATGGCCTAGGGATGTCTTCCCAAGAAATGAGGCCACCTGATGATTATATATTCAATATTCATTTCCAAAAATAAATATTCAACAAGTTTCCATGGAATTATTAATTATGATTTCATTTGGATTGATTAGCTCTTAAGCATGATTAAGCACTTTATGCATAAATTACTCAAATTGATTAGAATGTCTTGTTATTGGTCCAAAATTTGATTGGATTAAAATTGGAAGGTAATGTTAAATGCATTAGATATTTATTCCCATTTAGGATGTTACCAATAGTAAATAACAAAGGCACGTGTCTCATGTAAGATATTTGATAGGAAAGAGCAATCCAGAGCATCCAAGTGCAAAATTAGCAATTTGACTCAAAATAATCTGATCAAAGTTAGCTAGCCCATAAATTGCATTGCCCCATTTAGGGATACCCTAGCCAAAATTGGCACTTGAATATGTCAGTTTCACATCATTTAACTTGTTTTAGTGTTTTTAGGCCAAATTGTGCATTTTAGGTAGAAATTGGTCAAAGGCCTGGTTAGAAGTCATTAGTGGCCAGATTTAGGTGTCTATGGTTTGCCCCTATTTGGGAAGGTGTTGCAAGTTATAAGCATAGTAATGTCTTCTCAAAGAATGAAAAGGTCCAATATGCCTACAAATGCAATGATGATAAACTAACTATATGATGCCCCCTCAAGGGAATGGTTGGCACAAGTAAGTCGGTAAATGGTCCCTTGAAAAGAAAGAAGCAAAATGAGGGGACCAAAGAAAGGAAAGATGATGGGATGAAAACATAATGATATTGAAAAAGTAGTCAAAATATTTAATAATGTAAGTGGGATGGTGTCTAATGATTTACCCAAAGGTAGTTATAAACATTGTACCCTGATAGTGGCAATATGGTATGATAACACAATGATTTACTCAAAGGTAGTTATAATCACTGAGAAGATGGAGCTACCCCAATTAGGATAGATAAACAAGATAACAACATGCCGCTTCATGGGAAAAAAATTAAAATGGTGACAACACAATGATTTTCCCAAAGGTGGTTATAATCATTGAGAAATGTTGGTGGGATGATGTGTAATGATTTGCCCATAGGTGGTTATAATCATTGGACCCTGATTATGGCAAACATGATAAACTTGGTCAAGGAGGATGATAACTTAACATAGAGGGTAATGATGAATTAGAATAATTTGCTAGTAGGGAGATGCTCATTTGAACTAATAAAGATTAGAATTATTTCATGTTTAATTACTCTATTTGGGATATGATCAGGATGGAATCAGGATGTTGATGCCGAAGAGATGCCACCATTAATGAATAGACTTTTTGAAGCTTAGGTTTTTTATATCACATGTTGATAAGCATCATGGTATAACATCATGAGGACTTGGCTGAAATATGCATAAAGACTAATTCTTATAATCTAATACTCAATAGAAACTAATGCACCAATGATAGAAATCATGATGACAATGTAAACATATGAATATGGATGGATTCAAGTATAAGTGTTGGCAAGGAATCACCAAATGAACACACATAAAATCAATCAAGGAAATAGTGCTAAAAATAAATAAACATGCAAACAAATAAATAAAATAAGCATAAATAAACAAACAAATAATGCAATAGAAAACATACGAATATGCCCCTAGAAAATAGGTGAAAACTAAACAAAATTGGGGAATAGAAGAAAAGGAAGGGGATGGCCTAGATGTCTCCATATGCACTAGGAAAGTGGATGATGTCTACATAGTTCTATGGATGTAATATCCAATAAAAAACTTTAAGCCAAATGTAGTTCTCCCAGGGAATGGGAAGAATGTGATAACTGATGAAAACAAATAGAATGGATGTGGGAGAAGAAGAGGAATGGTCTTACAAAATGGCAAGTGCATGAGAGAAAAAGGCCAAAAAGGATAGGGAAACTAAATGATAAGTGATTTGCTTGTAACTTAGTAAGGGATCCTATAATTCTTAAGGAAAAGAAGTGGTCAATGTTTTTGTTATTTTCTAATGATTTTTCAAATGTTTTTAGAATTGTTTTAGAGTGTCTCAATTCAATCAAGAATGATGAGACATTAAATGGTTCAATCTCATAAAACAACAAGAGCATGGCTTAGATTTCTCATAAAATGATGAGAGCATGGCTTAGGTTCCTCACAAAATGGTGAGACTATGGCTTAGGGTGACTAAGATGACCTTAACAAGTATCAAGCACTACCTACATAGTCCTAGAGTAGGACCTTAAGTCATTGTAGTTCTGCCCTATAGTGGAGAAATATGACTAGTGTAGTAGTCAATTCAAACAAAATAGGCACAATTGGTAAAAAGGTATAGTACAACATAGGAAGGGGTAAGTTGGTATGTCAAGGTCTAATGTTGCCCCTAATTTTCCCATAGGTGGTTATAACTAGGACAAAATGGCATAGATCAATGGTAATAATTTTCCCAAAGGTAGTTATAATTAGTAGCAAGACTAGTGGTAAGAAAGAAATAACAAACAAAGGATGTAACTACCAAAACTTTTGTCATACTATCCCAAAATATAATCTCTATCCAAAGTACTTGAACCAACTAATGAAACTAATCAGATACTTTAATGCTAAAACTACGTAAAAAATGGAAAAAACTAAGGTCAAATGGGTTAGGCTTTAGAATACACTAAGTTGATAGAAGGGAATGGTAAAATGGATACAGTGAAGAGGATGGATAAGGATGGTATTTGTACAAAGAGGAATAGTGATAAAATGGCACAGCTAAAATGGTCCTTATAGAAAATACACCTTAGCATTCAAGCATAGTACCACTTTAGATGAATAATATTCATTAGCTCCAGAAGTTCATCTCTATCTAGTGTGGAAAGTCTATGTGCTCTTGATTTATAATCTATAGTAATGATGAAAGGCCATATCTAGTTTGGTTTGAATTTCCCTTTATGCTTTTTATCATCCATGATATTCTTTTAGTTTTCTTTAAGAACAATATCACTAAGTTCAAATGTTCTATACTTAAAATGCTAATTATGGTGGCCTTTGAGTCAATTATGATATGCTTGAAGATTATTGAGCACAACCATCCATTTTTCATCAAGTAGGTATAACTCTTGCAAGCAAGCTACTCGATAGTCATGATCATCTAGGACATGCTTAAAGGAGATGCACAGTGAAGGTAATTCAACCTCAATAAGAAGGATGGCTTCAGTACCTTAAATAAATGAGTATGGAGTGGCTCTTTTGGGGGTATGATGATTGGTATGGTATGCCCAAAGGGCAAGGAATATCTACAAGTGTCAATCATGATCAACACCATTGACAATCTTTTTGAGAATATTGACAATGGTTTTGTTGGATGCCTCAGCTTGGCCATTACCTTGAGGTTAATATGTTGTAGAAAAATGTTACATGATGTTATATTTAGTACATAGCTAGTTGACATCCTTGCTCTTGAATGGTCCTCCATTATCAGATATAATGTCAGAAGGGATACCATAGTGGAAAATGAGATGGTTGAAAATGAATTTGGAAATTTGTTTTCTAGTGATGTAAGTGAGGGGTATAGCTTCAACCCACTTAGTGAAATACTTGGTGGTGGTAAGGATATGTTTATGGCCATCAGATGAAGTGGGGTTAATCTTCCCAATGAGGTCAAGTCCCCATGTAAAAAATGGCCATGGTGTCAATATTGGTTTTAGAGTTTTTTTAAGGCATGAATCAAATTAGCACGTCATTGACATTTGTCACACTTTTTTACATATACAGCAACATCTATGTCCATTATGGGCCAATAATAACCAATATGTAAGATCTTTTTGGACAAAACAGCCCTGCTAGAATGAGTGCCACATACTCCTTCATGAACTTCTCTTAACACTAGTGTAGACTCTACTGAAGTTAAATAACAAAGTAGAGTTCCATCAAAACTCTGACAATAAAGGGTGGATCTAAGTAAAGTACAATGAGTGGAATGATGAATGAAGGATTTGGTTTATTTTTGAGATAGGTTAGGTAGTAGGACTTGGTCATGAAGGTAGTTGTAGAGGTTTGAGTACCAGATAGAATTAGGACCAATAATATCACAAATCATTACAACGGTCAAAGGTTCATGAGTTGGTGCTGACAAATTCTCAATGAGGAACTGATACTCTCTAGCTTTATCTATTTGTCAAATTAGATATCCAATAGTAGCCATGACATTTTTAGTTATGTTACTAGCCCTTGGTATGTACTCAAATTGAATGTTGGTAATTTGTTGCTTAAGAGTGTCAACCATGGCTTTATATGGGACCAGCTTATCATCTTTGGTTTAAAAATGATTTATGACTTGATTGATGATTAACTAAGAATCACCATAAACTTAGAGATAAGCCATGTTCCAATGCACTACTTGTTAAATTCCTATAACAAGTGATTCATACTCATCCATGTTGTTTGTATAAGGAAAGCTGATTCTAAATGATTTAGGGATTACATTCCCCTATGGTGTAATAAACAATAGGCCTATCCCTAATCCATGTGTAGTAAATGAACCATCCAAATATAGCTTCTAGGGCTGCTCCTCAAGGGGTGTGTCAATGATGGTCATTATGGATTCATCAAGAAATTAAAATGTGAGTGGTTGTGTGTTGTGAGAGGTGCTTTAGAAAGTTGATTTACAAGAACTTGTCTCTTGATTGACTTATTATTGACACAATCTATGTCAATATCACTGAGAAGTATGATCCATTTATCCATTCTACCTTAAAAATCTATTTTAGATAGTAGATACTTGAGCAAATATACTTTTGAAATGACCATGGTCTTATTATTCAACATGTAATGGCACAATTTTTGAGCTATGAAGACCATGGCTAGACAAGCTTTTTTAATAGGGGCATAGTTATGTTCATATGTAACTAAGGTATGTCTTAGGTAATATATGGCATGCTACTTTCCATTATCATCTATTGAGCCAAGAGTACCCCCAAAGCATGGTCAATTGTTGATAGGTATAACAAGAATGGCTTTCCTAGCATAGGAGGTAATAAAATAGGTGAATTAACAAGATAGTATTTGAGTAATTGAAAAGTTATTTGGAAGTGATCATCCTAGTGAAATGAAACTCATATATTCAAAAGGTGTGTAAATAGATGACACGTGTCTTCTAACTAAGAGATGAAGCATTGAATTGATTGAATTTTACCCTACAAACTATGGAGTTGCTTTAAATTGGTTGGTGGCAACATCTCAGTTATAGCATGGAATCTAGCCAGATCGACTTCAATACCTCTATGAGACATGATGAAGAAAAGTAATTTACTTGAAGTTACACTAAATACACATGTATTTGGATTGATTCTAACTTTGTACTCCTATAAACTTTCAAATATCTTATGAAACAATGTTGGATGGGCAACCCTAGTTTTAGATTTTCCTAATATATCATCGACATAGTCTTCAACTATATCATGCATCATATCATAGAATATGATAGTCATGGCCCTTTGATATGTAGTTCTAGAATTCTTAAGGCTAAATGGCATTACTTGATAATAAAATTTTCCCTATGGAGTGGTGAATGTTGTTTTATGTTGGTCTTCTAGTGTTATTCTGATCTGGTTGTATCCTAAAAAGCCATCCATGAGTGAAATAATTTCATAACCTACCATAGATTCAATGATCATGTCAATATTAGGCAATGGAAAATCATCTTTAGGATAAGATTTATTGATGTCTCAAAAATCAGTATAGATTTTGATCCCTTCAAGATTTTTACTAATAAGGACCACATTAAAAATCCATTCTGGGTAGTTAATGGATCAAATACATCTTACTTCTAAGAGTTTTTCCAACTCTTTCTTTACCAATATAGCAATGTGAGGATGCATCTTACATAACTTTTGTTTTACTAGTTTGGTGTTAGGATTAACCACAAGGTGGTGTAGAACCAAGGTGGGGTCTAACCCTGGTATGTCAGAATAGGCCCATGCAAAGATATCTAGAAATTCTCTCAACAAAGATGTAAAGACTTCATGTTCCTCCTCCATGAGGGACACACCTAATTTTATCCATTTTAGTTCTGATGGAGTACCAATATTTACCTCTATTATATCTTTGACCAGAAGGGTAAAACTATCTTCTAGGATAGTAGGCAACAACTTAAACTATTGAATTATGTCAGGGTCCTCTGTTAGGATTTGCTATTCAACTTCTCCTAGGCATGATGAAACTGAGTCCCCTAATGGGAGATCTAGCCATGTGACAAAAATAGTCTTATATTTTTGAATAATTTGATCAAATACTTGTTGCTCAAAGATGAATTTTGATCCATAATCAAGGTCATCATTGGTGGTCTCCTGGTTTTAATTCAAAGAAAAATGAACACCCCCCTCTAATGGCACTTGAAACAAGTTTTCACCACTAGACTGGCCTTTATCTTTAATTTTTCCCTGGTTATAAAATGCCTTAAAGAGGTTTTCACTTTGGGACCTCAATGTTTTACATATTTGTTTTTGGTTAAGGGTGTTCACTCACTCTCTAAAATAGGTTATAAGATCTAATGTGATTGAGAATCCTGATTTGTGATCTCCCAATGGAACATTGTCTCTAAGGCCTAAGAAGTCATAGAATGCCTCATCAGTTTAGAACTCATCAATCAGTAGATTGGATTCTTATTGGTCCCAATCTATTATTTGGGGATAATATAATGGTAATGGATTATGATGAATGGCCAGGGTAAGGGTATAAATGGCATTATTATCAAATAGGTTAGTTCTAGCTAGGTCATCAAAGGTGAGGCTATGATTAGAATCTGCTTCATTATCAACATCATCATCACTAGTCACTGGTGATGGAGTTTGAGTAAGATATGTGGGGTCACCCCTAAGCAATTTAAATCCAAGTCCATAAGGTCTTTCATACTTAGTCATGGAAATTGGCTCGATGGTTCTTTGTTGATTCAGTCTGAGGCCTCTTCCTTCATAATTATGATGCTCCATGATCTTATTGAGAATAGGATACTTTGCATTTTTATAACTATCATCTTGGTTGTCATTGTATAACCATGATTCATCCCATTCAAGAGGGTCAATTTTTAAGCCAGATGTTGGTACAAATGTGACAAGTCCCTTATCTTTCTTCTTTTATTGATAATGCATATGTGGGGTGACTTTAGGTCACCCAAAGGTTTTTGGATTTTGAGCAAGATTGGTAATATGAAATTGATCATGGGTCTCATACCCTCTCATTCCATTATCTAAAATGGTGAAATGATTAGAAGCTTTAGGAGGCAACATGTGGGAAAGGGAACCCAAGGTATTAGGATCTATGTAATTATTAGGTGAAGGATCAATAAGTATAGCCTTTCCTTTATCCTACTTGGAACTTGGATTCATGTCATACTAATAATTCTAGCTTTAAAATTCAGCCTCAAGATGTTTGTAGTGTTCATATAAGTGTAAATCCCCTAAAATATTCACTTATATCCCCAAGTGGGAAAACTTGATACATTGGTGCAACGTTGACAGGACTGCATGAATCTCATGTAACCAAGACCTTCCTAGAAGCATATTATATGATAAATCAATATCAATCACATGACAAAGTGTATCATAGGTCAAAGGCCCATTGATAATTGGTAAACTAATAGTGCCTTGTGATTCTCTTTCTTGATTATTATAGGCTTTGATGGTTATTATTTCTGGATGAAGATTTGCCATTATGTACCCAAAAATCTTGATGAGCATTAGAGACACTATGTTGAGGCTAGATCCTTTGTCTATAAGGACACATTTCACTTTATTTCATCTTATATAAACTTTTATGTATAATAGATTATTATGGAGTGGGCTAAGGGAAGATATATCACTTTGGTTGAATGTGACTTGTTGGACTGGAGCTAGGTGTCTAACCAAAGCTTTACCACTAATAATAGTGGATTAGGTTAAAAACTCATTCAATATGTTCTTATGGATTATTTACATTCACAAAAAATCTAAAATAGAAATTTATGCTAGTGTCTTCTATAATTGTTTCATAATATCAAACTTCTTGTCTTGGTCAGTAGTGAATAATTTGTTTTGAGGCTGAAGGGTTGGTTGGATGACAGGCAAAGTGGTGGATGGTTGTGGGCCTAGGATAGTAATATTTAACCTTTGATTTTTTTTATTTCATAATCATGAATAAATACTAAACCATTATTTCTAACTAATTTTGGAAATGGTGTGGGACCAAACATGACAAGTCTCAGTTGTTGGTGCACTCGCATGTGGTCACGTGGAAAGGACAAGTTGTTGATATAAGGTCTAAAGGGGAAACTCCTAGTTTTTTATTTTGCCTATATGCACTCCTAAGTTAAAGAAGGATTATCTATGTAATTTGGCTTAATGTTGTTGTTTAGCAATGGTCTAGGCTGATTAGTGCTTGGTCTAGGATTAATGGAGATGGTATTAGTGCTACCCCCTACAATATGACCTACAACCCTATTGTAGTCATGTGAGACTACATGTTAGGTTTTTTAGTTATTACTATTCTGACCTTGGTTTTGTCCATTATTTTTTTGTTGTGGGTTATGTTGCTGATTTTGTTGATTCTACTGGTTTGGCCTTTTCTTTTGATACTATTAATTTTTTATTGCACTAGCTGTTGTTGTTGCTGATTATTTTGTTGTTGTTAATTATTATGTCAAGGAAAGGGGTTTTGCTAAATCCAAAGAGTTTTATTCAAAGTGGAAGCACCATTATCTAATGTTATCTCCCCATTCTCTAACATATTCTCAATTAAATTCTTGGTTTGGACACATCTTCATAGATTATGCCTGTTGACCTAATGATAGTCATAAAATTCATTTTCATGATACCAATCAGGATAATGAATGCCTTGCAGATAATGCTTTGGTATAGACAAACTAATAAGATTATAAATAGTAAGCTTATAAAATACAAACTCAATAGGTTCTTCTAGATCACTAAAGACACGATGTGTAGGCAAGGTTCTCCTAGGAAAAGGGGTTTGTAATGGTAAAGGCTATTATATTTGTTATGTAGGGCTTGGTTATTATGTTGTCAAGCTTGGTTAGAGAGGTTTCTAGGTAAGAGTAAGCTAAAAAGGTGGTGTAGATGATGTTTTCACCATTTGTATATGATGGGATTGGTTACTATATTTCTCACAACATTCTTATTGTGGTTGAATTGCTTCGGTCTTTCTTGGTTATTAGCTTGTGTTGGTTGAGATGTTGCTACTTGAATGGGATGTTGGTCATTTCCCTAATTGGTACCTTGATTGTGATTAGTTAAATTAATCTTTATAACTCCTTTATTGATGAGCACCCACTCTATCAACAAACTTTTATTAATGATCTCTTTGAAAGTATGTGCACATTGTAGTTCCAGATGATAAGCTATCTTACTATGAAAATTTTTAGTAAACATAATAGATAATTATTTATCTAGTAAATTATGGGTGAATTAGATTTTAAGGGCTCTCCATCACTATAAATAACTTGAAAAACTCTCACCACCTTTTGTTTTTCTTGCATTAAGTTTACTAATGAAATCTCATGCTCATGATTATAGGAAAAGTGTTGCACAAACTTATCAGAACAATCATCAAAATCTATTACTAAATTTTTGGGAAACTTTAAAAACCACTCCAAGGCTTCTCCATCCAAGCTCCTTGGGAACAACAGAAAAATGTATATGTCGCTATATGCCATTGGTTGACATGCGATAAAGAATTTGGTCAAATGAGCCTTAGGGTCACCTTTCCCTTTGTATTTGTTGAATTTTGATGGTTCATATCTTGGAGGAAATGGTATCTATGAATACTCCATGTTGAATGGGTAGGAACACTGATCATCCAATTTGAAATTTTTAAGTTGTTTACCAACTTGAATGGAAACAATTGAATCCTTCATCTATTGCAATTCTTGTGGTAGGAAACTAGAAGGAACATTGGTTTGAAGAAGAATATTAGTTTGGATAGATGGTTGGGAGGTCACAAATGGGACACTTTTACTAGGGTATGATGGAGATACCTATTTGGGTATATTGGTTTGGTTAGGGAATAGACCAAGAATATGCATATGTGCATTAGGATGTAATTAAAATTGTATAATTGGTTGTGAGATATTCTAGTTTGGGTTGAAGATAAAGGTTTGTCCTGGAGGATTTTCTGGTTAGGACAAAGGGACATAACTATATTGTGCCTATTGTGGTTGAAAAAGGACATGTTTCTAACTAATCAAACCTTGTTATTGAGTGAGAACTTGTGAACCAAGACCCTATCTTTGAATTTTTGGCACATTTTGAACCAATGGTTGTCTAGTAGGTACTTGAGAAATGTGGGGACCTCCTTGTTGCATGAATCCTTGTAGAGAAGTGAAAATATGTTGTAGATTTGGCATCTATCACTAACTAATATCTTTACATTGTTGACTAGTCATTGCTTGGTTTTGAATTGGCATATTAGTATGTGATTGAAGAGGTATGTTTGTTGTTACCTAGTAAGGTGGAACATTTATTTCCTCTAATTGAGGTGGAAATATATTTGTTCTCTATTGCATTGATATACTAGATTAGGCCTACTACTATGGAATACTACTCATTACTTGTTGAGGAATAGTGTTTGTTACATTTTGTCATTGAGGCATGACATTAGCCATTATTTGATTACCTAATCCTATAGGTTGTACACTTGAGGAATCAACCAGTTGAGGTTGGGGTGTAGAAAACCCTCTTTCTTATTATGATGATCTACCCATAAGATTAACTATAGGCACATATTGTTGGTTAGTTGTTTGTGCATTAGTACCAATTTAATCGAGATTGGACATTATTTGCACATTGTCCACTACATTTAGTTCACTATTTTGTGTAGAGGCTGAAGACATTTATTTAATAACAGGAATATACATCAAGTTATTTATCAAATTAGTTTGTACAAATGGGTTAGAACTTAGATTCTCTTATCTAGTTAACTCTATCAACACTCTTGTTGAAGGAACTAGGTCAATCAGAGGCTTACTCACCATGTTAATCTAATTGAAATCATGTGCTAGATTTAGGTAGGTTTGATATGTTGTCTACATTTGGTTAAAGTGATCTTCCATGATGTTTTTTCCTTGATTAGATATATTAGGGTCTTGATACATTGTTTGGACTAGAGCCATAGGATTGATAGAAGAAGCCTGTTGATTGTAAATGATATTGTGGGTCACTCTTACTAGACTTGGTAAATTTTCATGAGGGAATTCTCATAGAAACTTGGCCCCTACCTTTATATCTCTAAACAAAATTTCATCTTAGTTCTATAACAAATATCACTCAAACAAAACTAGATCATATGTGAAAATTATATTAGTAGAATATGACTGTTGAAGAACTGGCTCATCTATTATGGGTATTGTAGCTAGGTATTGTGTGGTTTGTTCTTGGTCTTATTTTGAATAAGGTGGTGTGTTAACTAGATAGTTGGCCAATGGATCCCAGCTTTGTGCCCCTGGTTGAGTATTATAAGAGGGATAAAAATCCATCTCATAAGCAATATTATATTTATAGGGGTCTTGTACCATTTCTTCTTGTGCAACTACATTAATAATCCTTGGATTGTACATGAGTCCACTATGAGTGTAGGAATACATGTTGGGATCCATAGTCAATACTTTTTGATAAAAGGTTAAAGAGTTATACAAACTCTAAAAAGGATAGAATCTAAAATAATGTTCCAACTTGGTTTAGATTTGTCAAAAGGATCAAAATGTTTATGTAAAGATTTGTGAGAAAACAAGCTAGTGTGAAGTATATAACATTTTAATTTTCACACAAAGATAAGCAAGTAAATGAACCCAAAATTGAAATGCCAAACTCTAAGGTCAAAGTGTTTCAAATCATTCTAATCTAGGAATTTAAGAGTTTTTAGGTCTTTTGGCCAAACATGGCATCAAAAGCTAGGCTCAAACAAGGCATGCACTAGGACTCTTGGCCAAATAGCATCAAAAGCTAGACTTTGAAAATAGATAAAAGGTTTAATCTAATAGATTTGAAACACTTATAACAAACACTAGGCATTTGATTATTGGTCATGAACTTGATCAACTAGGTATGAGGTATGAAAGAAAAGGTACTTTTAGAGATAGCTTATTTTCTCACAAAAAATGGTATAAAACTTGGTTCTTTTAATAAATACGCTAGAAAAAAGTGAATAGTTTAACTATTTTAGACAAAATATCACAAAAGTACACTCATATTAGTCTGAAAATGTAGGAATAAATTTGAACTCTATGCAAGAGAGTCTATGAAACAAGATTTGAAATGTTTTAGGTAGCATAATGATGCTACACTTCCCAAAAGGTGTGACAAAAAAGTTTGTTTCAAAAACTCTCTAAGTCAAACATAATTTCCCATAATTTTGACAACATAACACTACTTTTCTTGACTCAAAATTTTGTGGTGCATAAACTCAAAGTATAAGTGTTTAGCACAAAATGGCTTAAGTCTATCAAGTGATGACAATGATTATGAGTCTTAAACAACCTTCAACCCAAATTAGAAAGTAAACCTAAGTTCCCTCAAGTTTAATGCAAATGGTGAACCCACTTAACACATCAAACCTATGAACTTATAAAGGTGCAATTTTTAATTTAGATTATAGGTGAAGGACTTGAACAACTTTGGTAAAGGTCTAGACTCAATTGGGTAGCATAACTATGCCAAAGTGGATGATATGACTCTCAAGCTTTTGCTAAACTTTTAACAAGGAAAATTGATGATCTCATGCAGGTAGCATAACACCTATTTATTAAAATGAAAATTAGGACTATGTGTTTGGTTTGAATTATTTGTTTACACCAAATTTTGACTCCAAAAAAGACTTTAATCTAAGACAAGACCAACTAATTAATCACTCTTAGATCCTAAACTGACAAGGTTGCTTGGTATTATTAGAATCCATCAATATACATCATTTTATAGGATTTTAAGTGTTCATCCAAAAGTAAATGCACATTATATAGTAGGTTTTTTACACCCCTATTCTCTCAAATGATAGTACTATGACATGGACCTTGAGGCGCATCTTGCACCAACAATACTTCCATGGCAAGTGGGGATTTATCTAAGATCTAACAAGTTCTTAACATTCTAGGGGAATCAATTTTATAATGACTTTCACACTAAATAATGAAAAATAAAAGCATGGATTTTAGGTCTGTATCACTTGGATTTTTCCAAAAAAGTTTAGTCCTTTTTACAACCACTACATCCTATTATTCGCTCAGTCTAGTAAAATTTCCAAAGTACCACTAAATCCCATGTGCAACTCTAATTAAGAGCCAAATGAAGTCAATTGTAGGAGATGAACCCCCATGTCAAAGTTTCCCTAAAGAACTCGCGGGAGGTGATGAAGTCCCCCTCGCAAGCCAAGTTTGCATAAAAATGAAGAAAGCATGAAAGTAGAAAGACTTTAGGGTTATTTTCAAGGTCACCCAAACTTTGACGAGTTTTTGAGGAGTGTTTTAGATGAATTTATTTCTAAGCCTTGGATTAGGATACTTGAACTAGGAATGGTGCTTTTGATTCCAAGGGTTCTCTAAAGGGGACAAATGGAAGAACATACACGCAACATCTCTCTTTTTTCCAAATAAAAATTTAATTTAAACAACTAAGTAAATGCAAAAAGCTTTGAAAAGGTGAGTTCATTTTTAAGCCCAAATGTAAGATGAGGTGGTGTTCATTTGACCCCTTGGTCTTAGTTGCAAACTTTGAAAACATTCACCATAAACATCTAAATTTTTTGTTAAACACCAAAACAAGGTTCCTAATTGATTTTTAAGCATGCAAAAGGTGATCTAAACATGTTTTTAGCAAATATAAAGCTTGAAACTATAATAAAAATGTTAGTATGACCTTTATCCTTGAAGCTCTTTTAGGTTTGAAATAATGAACTTTTAAAAAAAGAGCTCCTAAGTCTATGTTTTAAGAAAAACATACTGATCGATATCAGTTATATAACCGATGACAATTACATTTTCTACCTGATGATAGTTATCAAATTGACATCAATTATACCAATGTAATCGATGATAGGTATCCAATTGATGTCAATTTTACTAACTGACATCGATTAAGCTATCCAATTGCTGTCAGTCTTACTAGCCAACATCAGTTACTATGTAAACTTGTAACAAACAAAAAATGGAAAAACAAAGTTATAAAATCAATTTGCAATATTTTTAATGATCCAAATGAAAATTTCAAAGCTAAAAAATGATCTTTTTCATGTGTGGGATGCATCTAGTCCCACTGGGTGTGCCATATGTGATCTAAGAATTTGACTCAAGAGAGGATGGTTAGTATGGTTTTAGTTTCAAAATGAAAACAAAATGAAAGAAATAAACTAACTAGCATAACATCTCTAGGCCTAGACACTAGGGAGAGCTTAGTTAACAAACATGAATAAAACACACAACTAAAATGCAAAATAAACCCTCTTTTACCTTCCTTGGATGCTCCAAAATGCTTGTTGTAGTGGCTTGCTTGGCTTATGCTCATGAAGTCCTTGGCAATGGAAACTCGGCTACCTTCATCTCTCATTAACATCGTTGGCTTGTTGTTTGGCTTGGCTTAGAATCAATTTGGCATGGTAACACTAATTTCAATAGCTTCTTGAATATATTTGTGCATTATAAATTTTCACCAAAATAGATTAGAAATGATGTTCATGGCCTCTCTATTTATAGACTTTTGAGGTTGATCAAAATCAACCTAAACCATCCATCCTGAGATTGAGATGTGTGGTTAAGGATTAGTTCAATTTTTGGAGTTAATTTTATAATTATCCTCATCATGAAATTGGAAAAAGTAGAAATTAAGAGGCATGGAGGGCATCATGGAAGGCATTGATGAGGCATGGAGGGCATGAATCCTGATATTTGTGGCATTTACGGCCTAGGGATGTCTTCCCAAGAAATGAGGTCACTTTATGATGCAGATACTCAATATTCATTTCCAAAAATAAGTATTTAACAAGTATTAATTATGCCTTGATTTAGATTAATTATCTCTTAAGCATGATTAAGCACTTTATGCAAAAATTATTCAAATTGATCAGAATGTCTTGTTATTGATCCAAAATTTGACTGGATTAGAATTGGAAGGAAATTTTAGATGCATTGGATCTATATTCCCATTCTGGATGTTACCAATAGTAAATAACAAAGGCACATGTCTCATGCAAGGGATTTGATAGATAAGAGAAATCTAGAGCACCCAAGTGTAAAATTGGCATTTTGACTCAAAATGATCTAATTAAAGTTAGCTAGCCCATAAATTCCATTGCCCCATTTAGGGATACCCTAGCTAAAATCAGCACTTGAATATGTTAGTTTCATATCACTTAGTGTGTTTTAGTGTTTTTAGGCCAAATTATGCATTTTAGGTAAAAATTGGTCAAAATCTTGGTTAGAGGTCATTGGTGGCCAGATTTATGT
This sequence comes from Torreya grandis, assembly GCA_037957365.1. NCBI lineage: Eukaryota > Viridiplantae > Streptophyta > Pinopsida > Cupressales > Taxaceae > Torreya > Torreya grandis. Next base: position 914,665 of record JARHVA010004597.1, read on the forward strand.
GTCTACAGTATGAAGGTTGAATCAATGGGCCTTTAACTAAGAAGTGCATCTAGAGATAAGTCATAGAGAGATAGTTTTGGTGTATGCTCTGCATCACCTACCAATAAAAAAATTATGAAATCTTGATAGAGGGCCTATTATCATGTTATTATTCTATGAATAAATTTTGCAAAAGAAAGCTATTAAAAATTTTGAATTATCCATAATTATTATAGATATATTATAAATTTATTAATTTCAAACATGTAATAATGCATGCCAAATATAAAAATTCCAAACCAAATATTTATCCAATCGAATAAGTTGAATAGAACAATTCCTACATCTCTAGGAGATTTGCCTCACATACAATGGGTTAACATCAGTTTCAATAGTCTACAAAGAAAGTTTTTGGTTTTTTCAAAAAACATCTAGTCTTGATCAGCTCATTTTGTCATACAATAAATTAACAGTCAGCCTTGATCTAGATAGGACACCATGAATTTATTTTCAAGCATAGGCTTGGCCTCCTATAATATTAGGGGTTTTTTTTACATGTTTTTCAATGCAATATAGATTATTGGGTTTAGATCTCTCTAATAACAGTCTAGTTGTAGTGGTGCATAATGATGACAAGTTTCCATATCATATATTTTCATAAGCACCTTGAGTTTTGAGTTGTGGATCAAATTTTTAAAATATTATAGAAAGACATTTGATTTTGATCTTACATATAATGATGGAATGTATCTTTAATCCATGTGCTAATTTTATTATTATCACCATTAATAAAACAACTCAAATTTGCTTTGGATAGAATAAATGACTATGTTATTTTTTTTTAACCATTAAAACTTATGTTTTCTTAGAAAACTCACATCCTGAATATAATTTAGTAGTGTATGCTAAGGTGTTTCCAACTACCTTAACTCATCATAAAATTATTTAGAAGGTCAACTTCCCCAATAATGATTAACTTGAATAACATACATATTTTTGATAGAATATTTCAATAAGTTTTTGACATAATTAAACTTGAAATACATGCAATCATTATTATGACTATAATGAACCCATATTTTCAGATGCACCACCATTAATCAATATTTGAATATTGAGTTCAAATAAGAAACTAAAATAAATATATATTATTTTTTAAAAATAAAAATAAATTAAATTTATATATATTTATATACATATATTCATCTAAACATAGGATCCCCCTTGTACCCAACTAGTTTGAATATGTATTATCATTTAAATGCAAATTCCACTCTCCCGCTCAACTAGTTGGATCTTGTGTTCATGGTGCTATCTAAGTATTTATTTTATAATCATTTTAACCTCTACAAAAAAAATCTAAAAAAATCTTTTAAATATTCTATTCTCAATGAGTTGGTGCATTAAATAATTTTAAACAGTCAAATATTTTGTTTGAAGGTATATGGGTGTGTACAGGTGCTTTCGAAAGTCAACAATACTCTACCACTACATGGTTGAAAATCTATACCACCCAATTTCAATCATGTTTTTCCATTGACACTTAAACATGAATTCCAACTCGGTCATGTGGTTTAATCATTAAAATATTTATATATTGATGGTTTCAACGCAAAGATCATGATGTGGAATAAAAAGACAAATTTAATAGAATCTCCCAAAATAGATATCACGCTACCACTATCCTTTTAATCAATTTTATATTCATATATAGTTATGTATTTTCATCTTAAGCTATTAGGGTCTCAAAATAGGTTTAAAATCATATGTTTCTAGAGTTTTACTACTACTCTTCCTCTTCTTTTATGATGGTGGACACAAGGAATAAGAGCATCACATCCTATTTTCCTATGCTGATCCAAATTTTGGTAACTAATGTTGCTTGTGACATTTGTATATATAAAAGAAATAAATTTTTTGTAGTTTTATTTTTATTTTGGGCTCTTTACCCTATTACACAACACTGATTAAAGTTAAAGAATTTATTTTGTTTATAGATTCAAAAGTTAAAGTTGAAAAATGTATTTTTTTTATAGTTTCAAAAAGTTATGGATCTATAAAACTATCAATGCCATCATCTTCACCCTTCACCTGTAGGTATAAATGTTCATTTAGATTTTAAATTTTTTTCGTAGAATTTTTTTTTGTTATCATTTAATATTTTAGTCTTATATCTTAGGTTTAGATTTCTTTAACTATACAATGAAACATGCTTACCACCATCATAAGTGACCTCACAGTTTGTCCAAGTATTGTACATCTCTCATAATAACTTCATTGGAGTTATCCCCAACCATATTGGCAAGTTAATTAATCATATCATAGCTTTGGGTTTGTCAAATAATAAATTATCTAGCAAAATACCATTAAATATAGCTAGTTTCTTAGAGTTGACAAAATTAAATCTAACAAACTTTAGGTTGGAAGGAGAGATTATGTCTATAATGGGAAGGTTATACCATCTGCAAACACTGCACCTGAATGATAATAAGATTATGGGAAATTTTACTCAGTCTTTTAAATTGTTCTAATTTATTAGATCTTAGAAATAAAATATAATGGGTTTTATGGAAAAATACCAACTTGAATATCTAAGATTTTTTAAGTTTATGATACTTGTGTTGAGGAATACAATTTTTAAAGAATACATTCTACCTATACTAGGAAATATTCATATCTTCATGTTTTAGATTTGTCATATAAAAGGTTGATTGGGCCCATATTGCTAGAAGTGGGGAAATTAATAACATGGATGATTCAAATCATAAGCTCAATAGTACATTACATCAATGGCACACTCATCATTGTGACTAACATATCTAATAACTTAAATAATCTAATATCTAAAATAAAATTAGTAAAAAAATTACTTGGTATTATAAAAAAATAACTTAACCAATTTAATTATCAAAAGTTTAAATATCTAATATAATCCACTTAACTAATTTAATTACTAAAAAATAAAAAATTAATGAGTTAAAAAAAAGTTATTTAAAATCTAATCTAATATAATTTTAAAGTATATAGATATTAGTTTCCAATAACTTGACTAATCTAATATTATTTAAATTAGTTTTGTGTTAATTAGGTATAGATTATGTAGATGAATTATCTTTAAAATATAAAATCTATAAACATAGTTTGTTTATTTCATAATTGTCTATTAACTAGGTATATAATATATAGAAATATTATCTTTAAAACAACAAAATCCATATTATGTAGATCGATTATCTTTAAAATATAGACATAAATTATATTTGTTTATTTCATTTTTAAAATATATAAAGTTTTTAATTAAAAAACTCATCTATGTCACTTTTCTAAATTATGTTTTTTATTATCCATTAACATTAAAAAATAAATAAAAAAAAAACAAAATCTTTTAATATAATGTGTAATAAAAAATCCTTCTAATTAAACTAAACTTATTTAGAAACACCAACATTATTAATAAAATATAATGTTAAAATTAGATTTTTTTAAATTTTTATAAACATAAGGTTGACTTTGAGTTTGGAGAGATAAACTAGCTCAAGGATTATCTAGAAAATATAGAAAGTATCTTGAATAAATATTTTAAGGAGTTACTAAATAAAGATGTGACCCCACTTAACTCATGTAGATAAGTTAGTTTTTAATTTATATTTAAATATAATTTTAATTTATAATATTTCTTAGGAGGTCCATTTTACATCTAAATTTTCCCTAATGACAAAGGATTCAACCAAAAATTGTGCAAACATAGTTACATTTGTAAATAATTTATATCTTTGAAGAACTATAAATTACACCTATTGAGTGTTGGTTGGTGTACTATTAGTGTCTTAAATAGATTCCTATTTGCTTTATATAACTCTTAACAAAGTTGTGAACCATAAACCAACTTATGAACCAATTAACAACTCAATCCATAAAGTGTAATAACCTATTCAATAACCTGAACAATGCCTTATTTGTCATTTCCATATCTTACCATGAAATTGGTCTTTTCACTTGTTCCTATAATTCAAGACATAGGAATCCATAATATGATTAGTTATCCAAAAATTAATGCTACACATCTAGTTATAAAAGGTCAAAATATTTTGTCAATACCAATATGAAATCAGATTTCTATCATACCTTAATCTATCTTCTATATAAAACTAGTAATAAAACTACAACTGATTCCTCTTAGATGTGTATCTCTGAAATGCCTTGCATTTTATCTAAATGTATCCCAAGACATAATAACTGACCCTCTCTCAACACCATCTCACATTTTCAAGTGATAATGTGTTGTATTTTTCATCCATGTTGATCCTGCAGGGCTAGCGGTTTTACAACCTTGGCTATTAGAAGCTTATCTTCTTCTAGTGAATTGGAACACCTTCCAATTTTCCTTTGTACTAGACATTCTTACATAATCAAATATATAGGAAAATAATACCAATATGTTATGTATAAAAACTCCAAAAATGAAGTATATTAGAAACTAAAGTAAGTCATGTATCAACCTACTCTAATACCAAAAATGATCCAAAAATTAGTTTTATCTTTTAGATAAATCAAATAAATTTTAAAATTAGATACTGAAAAACTCAATTCCTCAAGTGAAATAGAATTAGATGCAAAATATTCTATGAATGAATGCAAAGTACTCAGAAAACTCTGTAAACTCATTTCGTACTTCTTGTTTTTATTCAAAATGGATTTTAAAAATACAATAAGTTATTTTACCAAAATTTAATTAAAACAAATTGAATTTTAAATCTAAATGTGAATTGTCTAAACAATTATGAATATGAGTGTATTGAAAACTCATACAACTCTATTTCTTAGTTAAACCATTCCATTCATATTTTTATCCCCTCAAATAGTTTCTTATCTAATTTTCCATAATTAATTTCTAGATATCAATGAATAATTTGAAACTAATATCCACTGATGGAGTAATGAAACTTGAGAAAAATAGAGACAAGAGATTCTTTACGGGGTTCACCAATTGGCTATATCCCTAGGTTCATTTGAACCATTTCATTATAAATAAGATGTAAATATAAAATTTAAAACTTACATCCCTGTATGGTTTAATAAAAATTGCAGCTCTGTGTGATATGAAGAACTCGTATGTAGCACGTAATCATTCTTCTCTTCAACCAAATGAATAACTACAAGTGCTTATACCACTCCTAAATGGCATAATTAATTATCTCAACAAGAGGAAAATAATATTCTCAAAGTATTTATAAAATATCTTTGGCTTTATAAATCTTTGTAATTTATACAGGCTAAAAAGGACTCAAGAATGGATAAATTAAAACATGATTAATTCATTAAATTAAATAACATGTGTTCTTCAAGTAAAATAGACCTTCATCTGTATGGACTATCCATGCTTGAAAATCCCAGTAACATTCCTTGTCTATAAAAAATAAACAACCTATATTGTTCTCTATTGGTTGTCTATAAGCTCCTCCAAAATAATAAAAATATTCAATATATAAGAATTTCCATATAGCCAATGCTGGATAACAATTCTATTCTACCCCAAAGTATAGTTAAACTATGTATTAGGCATTGCATGCAAATTTAATTAAAATAAGAAATCTCATATTAATAGGTAGGTTTTAACCCCATGCTTTATTTTAAAAAGAACTTATCAAAAACAAAAATTAGTGAATATCATCCATTTAACTCACCCATGTCCATCAAAGTGCATGTGGAAGACCCACATGGAGAAAAAGGTGGCTAAGGATGCATGTTAAGAGTTTCATGCCAAACATAAGTTAAGAGGATAAAGTTTATTAAAATAACTCCCATTATTACCAAATTCCATCCAAAGTGAAATGGATGTTCCACATGGGGAATGGGGATAATGTTTATTTGTAACTTATGTTTTAAAACTATATCCCATGGTTTTAAAAATATCCATTTGTAAATAAAAATCATAAATAACCATCCACGTGGGAATGGGGATAACTAAAAATTTGGGACTTGGAAAGATTATCCAATGGTTTAATAAAACTATAAAATATGATATTAAGATTTAATTAAATTTGGATTTAATTTAAAACATATCCCATGGTTATTAATAACCATAACAAAAAGAATATTTTGAAAATAGAGAAAATACGATGGGAATAATTGGATATGTGGAAGGAATAAATAAAAAGATATATTTGAATATCTCGATGGAATTAATAAAATTATATGGCAAAGTTGGTAACATTGGATGTTGAATGGTTATGGGTAATGTGGGTAAATGGCTATTTTGGTCCCATTTCTACAACACAACACCCATTATCAACATAATAAAATAATTCTAATATAATAAGTAAAACTTATACAACCTTCTTATATTTTAGTTAGTGTCAATTTTCCATTATGACATTTGTCCTTTCCACATTTTTTTGAACCATAAAAAATTCCTCCAGATCAAACCCCAAAAAGATGATTTTGGTCTCCAAAAGTCCAAATAATTCAATTAACCCAAAAAATCTCTCTGAGTTCTCTTCTTGTCATTGACAATCTTCTTGCATTGATTCCAAACATATATGAGCCAAAAATAGTATATGAATGAGTTATGAAGTCAATTTATCAAAATGACACAATAAAAATCCATTTGAAACAAATAATAGTGAAATAAGACATTATAAAACTTCCTTGCAAGAAGTCAACTATCTAACTAAAATTGTAACTTTATTATGGAGAGAAACAAATTCTTTACCCATTCTACCAAAATGCCCTGTTACCCAAAATAGCCATAACATCTGATAGATTCTCTCAACCCCTACATTGAATGAAGTCTAAGGTGTTATCCTTATTATATCCAATATCATATAATGGAAATCAAATGATGCATACCAAATGATGTCATAGATCATCTATGTATAAAAATACCCTATAAGACTTGTCAATAAATTAAACATCTATATACTTGCATTTATAAACATTGTCAAAGATATAGTGGGAATTATACATATAAGTATACAAATGTGTAATTAATTTATTCATCCTAAGGCTATAAATTCATAATAAATGAAATAATAATCAAATGAAATAGATGTGATCACTGGCCTATAAACATAGTTAACTATTGTGATCCAAAAAACTGATTATCGAATCTTTTCCTATTCCTGTCAAACTCCAATGTCAACTTAGAGACTTTCCATAACAAGATCCTCTTTATAAACTCATAAAATCTACAAGTAACTTTAATTAAAATATCATATAAAATTGAGGAGAAAACTAAGAATTTTAAACCTATGTTAAGGTTTCCTTCACCATTGACTACTCCCTGATTCATACCTCCAAAACTCATCCAAACTGATTTAGTTTTCCCAAAATGTTTATCATAATAGAAAACTAAAATAGGAGATATCAAATATTCTTCAAGACATAAGTCTATCAAAAATTCATTCCCTAGATCTAATAGTTAATAATTATCTGAAAATAGTGTTGAAGATAAACTAAGCATACTATTCCATACTATAGTTATGTTTTTCTCAAAACTATCCAAGTTAACCATGTTATCAATAAGGGCTGCTCCCTCTTCATGATTTCCAATAACTAAATATAAATTTGTTTCATCTTATAACTCTATCTTAATAAGAGTTAGATGATCCATTTTATTTTTAAATAAAAAATAAAAAGGCTTTAAAAATAATTTCAAACAAAGGTATATTTTACTTTTAAAGCAACCTTACACAAAATATTAAACCAAAAATTGTGCAAACATAGTTATATTTGCAAATAATTTATACCTCTAAATAATTGTAAAGTGCACCTACTGAGTATTGGTTGACATACACTAGTGTCTTAAACAACTTTTTGTTTTCTTCTTGCAACTCCTATAAAAGTTGTGAAACATAAACCAATTAAAAACTCAATCCTTAAAGTGCAAAAACCTATTTAATATCCTAAATAATTCCTTATTTTTCATTTCCATATCTTACCATAGATTTGGTATTTTCACTTATTCTTATAATCAAGGACATAAACATCCATAATATGATTAATTATCCAAAAATAAAGGCTACACAACTAGCTATCAAAGACTAAAATATTTTGTCAAATACTAATATGAAATTAGACTTCTATCATACCTTAATCTGCTGCCCTCTATGTAAGACTTTTAATATAACTAGAACTGATTCCTCTTGGATGTGCATCATTTAAAATGCCTTGCATTTTATCTAAATATGTCCCAAGATAGAGTAGTTGATCATTTCTTAATACCATCTCACATCTTCAAGTGATAACGTGTTGTTTTCTTCATCTATGTTGATCTTATAGGGCTAGTGGTTTTAGAACCTTGGATGTTATAAGTTTGTCTTCTTCCAGTGAATTACAACGCCTTCCAATTTTCATTTGCACTAACCATTCATGTATAATCTAATTAATAGGAGAACAATACAAGTATCTTATGTATAAAAACTCTAAAACTGAAGTATATCAGTAATTGAAGCAAGTCTTATATCAACCTACTCTGATACCAAAAATGATCTAAAACTCCTCAAGTTAAATAGAATCAGATGTGAAATATTATAGGAATGAATGTGAATTACTTTTAAAACTCTATAAATTCATTTCCTGATTATTGTTTTATTCAAAACAGATTTTAAAAATATAATAAGTCATTTTTTCCAAATTTAATTAAAAGGAATTGACTTTTAAATTTGAATATAAATTATCTAAACAATTATGAATATGAGTGTATTGAAAACTCATACAACTCTATTGCTTAGTTAAACCATTTCATTCGTATTTGTATCCCTTCAAATAGTCTCTTATCCAATTCCCATAATTAATTTATAGATATCAATGAATAATTTGAAACTAATATCTATTAATGGAATAATGAAAAACTAAGAAAAATAGAGATAAGAGATTATTTACAAGGTTCACCAATTGGATACATCTCCATGTTAATTTGAACCATTCCATTATATACAAGATGTAAATATAGAATTTAAAACTTAAATCCTTATATGTTTTAATAAAATTTGTAGGTCTATGTGATATGAAGAACTCATTTGTATCATGTAAACATTCTTCTCTTAAACCAAAAAAATGTCTACAAGTTCTTGTAGCTCTCATGAATGGACTAATAATTTCTTTCAACAAGAGGAAAATAATACTCTAAAATAATTTATAAAATATCCTTGGCTTTACAAATCTCTATAATTTATACAGGCTGAAAAGGACTTGGGAATGAACAAAATAAAATATGATCAATTCACTTAATTAAATAACATGTGTTCTTCAAACAAAATAAACATTCATCTATATGGACTATCCATGATTTAAAATCTTGGTAACATTCCTTCTCTATCAAAAATAATAAACCTATATCCTTCTTTGTGGGCTATCTATAAGCTCCTCTAGAATAATAAAAATCCTCAATATATAAAAATTACCATATAGCCAATGTTGGCTAACAATTTTATTATGTCCCAAAGTATGGTTAAAATTCATAATAGGTGTTGTATGTGAATTTAATTAAAGGAATAAATCTCATATTAATAAGGAGGTTCCAATTCCATGCTTTATTTAAAATACGCTTATCAAAAATAAAAATCAACTCATATCATCCATTTAACTCGTCCATGTTCATCAAAGTGAAAGTGGAAGATCCACATGGAGAAAAAGGTGGGTAAGGATGCATGTTAAGAGTTTATCACCAAACATAAGGTAAGAGGATAAAGTTTATTAAAATATCTCCCATTATTACCAAATTCCATACAAAGTGAAATAGAAGTTCCACATGGGGAATGGGGATAATGTTTATTTGGAACTTATGTTTTAAAAACATATCCCATGGTTTTAAAAATATCCATTGGTAATAAAAACCATGAATAACCATCCACGTGGGAGTAGGGATAACTAAAAATTTTGGACTTGGAAAGATTATCCAATGGTTTAATAAAACCATATAATAGGATATTAGAATTTAATTAAATTTGGATTTAATTTAAAACATATCCCATGGTTATTAATAACCATTACAAATAGGATATTAAGAGTATTTTAAAAATAGATAAATTATGGTGGGAATAATTGGATATGTGGAAGGAATAAATAAAAATATATATTGGAATATCTCAATGGCATTAATAGAATTATATGGCAAAGTTGGTAACATTGGATGTTGAATCGTTATAGGGTAATGTGGGTAAATGGTCAGTTTGGTCTCACATCTACAATACAACACCCATTAGCAAAATAATAAATAATTTCAATATAAGAAGTAAAAAAATTTCAAACTTATTATATTTTTGTTAGTGTCAATTTTCCATTATGACACTTATCCTTTCCACATTTTTTTGAACCATAAAAAATCCTCCAGATCATATTTTCTTCTTTGTCCCAATTTTAACCATGATCCTATCATTTAGAAACATCAACAAACCTATGACATTGCCTTCAAATCCCATGAAACACAAACTAACTCTCAAGCTTTGAACTAGGATAATGCTCATTTGGCCATCTATACAGATCCTCTTTTGAATTACTAAGATAACCAAGACAAGCCTACCCCTTCCACTAATAATGTTGACAATCTTCTTTACCCAACTCCTAAGGATAATGTGGTCAATATGACTAATATGCTAAGGGTGTTTGATTTCATTAATCCTCAACCCATCCATACACCTCAATTGTCTCACATATTTTTTGTTATCCACAATTATTCTCCAACTCAATTAACTTAGTTGGGTCAAGAAGACCTCATATCCTTTGATGAACCAATTACAACACCTCCCTTGGATAACACTTCTCATACCATTTCTATCATCCCTCTAACCTCTTTACCTATCACTAACAATACTCAACCTCATATCAACACTTCTTATAATATATCTCAAACCACACCTACATTAACTAATCCATCCTCTCTAGATAATCAACAAACATGCCCTCTAATTAAACGTCCTACCTCTTATTAACATAAATTCATATGCACTTCAGCTCCTCCTTTCAAGGATCTCCTTCAACACTATGCACCTCTTTTCAATAGTCCTATTATGGGTTATGATGAGTGGGATCTTATTATGGATCTTACTAATCTCCCATCTCAAATCCCATTTCTTGAACTTATGTGGACCTCTCCATGGCATCATATTCATCTTATGCAAGTTTTATTCTAAATGAACATCCCTCATCCTCCCTTAGGAGGAAGCAATGCCACCTTATCCAGATTAAAATATAGTATTTTATAACAATGCAAAGAGATTTTTATACATGTTGATGAAATAATGGACACTTTTCTTTCCCTTAAATTTCCCATTGCTTCTATGATCCCCAATGAGATTCTACTTCATGCGGATGATCCTCCCTTTTTTTATTAGTGTCCAAATTGGTGATATCCAAGTCAATCATGATTTGATTAATGAATGTTCTAGCACTTATATTACCTCTCCTAATTTTATCAAATCCCTTAGATATTATGAGTGTAATCTTAAATCCACACACAACACATGTCAAGGTTATGATTGAAGGCCAATACCTCCTTTAGGTTGTGTGTGGCTCCCCATTACAGTCCCACCTATTACCATTCATGTGAAGATGATTATATTTATTTTTCCTATATCTTATAACATTTATCATGATAAGCCAAGGACTCATTTCATGAGGATAATTACCTCTTCCACTTAACAATGTGTCAAATTTACTCACAATGGAGTCATCTATAAGATTCAAGGTGACACTAACCCTTGGAATTTTAAACATTTCCAAGACCATGTTGTATTAAATATTCCTACCCTCAAACCCTTACCAAGCATTCCATTTATTTAATCTTAATGATTTAACCTTCATGTCAATTCCAATTGAGGTTACATTGGTCACCCATAACTCATCAAGAATATACCCCCTAACCTACTATATTTTGATGATGATGAGCCTGATGAGATCAATATCAAGATTAAAACCTTAGATATCTCACCTAATGTCATCTCTTATAGCTTCTCACTTCTTTTCAACCTCATTCCCATCAACCACCTTATGATGACATCCCCATTTTCTTATTTAAGACTTGACATTCCATTCATCACACCACATCGAATGACTAGGTCATCCCTACCTATGTCATTGATCTTCATACAATTGATTATGATGATGGTTATACCTTAGATGATCTATTCTTAGGAGGTCTTATTCAATCCTAAGATTTTAAAATTATTTATTATCATTTCTCTTTGCTTTAGTATTTCAGTGTATCTTCTAGCATTCTATCTTATATCATTCCTAATTTTAGCATTTTTCCTCTTGATTATAGGGTAGAGATGATATGCACACCTCCAATTTCTAAATAACCTTATAGGAGTATGCTTATAGATCATGCTATGACTAGTCCCTATCAGTTTGCTAGATATCATGACACCTCTAGCCAACTTATTCCTGAGATGATTATTATATGCCATAAAAAATGCATCATGTCTATAAATTAATCCTATCTTAGAAAAGATATAGTATACCTACACTTTTGATTGGGAATAAATTTTTTAAATGGGGAATGATCAATATAGGGATTCGTTAGACCCAATTAGGGGATTATTTTTCATAATACACCATGCTAGGAAGGGTTATAAATCTTACAATCTAACATAATCATGTAACAACCCTAAAATAGTCCTAGGTTTAATGTTCACTCTATTCTAATAAACAAGAAAATAAATCTAATCTAGTGCACACCAAAGCTTGTGTCACAATAAAAGGGTTTATTAAATAATCAAAATATGTACAAGAGAATCTCAATTAAACTAAGTATGAGTAAGACCCTAATACATGGAATATGAAGAGTAGTATTATTTGAGCCAATACTTATGCTACTTTTATTTACTAAAGAGAGGAGAGAAAAGTTAGAATATACTTACCTAAATGTGAACCCATCAAGACTAAATATCTTCCTTGGCCAAAGGTGATTCACAATAGGTTTTTTTGGTTTGTAAGGATAATTAATAAAGTCCAAAGCATCTAAGATTTATCCACAATACTATATTCTCCAAGTATAAACCCTAAGCTAAGACTCTTCAAGTAGAATGGTGAAAGAGTATATTGTAAATAAGAATGAGAGAATAATAAATCTTAATTGAATATTGAAATAATTATGAAATGATCTTGTATATATAGGCATATCTCACCCTAAATCCTTCTAAATATGTCATCTATACGGGGTTGGCCCAGTTGACCTTGTACATTTTTGGGAGATAAATCACTAGGTCCTAAGCTAGGTCATCTAAAGAAATAATAAAACTCTAAGTGAAAATACCCCTAAATAGTATAGAATCAACCTAGTCAACCTTGTATAGTAATTAGAGGCTAAAAATTATACAGGGTGGACCCAGTTAGCCTAATATAGTCAACTAGTGAAAGGGGGATCAAGGTGAGGAAAAGAGGAGAAAGATTGAAAGAGTGTGCAAGGTAGGAGTAATATCTTAGGGAATGGTTTTAAGATTTTTTTGGATTGGTAATAATGTGTAAATAAGGTAAAAAAATCCTATGAAGCACCAAAAACCTACCCATCCCTTTCCTGATGTACCCCTTAAAGCATGCACTAAGAGAGATTGAGTCTCGATGGGTTCTTAAAAGATGTAAAGCATCAATAATTGATAAAAGTTAAAAATATTATGTGTATACATATTATCTACTCAAATCTCATCATGTGTCACTAAGGTGTAATAGGGGATGGTGCTTTGAGAAAGAACATAGTAATACATAATGCTAAAAAAATAGTATTTTAAAGCATAAAATAACTAAAAGTAAATGAATGAAAAGTAAATAACTAAAAAATAATTATAATTTATACTTTTAATTACCTTTATCACTATATGGTTATTTTTTATGTTGTTAGTTTTTATTGTAAAGGGTATAAAGACTTCTTTCGACAAACCCAAGAATACAAAACTAAAGAGCAAAAACAAACAAATACAAGAAAAGCCAAGATAAATGGTGTTATGAGGATAGGATGTACTTGGGAAAATTTTCAAGATTGGGTGAAAATTTTTATGTTATACCAAATGACCAAGTTAAAAACAAGAGTAAATCAGGTAACCAAAAATCTAAGGCTACTAAAGACTGAAAAACTCAAACAAGCATCCTTAAGTAAGAAAGGCAAACTCACCGAGTCAAACCAAGGATACATGTTAAATAGGATGGTAATAAAACAAATCATTGTTAAAAGAAGAAATAAAATGGTAAAACAACATTTATGAGTGAGTAGTAACAATCTTTATCTCACTCAACATTGGAAAAAGGTGCATAAGAGGGAAAACAACATTGTCGAGTGAGAAGTAACAAGCCAACCTCATTCAATAATGAAAAAAGGGTATGAATTCAAGTGTCTGTAATAGTAGGAAAGAGAAATTATGACAAATGGTAAAATGAAAGTAAATTAAGTGTATAAATTTAAATCATGGTGAAAAATAAATAAGTAATCCATAGTTGCTCAAACATGTTGTTTTGCTCTAAAGATAGATAAAAATGAAATAAAGTAATGCTAGATTGCTCTTAAGAGGTGAAGAAAATGGAATTAAATAATAAGGGAAAATAGATTTGGAATCACAATTTTTTGGTCAAGGGGGGAAATGAAATGAGTGGAATGGAGAATGAAGGAAAAACCAAGGTAAAATAACTCTTTATCAAAGTCAAGACACTCAAATTATGTTTTTTAAAACAAATGGAATTTTGACCTTAAGTAATTTGAAGAACTTCTCTTAGCTACATAAGTATTAGGTCAATAAATGGAGTATATAAATCATCCTATCAAGGCTATATGCATGAAAATTAAAATTTACCTACCTTCCCACAATGTGTTTCCCATTCATCAAGACCCCTTATAGAGTCATCAGTCTACTATAAAGATTGGGTACTTGTATGAGAAATCAGGTATCACCATAGAGTTTTTTGAATTCCCCTATTCCAATCTATTGGTGTACCACACCCCAAAGGATCTCAGCTCTATGTGAGGCCAACTGTGGAGTTTGATCTTTGATTAGAGATAGGATATGTACTTGTAATCACATCTTTTGATGTGATGTTGACTTTTGAGATTTTTATGTTGCCTTTTAGATATCATTGCCTTTTGTTTCAAATGATTTGGCTTTTAAATTTATTGATGGTTTTTCTATTCCTCCTTTATATGGATTTGGAAAACCAAACATGGGTGCTAAATATGACTTTCATTTGAATACTTAGGACTTGGTTTTTAAGATAGAAAACTTCAAAGAGCATGGGGTCAAAGAATATCATAAATCTAGGTAAAATTGAAGTGTTATCTTGACTTTGACCTTATTTTATCCAATGTGGAGTGAAGGGAAATGGGAAATCAAGAGGAATGACAAATAAATTTTTTTTAACTACTTAAAGTTATAAAAAAAGTGACAATGGGAAAAAAGGGATACAATGATAGTAAAGTGAGATTCTTTATCATAATAATGAGGGAAATGGAGAAAAACATGATAATATAGATTGTTTGCACAAATTCCATCTAACAAAAGAATAAAAAAGATAAAGTTTGAGAATTAGGATGTTAAAATATTAAAGATGGTAATTTTATGAGGAGGGTCGGGTCTTATTTGTGGTCTTTCATTATAACTACATAAAAGAGAAACCCAAGGGGTGCCAACAAGAAAGTGAAAGATAAAGTGAGGTAAGCAAAAAGATGGTAGTTTTTTGAGGAATATCAAGTCCTATTCATAATATTATGAATAAAATCAAAAAATTAAAACCCAAGGTGATCCAACACTTGAAATTTTTGGTTGAAAGATAATTCAAGAAACAAGAACAAAACAATTCAAATAATGCTATCTCTGATAAGAGATGTTTTATTGATCAAATTTGCAAACCCAAACATATGATTATCTCTGACAAGAGATGTCTGATTTCCATTTAACATTACATATTAATTTATACATGTTTTTAATGTGTGGGGAGGATATGGAAGGTCACCAATCTTGAGGTAGATGAATTGGTTCAACTTCCATGATTTACAACAATACAAAATTTGAGGAATTACTATTTTTAGAAACTTACTATTTTTAGACTGTACTACTAAAATTGAAATTTGGGACACTTATATTGGGTTGTAGGGGGAAAACTTAATTAATTAGAGCTCAATGACATCTCATGATTTTCCCCTCATTATTAGCTTTCTAACAATTCAAACGGCAAGTCAATTGGAGCTAAGGTGCAAAAGTTATGGCTACCAAAAGTTCTGCCATCAATTGGGGTGGACCCATCACCCAAATTGTCATCTAAATTGTTGTTCGGATCATTCCTCCCTCCTTTAGAAGCAATGGTCCCCATTTCATCAATATTTTTCATCAAGTGTGGTAGTTTTACTTCAATTTGATTCTCGATGCATACTTAGAAGGGACTATGATTTATGAAACTGTGCAGGGCTCAATTGTTCACCATTTATGTCTGACCATTAGTCTATGGATGGAAGGCCATGAAATTCTTTAGCTTGGTATCTATTTGCTTCTATTGTTGTGTTGTTTATGTAGTCAAGGTTGTAACAACGGCCCTTTTGGATTCCTGTGGTTTGACCACCATGAGAACAAATTTCTTGTCACTAATTAGAGAGACATATGTAGAAGGTGGTACTTCTGATACCCTGTAGCATCATGTTCCAAGAGTGAGAGTGATCCTTCTAGTTCTTGATTCATAAATACCATGTCAATCATACATGAATGGCTGACCAAAGAGTAAATCAAAAACATCTATATTGACCACATCACATAAGACATCATCTTGGAAAGGTTGTATTGCATATGAGAGAAGACATTGGTGGGTAACATGGAGGTTTCTCCTTGGACTCAACCATCCAATACTGTATGGTTTTGGGTGAGGCTTCATGGATAGATTTAGGCTTTTCACAACATTAGTAGAGATTAAATTCTTTTGAATTCCACTAGTAAGTATGAAATGCAGAGGCTTACCTTTCACCCATAACTTAGAGTGAAACAACCTTCCCTTGTCATCTAGCATCTCATCGTGTGTCTGTGATGAAGCAATAATGGCTTTAAGATCAGCATCTATAATTTCTTCTTCAACCTCTTTGACTATAGGGTCTGTATGAGGTAAAGTAGTAGATGTTGAGGATTGTGACTCAGAAAGTAGTGATTTGATAGCTTGACATTCTTCTTTGGAGTGAGTTCCAGATTTGTGATAATCACACTTCATAGTCTTTCCTTCCTTTTGCTTTCAATTTTGGCCTCATGTTGGAACTTATCTGTTACTTTTCCATTTTGAAGACTGATTCTTTATATTCATTCTTCCATACTTTTGCTCAATCTTCACTGTGAACTTGTATGCCTCACCAATGGTTTCCAAATTGAAGAGTTTCATTTCTCCCCATATGTACCATTGTAGTCCACCACGATATTTGAGAACCTTGTGTTTCTTACTTTCTTGGATACCCAATCTCACAGATAGAGAATGAAAAATGTCAGTGTAATCTTGAACAGATTGTTCCTTACCTTGGCAAAGTTGTTTCCACTCTATATACAGATCGTCATATGCTCCAATGGGGTAGTATTCTTCCTTTACGACATCTATGAAATCATCCCATGTAGGTTCCATCTCAAGGCCAATATCATCTACACTGAATCTCTTTTTGTACACTTCCCACCAATTTTTGATAGGCAATGATGCTTTCAGCAGAGTAAAAGTAATCTTCTCTTTATCAGTGAATTTATTTATAGAAAAATAAGATGACAATTGATCCAACCAATTTTCTACTACATCAGTATTGATTTTGCCTTCAAATGTAGGGATATAAAAATTCACCTAAACCTTGAAGGGTGTTGGGGCACTAAAAGGATGTGTGGGTGCGGATGAGGAGCTAGAATTTCCCATCAATATTTGTTGGAGAATTTGAGTGAATTGTTATAGCATCTGTGCTTGTTGCTATTGAAGGGCTTCATTACCAATTTCCTTGAAATGATAGGATGTCTTGGTATCATCCACCATTTGAAGTCATTTGGAGTGAATAGGTGGATATTTTTTTTGGTTTTATTTTCTACCCAAGCTTCCTATAATCTGACCTCATCCTCGGGATCATATAATTTAAAGATAAACCACTCTGATACCACTGATCCAAAACTTGAAAGTTTTGGTTGAAAGATAATTCAAGAAACAAGAACAAAACAATTCAAATAATGCTATCTCTGATAAGAGATGTTTTATTGATCAAAGTTTTGGCTCTATGTGAGGCCAACTATGGAGTTTGAGATTTGATTAGAGATAGGAGATGTACTTGTAATCACATCTTTTGATGCAATGTTGACTTTTGAGATTTTTATGTTGCCTTTTAGATATCATTTCCTTTTGTTTCAAATTATTTGTATTTTAAGTTTATTGATGGATTTTTCTATTCCTCCTTTATATGGATTTGGAAAACCAAACATGGGTGATAAATATAACTTTCATTTGAATACTTAGGACTTGGTTTTTAAGATAGAGAACTTCAAAGAGCATGGGGTCAAAGAATATCATAAATCTAGGTAAAATAGAAGTGTTATCTTGACTTTGAACTTGTTTTATCCAATGTGGAGTGAAGGGAAATGGGAAATCAAAAGGAATGACAAATGGAAAAATTTGAACTACTTAAAGTTATAAAAAAAGTGACAATGGGAAAAAAGGGATATAATGATACTAAAGTGAGATTTTTTATCATAATAATGAGGTAAATGGAGAAAAACATGATAATATAGATTTTTTGCACAAATTCCATCTAACAAAATTAAAAAAAAAAAGATAAAGTTTGAGAACAAGGATGTTAAAATATTAAAGATGGTAATTTTATAAGGAGGGTCGGGTCTTATTTGTGGTCTTTCATTACAACTACATAAAAGAGAAACCCAAGGGGTGCCAACAAGAAAGTGAAAGATAAAGTGAGGTAAGAAAAAATATGGTAGTTTTTTAAGGAACATCAAGTCCTATTCATCATCTTATGAAGCAACTCACAAAATTAAAACCCAAGGGGTGTGAAAAAGAGAAAATACAAGAAGATAAAGAAGACTATGGTACATCAATAAACCAAAAGATGAAAAGGGAGGAATAAAGGTTTGTGAAAGGAAGGAACTTGTTGTAGAGTGAGGGACTCATGTAAGTGACCCAAAAAAAGTGTTAAATACATATAGAGAGAAAACATTAAAAGAAGGAAATGTTTAGGAAAAGTAATTTTTGAGGAATTATACATTGGTGGGCTCTTTGAAAACATGGCCTTTATTGGTTTAAAGATGGTAGATGCTTGGACCAAGAATATCTTTGACTAAATATGGGCCCCATAATTTTTGGGAATATTTACCTTCTTTATCATGTATGTAGTCTAATTTTAGGACAAGATAACCAACATTAAATGTGACAATTTTAACATGTTTGTTATGTTGTTTGGCAATGCGAGCCCTATATTGGTAGTTATGTTGTAAGGTGGAAAGATTAAATTCATCAAGTAGATCAAGGGTATGAGGATGAGCTTCACATAATTATTCATCAAGAATAATACCATGAAGAGATATAAAAAGAGAGGAAAGCTCAAATTTTAAAGGAAGAACTGACTCAGAACCATAGACTAGTGAGAATGTAATTATCCCAATGACAATAGTATGCTAGTCTGATAGGCCCAAAGTGCATGTTAAAGATGAAGATGCCAATCTATGTGAGTTTAATGAATTATATTTTGGAGACTTTTGTTTAGAATTTTATTAGTGGCCTCATCTTGGCCATTAAGTTACAAATGATAAGGCATGGAAAATTTGTGATTGATCTTGAATTTATTGTAGAGTTGTTTGACATGTTTACTTTTGAAATTACCACCATTATGAAAAATGATGGTATAGGGAACACCAAAGTTGAAAATGATTTGATTAAGAATAAATTTATAAATAGTAGGACTAGTGAAGTTAACAAGGGGCATGGCTTCTACCTATTTGGTAAAATATTTAGTAGTGGTGATGATAAAGACATGCCCATATTGGGAGTGAGGTAGTTTTCTAATGAGATCGAATCCTCATGTGAAAAATGCCAAGGAGATTTGATAGCTTGAAGTTTGACTAGAGGTGAATGGATTAGATCATCATGAAGCTAACAAAGATTACACTTCTTAGCATATTCAATTACTTCCTTTTTAAGAGTAGGCCAAAAGTAAACCATACATAGGCATTTATAGGCTATAACATGTCTGCTAAAGTGGCCACCAAAAATTCCCCCATGTGATTATTCAAGAAGAGGAGGTACCTCATCTTGCATAACATAATGGAGTAAGGTACCTTTATTATTGTGATAATAAGGGACGTTGTCTTAGAATACATACTTGAAAGCTTGTTTACAAATATATGTCTTTTAATGAGAGTCTAAATTAGGAGGATAAGTTTGATGTTCTAAGAATTGAATTATGTCTTGGTACCATGGTCTTTGTCAAATAGTAACATCCTTGATATGATAGATAAGTTAATTTTATGGTTGAGTAGAACATGGATATTTTATTATTTGTAAAATAAAATCAGGATTAGAAAGGACTTGGTATGGATGAAATAAAGATGCTGAAGAGGCAAGAGAATTAACAATGAAATTTTGATCTCTAGGAATAGGCTCAATAGTGAAAGAGATGAAATTTTTATTAAGATTGGTTGTAATTTGATGATATGTGATGAGGTTCTCACTTTTACATTGATAATCACCACTTAATTCATGGCAAATAACTTGAGAATTACCTAAATCATGAAGGTATTGAATGTCTAAATAAAGAGCAACTCACATGACTAAGATAAGAACTTTATACTTATCCATATTATTGGTGACATCAAATGTGAATAAAAAAGCTAAATTAATGATCTTGACAAGAGGACTTGTGGGAATGCAACCTGCTTTGACTCCTTGAAGGCATTTAGCACCATTAAAGTGAAGGGTCCAAGTATCCTCTTTCAAGTCAATATTAATTTTAGGAAGTTCCTCGATAGCTACTTTTGGTTTAGTAGTACTAGAGGGAGTAGCAGATTCATTAATATTATTGGATTCAAGATTAATGGTAAAGCTATGAAAGTAATATTTGAGATAAATATCTTGATTAAGATCTTTGATGTAGAGGATATTATCATTTAGAATTTTATCTTGAAGATAAGTAGTGGATGGAATGGGAGCTATGGCAAGTTGATTAGCTATGACTTGCCCTTTGATAGCTTTTTGAGTGATGATGTAGAGATCAAATTCCATAAGGAGGACCATCCATTTACTGATTCTATATCCAAGAAGAAATTTTTTAGATAATAAATGATGAAGGGGGTTAGAATGAACAATGACATAAGTAGTTTGATAAAGCATATAGTGGCAAATATTTTAAGTTGTGAAATAGATGGTGAGGCAATTACACTTAATTTGTGTATAATGTGTCTCATAATTGATGAGGCCTAGACTAATGTAGTAGATAACATACTCTCTTCCCATATCATCTTTTTGGGTAAGCATTACCCTAACTAAAATAGGTGTGGAAGAAGTATTTAGAGTCAAAGGTTTATCATTGGAAAGAGGACAAAGTGTAGGTGGATGAAGCAATGACTCTTTCATATTATCAAAGGCTTTTTGACATGGATTCATCCATTCTAAAGTAGTATATTTCTTGAGAAGGAAATTAACAGATTGAATTCAATATGACATTTCATGGATGAATCATCTAATTACCCCAAGTTTGCCTAAATAAGTAAGAATGCCAAGAATATAATGAGGAATGGGCATGTTGATGATAGCACTAATTTTATCAGGATTAACATCAATGCCATGGAAAGAGACTAAGAATCCTAAAATTTTTCTAGATGTGACTCCAAAGACACATTTTAAAGGATTAATTCTACCTTTATATTTAAAGAGACAATCAAAGATGATAGCAAGATCAAAAATATGATTTTTATGATGTTTAGATTTAGAAATGAGATCATCCATATAGGTTTCAACAATTTTGTGAATGAGATCATGAAATATGTGAGTCATCACCTATTGATAAGTGGCTCCAATAGTTTTGTGATCAAAGGGAATTTTGACATAGCAATAGGTGCCCCATTATATGGTGAAATTAGTCTTATGTTGGTCCTTATGAGTGATATAAATCTGATTGTATCCTTAAAAGCCATCTCTAAGAGATAACATTTCATAACCAATCATGGAATCAACAATGGTATCTATTTAATGTAAAGGGAAGTTTTCATTGGGATAAGAAAGATTAAGATTGAAAAAATTAATACAAATGTGAATGACCATAGTGAATTTATTCTAAATGGGAAGAATTTTAGAAACCTATTCAAAATAATCCACTAGTTTGATAAATTTAGCATCAAGTAATTTGATAATTTCCTTATGACATAAAGTGGAAACTTTAGGTGGAAATTTTCTTTATTTTTGATGCACAAGCTTGGGATTAAGATATGTAATGATGTTATGCAACAAAATTCTATGGTTAATGCTAGGAATGTCCTCATAGGACCAAGTGAAATCCTCATGATATTTATCAAATAATAAGCCAAAATTACAATGTTTAGTAGGTGAAAGCTCTCAAGAAACTATAATTGGTCAAGGAAAAGATGGAGTACCATATTCAATGTGAGTAGTTTCTTTGATAAGCATTGAATTACCATCTTAAAATTGGTATGGTGCATTAGGTAAGGTAGAAATGAGATTTGTTTTAGGATCAATACTAGCAATGAAGTTGTTGAAGCAAGTAGTTTTAGTCTTAAAATTTCCAAGTTTATGATGCTTTTAAGGAAGTTGAGGTTCTTGGGAATAAATTAACTCAAGGATAGATTAATCACTAATAAAGGTAGGAAGAGGACCATAATAATTGACATCTACTTCAAGATCTAAAATTTTATTACCATGGTGATCATATTCAGAATGTATTTGATGAACACCGGTTCCTTTGGCATCTAGTGTAATATTAGTGGGCTTAATAATAGAAGGATTAGATGTAATGATTTGATAGATGGGTGGTAAAGGAGATGTAGTAATTTCTATAGGTTTATAAGGTATAATTTTCTCTACCACCTAAGGAGTATCGATAAAATGAGAATTGGCAAGAGGCACATGACCCTCAAGATCTAAGGTATTATCCATAGAAATGGTATGAACATCCTGATTAAAAGAATGAATTTGGGATAAGGTCTTCTAATAATGATAGACATCTAAGTATCTAGATTGAGTTTGGGTTATTATGTAGTTATCATTGTATGTTGGAGAAATTATACATGCTTGAGAATTAGGGGGAGTTTTAGAGGGTGAAATCCTGATATTATTGATTGTATGAGGAGACATGATGAAAGGATATTGAAATAATTTGGCCACTCTAAAATCATTGTAAGTGAAGGAATCTTTAGGTAAAGAAGTCTCTTGAGCATTGCATAAGGGGGAAAATTAGTAATCTCATCAATAAGAGGAATAGTACGATCCCTAGGTAATAGAAAAGGAGGAAGCCATTACAAATTATAGGGAGGTAATTTGGTAGAATTGCAAGTATGTTGCAAATCATTAGGCTCATCATCATTAGAATCTATAAAAGTAACTTGTAAATTAGGATTTATGTTGATGAACTTAGGTAAAGGAACACTATTGATTTTAGGAATGGTAGGAATATGATATTATGATTTAGGATTAGGAAGCTAAATACTCCATTTGTTGGGATCAGCTTCATGCTTATACCATTTCCCATTATGTAAGAATTTAATACATTGAATACCATAAGAAGCAATGGCCCTCATTTGATGAGTCTATGGATGACTAAGGAGTATGTTATAAGAAAGGGTTAAGTCAAGGACCATAAGCTTGGTTTGAATAGTCTTAGGTCCAATGGTTAAATAGAAGCCAAATATAACAAAGTGGCTTTTGATTAGTCTTATCAAAAACACAAAAAGTAAGATAGGTTTGTTTGAGATGATCTTTTTACAACCAACTTGTTGGATGAAGCATAAAGATGTCACATTAATACCAAAACTTTCATCAACTAGAAATTTTAGAATAAGATTCGTATTAATGGCTAATTTGATGAAAAGTGCTAGATCTTCAACACAAAATAAAATTTCATCATTGATCATGTCCTCTTCAAGGAATTCAATAGAAGGTTTGGAAGGACACATAGTTTCAATGGTATTTGTTGTCACTTGGATTTTCACCCTTTGAGATGTCTTATCTCTCCTCATCCAAGTGGAAAAATTGAAACATCTCTAGGATGTGGGTAGTGTTAGTGCCCAATATTACAATAGAGCAATTGGGCCCTTGTTAGTAAAAATGCTTGAGTCCAAAATGGGTGAGTATCAATATTAAGTCACTATCCCTAGTCATGTCTTTATATATTCCTTTGGGAGGTTAGAGTTCATGTTCATAATTTGCCAAATATTTTATCTTACTTTTATTGATTGAAAATGGTCTATCCCTTTGACCTTTTAGGCATTTTGACATGAAAATAATGCCTAACAAAAATAGATCTTTAGGATTTTTTTCTTGGATGAAAGCTCCAAAGGTTTATTTTTGTTGGACATTTTATCCACTCCAAAGTTCTAAAAGAATTCCATACCTTACCTTTTGGGTCTTAAGTGTTTTTGGGTTATTTTATTTTAGACTTTTTATCCTCAATAAAGAGTTTGAAGGAAATTTTTTGAAGATGGAGGACATTTTTAATAATTTTGAAGGAATTACAGGGTTTGACTGAAGGTTTCATGGTGGGCTAATTCATAGTAAGAAGATTAGAGTATAGCCAAGCCTCTTTCTATGCATAGATGTATTACTTTATGTTCATAGAAGAATTTCTAGGGCCCCAAATGAAATTGTTGAGTTTCAACATCAATGTGTTTTGATGACTGAGGTGAGGAATTACCTACTAAATCAAATGGACACACATCTATCTCAGTGGACTCTTATGAATCTTATCAGGGGTCGAGAAGATCTCACACCTTTCCTTATATGAAGAAAGATAGTGCAAAGGTACAAAGTGGTTGAAAGTTTGAGCTTACATCTAAGTTGGACACATGGTGGGTTCTTAGATATTTATAATTTTTGAGCCCTTTTTTTAAGATTAACCTATTTATCTTTTGGTGGGAAGCTGTAAAATGTCTCTAGGGCCTAAGTGCATGAATGTGCAAAGAATGTGATGTCACATGGAAACTACTTGAGGTCTTTCAGGTTTTAGTCCCTTTTTGAATATTGCCATACTTACCTTTTATTGGGTAATATTTAAAAGGTCCTTGAGGGCTTGATTTCCTAGATTTTAAAGTGTAATAATGACACTTGGAATTATTACATCTCATGAAGAGATCAGGGCATATTGTACCACTACACCAATGTAAATAACAAGTGAAAAAGTGCAAAATTCCTCAATGGTCCAAAAAGGTACCATAACACATTTTCCACTTGTATGGGTCCATGTGTTATGAGGATAATCACCTAGCATAAAAGAAACATTTGTACCTTCTCTCTCTTCTTTAAAAAAAACTTAAATGATTAAAGAGGATAGTTGACAAATAACCATTATGATTCGAAGCATTAATGGCAACCCTAATTTCAAAATTCAAAGGATTATAAATAAGCCATTTGCCTTCATTTACATTTACCATTTACATTTATATCTTCTATTTATGACTTTGAGCTCTTTGTGTGCCCTATCTATGTGCAGCATGAAAGAATGATTATGATGAATTTTTCATGGATTTTTAGCTTCAATTATGTGTAACCCTCTGGATTAATAGTAAGTTTTATTTAAGTTCCTTATGTTGTGTTATTTGAGAGTATTTGAGAGGTAATTAGATATTTTATTGAGTGAAGTGATTTTTCAAATTCAAAGTATTGCACTAGAGATCTAGGGAAAAATGGTAGCATCTTCAACTTTTATGAAGAGCAACATTATCTCTATCTTGATGGGATTATAGATATAAATGTCTAGGGGTTAGACTGTGTGGCCCTATTGAATGTATTATACAGTCTCGACCCCTTCCCAATAGTTTCTAAAGTTTTCATGAGTTACATCACTCCTGTGGAAACATTCCCCTTCGTTGTTCCATACCCAAAATTAGTTATTGCATGTGCTAGGGTATATCAACTAGACACTAGAACCATCATCAATGGTTGTTAGTTGATTATTTGATATTTCACCCCTATGGACCTTAGTACCATGCTGGGAACTCCTCTTGAACCCAAAATCATTACACTTTCCTTAAAGGAATTCTAGGAGTATGTAGAGAAAAATGACAAAGTAATTGGTACATTATCAACTCTTGATGGCTATCCAAAAGAAGACAAAAGGTTTCTAGAATGTCCAAAAGTAGAAAAATAGTGGAATTTAATGAAATAATTGAACACATCATCACCATGTCTACCAAGATTTTTAGGATGCCCACCACAGAGAAATTCAAGCCCTGAATGTTCCTAAATTTATTCTGCATGTTGGAGAGGCAGAAGAAGCTAGACTGGGACACCATTTTGAGTGATAATATATAGAGGTAGATGATGTAGCTTTAAGTCATAATTATTTCAAAAGAGGCATTCATAACTTGATTTTATATGTCCTCATACTTAATTTATAGCTTGGTACACAATAGGACATTCCAGGGGCTCACCAAGAGCCCTAATGGGATGACAATTTATGAGATATACTTAGAAATCACTATGGATGGTTTCAAGAAGAATTTATATAGGGTCTACAATTTCTTATTCAACACTATGATGAGTTTTTTATTTCCTTTGAGAATCCTCAATATAATGTCCAAGGCATCCAATGAAATAATTGAGAGATATGGCACCTCTTATATTCAATTTAGGATAGTCACTTATATCAGAATAAGTGGTTACTTGGGGTGTCCACATAAATTACCAAGGTACCTAGATGATAAGTTAGTAGTAATAGAGGTAAGATGATAGATGATGACTCCACATGAGATGATAGTGATAAAAAATAAATAATCCCTTTAAGTTTCCAATCGTGATTGAATATTATTCATGTCCTTCTATTGCCAAAGTGAATAGATTGGAAAAAGAAATGGGCTAGTATGTGATTTATAAGATGTGGTCTAGGCCTAGCTATGATATTAGATGGTTAGTGGACATGGTAACCAATGTGATTCTACATCAATCACATTATGAAGATATCTATTCCAACTACACCATTAAGGAAGACATCAAAAAATTGGACTACATAAGGCTGCAAGTGTAGAATTTTATTACTTACAATATCACTCCCATCCCCAAAGACATAGTAGATTATAAGATGATACTATCTATAGTATATAATGTGATCAATATTGAATCCCAACCCATCTTGTAGGAAGACTTCAATATTAAGGAGAATGATTCCATCCCTTGGAGAGCATTGCAATTATTAGAAGAACATTCAAGTGGTTGATCTTGGTGTGTATGATACCCCTACCCTCTAAGAGATCATATAGGTTTGGGAGCTAAAAGGTTTCCTCCTAAAATACAGTAGTGATCCTTTGGCTCCACCATTGATAGAAAATATCAAGGGGAAGTTTAAGCTTCATGATGTTCATTTTATCGATCCAATTAATGTGGAATCAATAATAACATCACAATCCAAGGCTAGACTACCCTTCTCAAAAATAAAAAGTCTAGATAAAAATTAGGATAAGACTATTACTGGGGAGGCTACATTGGCCAGTGTCACCCCCATATTCATTTCAATAGAGGGATCCCCAATAATTCCATCCATTACAACAACCATCCTAATGGCCAATCTAGCTACTATTCCACCTACTCTACCAACACAACAACCAATAGTTTTCCCTCCCATGAAGATATATTCAAGGAAGAGAGAAGGTAATTATGAAGGAGAGTAGAGAGTATCCCAATCATAATACAATTAAGAGGGCTCTATAACCTCTAGGTGGATTTCTTACTAGGAAGAAATAGGATGTGTTTATGGATGTGCCTTCTTTTGAATTCCTTGTAAAGAGGAAAGAAGACCAGTCCTCATATGCCCAAAAGTTGAGGGATATAAGTGATGATGAAGATTCAAATGAAGGTAGGCCCATCACTAAGGTGATTAAAAATCAATGTGCATTCACTCCTTTTCAAATAAAAATTGGGCAAATAACTTTGAGGGAAAGGCCATAGACCCCATTGAAGGTCATGGTGATGGGCTTATTTATAGAAGAGGGTCCCTTGATAGTATAAAGTAAAGGTAATAAGGAAGGCATTATAACCTCAAATGATCATTTATCTTTTTATGATGCTATATAGGTTGGATTTGAGGAAACCACATAAGCTTATGTCCCTCAAAAGAAGGAATCAGTCTCATCAGATATAGAGATATTTGTTGAAAATGTCATCACACAATCACCTAGCCAAGGTGATCAAGGTGGAGCTAAAGAATTGAATAAATTTGATGAGAGATACAAAGTGGAGCTAGAGTAGGAAACTTAAGTCACCATCAATTATAGAGTGGTGGTTAAGCAAGAAGGCTTATAGGCAGCCCTAGAGGTACCAGAAGATATCCCTTCCCCTTTGAAGGTTTCAAGTTAAACACTAGAGGAGAAGGTGAGTGTGGAGGAAGGTGGGAGAGAAATCCTAGAAATGGTTACCCCCACCCATATATAAGTAAATAAGTAATCAAATAACTTGAATAAAGATGTTGAGGAAGGTACTTTTTGAAGTGTTGCTTCAATTGAAGTACCATGAAGTCTTTTTCCTTGCATCAAGGTTCATGACCCAACCCAGAATAAAAGTCCTAAGGCCATGATTAGTGAAGAATTTTTTGAAGGCAGCAAGGATATTACCATATCCTCATCTATTCATAAGGCTCCAACAAATAAATAAGGTGAAACAACTATGTATCCTTCCAGCCAGTCAATTAAACAGGGGAGTTCCATTAAAAATTTACTCAAGGGTTCTCATCAGCTTGGGTTAGATTTTGAAGTTTTAGAGTAGATAGAGCCAAACCTAGAATGGAAACATGGAGTATACAAAGGTGGCAAGGATCAAGAGAGTGATGAATAAATTGAGTAGTTTATTTTGAGCCCATAGCCCACTCTTATGGCATTCCTTACATTGAGAACTCTGATGACACCACCTTTCACTATCTCAAGGCTAACATCAATGTCCACCATGTTGATGAGATTCTAGACCAAGACCCTTATCTGGGTCAAAGAATAAGTCAAAGAGAAAAGAGACATTATGAGTAAAATTGGGGTGATCAACGTAGTGAATATCACTTAGGCATATAAGGCCAAGCCCCCTAAAAAGGCTAGAACACATTTTAGGACCACCTTCACTACTATAAGAGAAATTAATGTAGAGATAGCCATCCCTCCACCAAGTGCATTGAAGAAGGATGATCCCCTTGAGAGTTATACTATCTATAGCTATATTCTAGGGGAACCATCAAGGAATGATATAAAACATATATCACAAGTTTTGGTTAACATGGTGGCCCATAGAATGGATAAAGACAAAGCCACCATGGAGGAGTTGAAGGTAGAAAACTAGGCTATGATCTAATACTTACAAAAGTTACTGAGTGAGCCTAAGGTAGTGACTCCAACTACCAACATCACTCTAAGTCCTCTTCATATCTCATTTACATCATTTGAATTTGGTTTGATTGATGATTTGAAAACCAGAGGATGAGTAATATAGGAATGGTAAGAATACTTGGGCACTAGGTAGAAGAAATAATCCACTCAACATTTAAATGCTTGAATAACATATTGGACAATAAAATGGAGTGTGATGCCCAAATGTTTTCCTATGAGGCATATACTAAAAAGTGGGAAGAAGCTTAATAAAATATGGATAAAATTTGGTATATGGGCATAAACACTTTGATTATAGAGAATATCATTTCTCTAAATGATCACAAAAGGCCCAAGGAATATCAATTGGCAATCAAACATCATTTGATGATGATCAAAGATGGCATCTTCAATTTAAAAGGATAAGAGCAGTCTCTCAAGACTACAACAAAAGAGATAGATGTTATAATGAGAAATATGGTAAGCCTTGATGGTGTAGGTGATTTGAAGGAGGAGGTAGTATGCATTGCCTTAAATAACCTCATGGATGCACCATAAGAGTCCTTTAATGTTAATAAGATAAAATAATTGGTGTTACTTGAGAAATCTTGTGACAAACTCAAGGAATTCATTAGATAAAATTAAACCATGATTTATAAGATTAGTGCCTATCTTGAGGAGTATAGAGTCAAATTCAAATACCAAATAGGCCCAAACCAAGGGAGTCTCACCCCCATGCTTGAAGAATATACGAGGTACAAGAATAGGTTGGCAAAGGATTCTACTATTCAGATTGACTCCAAGTCATAATCAGATATTTTAGTTTCTTCCAATCTAGTGCCACTTCTCTCCCTTTTTATTTTCTTTTTTCCCATTGGGAAACCATTTTACTTCACTCGATAGTGGCACATCCATTTTAAGGTAGTTTTGTGTAATCACGTGCATAGGAAAGGGATGTTTTTTGTTTTTTTATGAAAGAGGATAAAGGTTTGGTTTTTCCCTTGTAGGATCATCCTCCACATGGATAACTAGAAATATTCTATCTTAGTAGAGGATCAAGCTTACCATCATCATAAGAATATGAGCATAATCTGAGGAATCATTTTTTTTACAAGGTCTAATAGACTCCAAGCCCACAAAGGAATCTTCCAATTGGAGTATCTATAGAAATATGATAGGCTTAGCTTAGTTGTATAAGTAAAGGGGGTATACCCCTTTACAAGGGTTGGTTAAATTTTTGATTCAAGAGCTATAGCCTCGAAGAGTCCTCACTTTGTAATACTTCTACTAACAAATTGATTTTTGATGTAAAATCATTGGTAAGATTTGAGAGTAGTATACATGTCTCCCTTATCACAGGATTTTCTTACACAGTGTTAATCTATTATATTATTCAATACACATTATATTCATTTCCAATTTAATTTATAAATTAAATCTAATTATGGTTTCCATTCTCTTTCCATTCTTGAAGTACAATACCATGTTTTACATGCTTAATTGATTTGTGGTCTGATGTATTCATCTTGTGGTAGTCATTTAGAGTGTATATATAGATTATAAATTCCTTTCTACTTTGAGATTTAGGAATTGGGAGTTGCTATCCCTTTTTAATAGTAGTCTTAGGCTTACAGATTCAATTAGAAGGGATTCTTGAAAGATATCACTTGTGCATGATTTTAGTTTTGTTTTTTTAGATTTATGGTACATTTGCTGGTAAACGTGACATAGAAGTTGATTTGGACTTCTTTATGCTCATTTGTTAGCGATCCACTTTAATCTCTATTAACTAATGATTTTGTCATGACCTGTTTTACCCTACATATAACATGTCCTCTACATATCTGAAGTATTGTTTGCCTTTGAGTGCATAAATATCACATACTTAACATGCATTTGCATTTTTTGCATTAAAGATCAACATTTCAATCTCTTATCCAGCCCTCTATTATTGAAGATTATCTATAATGAAATTTGAAATCATGTCCATATCTATATTTAGTAGCTTGTGTCTGGCCTAGAACATTTGCTCACCCTATGTGACAACCCTTATCAAGTGGATTGAACAAGATTGGTTATGTTCCATTAAGATTTTTATTCCCTTGTGCCAATAATCCTTATGAAGATTGAATCATTTAATCCCTTCATGTGAGTGAAGCTAACCCTTAGGTCCTCTTGCCTTGGCTCAAGTAGAGCCAAAATCATTAGGTAACTGACCATACCCTTTTTAGGTGCCTCCCAGTCGCTTTATATGTTCAGTTTAGTCATGCTGTCAAACTCTTCCCCTAATACAAAGACATATTGAGTGGGATTTCCATATTTTCTTTCCACTCTCTTCAAGTGTGAAAGGTTGAGTGACAAAGGTGTACAACTAGGAACCAACATATTTCTAGCATCATTACTGGGGAAAGTTCTTGTCACCTATGCTACCAAGAATACTTATAGAGAGCTATAAGTGTTTTATTTATTTCATTCTCTACTATTCCTATATCGAGTTCTTTAATTTTGGTTCATCAACATCTTTACATCCTTTCTTAGTGACTCTACTAGGGATGTTTATCTATGTGTTTTAAGAATTTTTACAAACATTCCTAGAGTTATCTTTAGTGTTGGAAAGTTTCACTTTATCAAGTGTTGTTCGTATTTTTTTTTGTTCTAGTCTATAAGTTTTTACTTCTAGTGGTGACTCCATTATTTTCAAGGTTTAAATAACAATCCATACTAAATGTACACTTCTCCATCTTGAAGAATTTTTTTTAGATCTAAAAATTTGGAGGGTACTAGGTATTCCTTTCAGAAAGATCCATCTAAAAAGTTTGTGCCTAAGTTAAAAGCTCCATATAAAAAGAGACAAGTGTGGAAGCCTATTTTTGATCAAAACTTAGGAAATCAAGTAAGACCTAATTAGTTTATCCCCCATTATATTTACCCCCTTTTCTCAAATATCCCTTTAGTTGAAGGATATTAGATCACCTTAGATAAACCTAAGCTCCTTATAAGTCAGGCTCCTTCTCCCCAAAAAAGTCTTTCTCCTCATGCTAGGCCATTAAGAATTCATTTGATTTCTCCTCCTTCAATTCCTTATAGTATTTATTCTCAGTCATCCCCTAATTCATCTTCATCTTTAGATTTAGAGATAAGAGATCGTGATCTAAGAAGGAGGATGTTTAATGCGAGAAATGACAATGATGGAGAAGATGACCAAGGTTTGGCTAATAGATGAAGACCATTTATGATCCAAATATTTAGACCTATTAACTTTAATGGTATGCCTAGTTTCCCTAATGAAGTTCCCATCAAATTAAGTAATATTTTGCCTAAGTTCTAGGGGAATAATTCCATGTCTGGGGAATATAATTTGAAAGCCTTATTGAATGTTATTGAAGATTATGAAATTGATTTGGAAGATGTGTTCATAAATATCTTTGTGAACACACTTGAATATGAGGCATGAGAGTGGTTAAAACCCTCCCTGATGGATCCATAGACACATAAAAAGCCATTATTAAGGCATTTAATATGTAATTCGATGATATCATTAATCCCAAATTATTTCTTGCTAAATTTGAGAGCCTCAAGAAAAATCCTAATGAATGTGTCAAGGATTTTAATTCTAGATTCAATAAAGTGTTGAGAATGATACCAGAGGACATCAAACCTAGTGGTTCTACTTCTTTTATTAAATAATTTGATGTATTTGACAAGAAAGTAGCCTATTATCTTAGAGATAAGGCTCCCACAAATCTAATGATGGCTTTCAATTTGGCTATCCAAATAGAGAACAACATCAAATATGTGGGTAAGAATTTAAATAAGAGGGCTAATATCAAGATGGTAAATCCTGAGAAGGCTTAGACCTCCTAAAAGAGTGTATATCTAGATGAAATTATGAATACTCTAGCTACTACTATGAAATAGATCTCTTACAAGCTGGCTAGAGTAGAAAAAGGGTTGTCTTAGGGTTCTCCTAACCATGAGGATAAGAGGGATCACAAGAGGGAGGAAAAAATCATCCTCACAATCAGGGTTAAGGTAGGCCATCCTTCCAATCCATCACTAATGACAAATCAAAGGGGCTAGCAAGGGATGACAAACATGAAAGAAACTAAAATTGGGGTAGGTAGAAGGGAAATACTAGATCCTCTAGCTGTAAAGGTTAATGCAGTCAATTTTGATATCAACTAGTGTAATAAGTTCTTCCTCCTTCATCCCCTATGTAATACAATTGATGATTAATGTCAAGATGTATAAGGATTTGAATCTGCATCTAATGAAGATGATATCTACATTATTGAATTTTAAGAAATAGAAAGTTACACCTTCCAAGAGGAAGCTGTTAGTTCTCTAAATGTCCCTGATTATCAAGACACTCTAGCATATGAATGTTTTACTTTCCTAATTTTTGAACCAACTATGATGTTTTCTTCTCCATCTATAGATTTGATGAGTGATACCACTGCTTAAGCATTCTAGAGAGCATGTGAAAAGGTAAGGGTCCTAACCCCAGATTTCATTTATAAAATAAACATGATGCATTAATATGAATTACGTATTCATGACTTTCAGTTTCTAAGGTCAATGATGAAATAAAAGTATGGAGATTCACCTTCATCGATTAAGGACTAGTAATTGATGATCCATGCAGTAATTTCCTAAGAGGAGTATAATTTAAGAATTAAATATAAAAATACTCCTTTAAAAGATAAATACTCTATTGCCCCTAAAGCAAAGACTAAATAAAAAGAGACCAAAGGGAATAAGGAGGTCTAAAATTCCACCAATCTTAGTTTTACACCTTATAATGTCAAGCCAAGAAGTGCCCAGGCCAAGAATAGAACTCCCTTATTGTCTAGTATTCCCAACAAAGATGAACCTAGGAAGCTTCCCTTGAAAAGTGAAGTAAAACACATGGGTTCTCTTATTCATCGCCCCCTAACTCTTGAGGGGTGTATCCTAAATGAAAGAGTCACTAATCTACCTACTAACACTCCTCTTCCCAAATACAACATTTATGACATGGCCCATGTATTGAGTTAATTGAAGGTCATAGAGCCTTTTGTAGAATTTCCTAGAATTTTAGAGCATAAGAGAAGAGATTTTGAGTATTTGGGATTCATCGAGAAGGTCACTACTAATGAGATTGTTGAAGTTGAGGCTTCTCTCACTTTCCCTATGGAAAGTGAGAACACTTCAAAACCACCTATCACTTGGAGGTGTATTTGGGAACAACATTGGTAGAGATTCAAATGGATGTTGACCCATTCTATACCACCCTATTGATTAACAGATTAATTATCCAAAACCATATGTTTGACTCTAGTGCATCCTATAACATTATTCCACTAGTTGTGCTAAATGAAATTTCATAAGGATCACTACAACATATGGACAATGCTTACCATGGATACCAGAGAAGTGCCTATTATTTGCATAGTCAAAAGATTGATGGTGTAAGTCATACAATACCCTAGTAAATTTTTGATTATGGATGTTGTTATTGTAGACTATCCACCAAAGTGGGGCATGTTGCTATCCAAAAAATGGGTTGCTAGTATTTGGGGTAGTGTTCAAATGGATTAGTCCTATGTCCTCCCTTCAAAATTTAGAAAATAAAAAATATAAAAATGAGAAAATAAAAAAAGTATATATATATAACCACTGAAAAGTGAAAATCCAAAATAAAAAATTTCAAAAGAAACTTTTGCAATAACTATGAATTGTTGTCTTATCAACTAACCTATCTTCTCAAACTTGTTTATCCTTTTAGAGAACATGGAAAATTTAGGATATAGGCATAGATCCACATATCAGAGGTAAAATTGTATTTCTTTCCTAAAAGGTTAGGTATTTTATGTTTCATGTTATGCATGTATGAGCATTAGGCAGACAACACTTTTTCAAATGGAAAAGTTCTTTTGATGCCACATGGATGTGAATAAATCCAATACCATCTATGAAGTTTGATATTTGATGTGAAATTATTTTAAAAATATCTTTTCAAAAATATATGACTTGATGTAAAAATCATTACAAAAATTATTTCAAGTGTTGCCAATTATGACCCCTCACACCATGTCATTGATAGTGACCTAAAAGTTAAACTCTGCATGGTCCAAATTGCTTGGCCATAATTGTTTCCATAATTTTGTGATACCCCTTTATTTTATACTCATTATTACATCACATCCCAAATTCATTGCCTTCCTCTATACCCCTTGTAATTTTGAGCACAGTTTTTCATCACATAATAAGGTATTTGAGAGAATTGTGAACAACTTTAAAGATGGGAGTCAAGAAGAAGAAATGCAAACTAGAGTTAGCATATGCATTGCTACAAAATGAATTAGATAGGGATATTTTTGATATGGAAGGATGGTTGAATTTTCTAAAAATGTTTTAGGGTTTTTAGGAAAATATTATCTAGGAAATTTTTGAGAATTTTAATGAGGATCATTCTATTATCCTAGATGAGCATATTTTATTTGATTCCTTTATGATCAAGCACTCTCTTGAATTCTTGAGGAGGGTTTGGTTTTCACTGATAAATTAACTTTTATTGATTCAATCCAAATACTTATTGATGAAAATGAGTGTCATCCTAGATTGGCCAAAACCCCACAAGGTGTGGCCAGAGAAATCATGCAAGATATTTTACCACCACTATGGCATAATGTTGTATTTTGGGTAATGAAGTATCTTACATGTGATGGAAAATTCACTATGGTTGGTGGAGATAGCATGAGGTTTCTTATATATTTGAGGAAAGGAGCCACCAAACTAGAATATGAAGTAAACCTTCAATCATTCTTTACCATGTTATAATTAATGTAGCTTAGAAATTAAAAAGGGAAATCTGATCAGTTAGACATCATGGTTTGATTAACCTCATTTTTTAGCATTATTTTATGCAAAAACCTAAGTGTGAAAAATCTTGGTCCTCATTTTTACAAAAAATCCTCCTAAATTTTTGCTAAAAAATCACCATATCCTATTTTTCCTCCTCCCACAACAATGCAAATATAATAAGTTCCATCTTTGACACCCTCATCTTTGAAGATGTTGCACCAAAAATATAAAAGACAAATGAGGGTTTCATCAAAAAACCCTAATCTTTCAGTCAAACTTCAACGAAGTCATCAACTAATTCTATAGGATGAGGAAGGAGATGTACAGGCAACCAAAATTTTGGGAAGTTTAAGCACTCCCATAGAGGTTATAGATGTTGAACGAATAGTTGAAGAAAAAACCATATACATGAAATTATATTTGAAGAAGAAACCCTTACAAAAAAAATTGCATCTCACGAATAAAAAATACCTTTAACCCTATAAATGATAAGGGTAAATATCCACTTATTTAATAAAGTTCATCTTCTACCCAGCCTACTCATGAAGATGAGGATTTGAATCATGTCATGACTCTATCCTAGCATGAGGAGACCATTTGGTAACAATAAGTAAAATTGGATTTTCTCTGATGAACACTGCAAGGTAAGAATCAAACTATTTCCATTTGAAAATAAATATGAATATTATATTACTCAATTTAGGGCATACTAATTAATCATTACAGTAGTTAATGATGGGTAGACTAGAATACATAATTAGATTTTTTCATAGTCTCATGAATTGAGCACCTTACAAAATTCCCTTGTCAATAGGGATGCTCAAATTGCTAATTTACAAAATTTTGTTGTTATTAAAGATACTCAAATTAATAATTTTGAACCATCTATTTTTGGTAAAAATACATTGTCTACTCAACAAACTACTCACATACAAGAGATAACCACTCAAAATGTGGAGTTGTAAGCTTCTTTACAAGCTATGCAAAGGGAGACTAGGGAAATAATTGTACAAAGTGAAGGACATACAAGAGTTATTCATGCCTTCCCTCTACCACTTCATGAAATAATTTAAGTTTGGAATAAATATCAGCATAAGATTCAAAAATTAAAATAAGAAAATGTCAAGATCAAATCCAAGTCTCAGTAGCAACTACAGAAAGCTCAGACTTCCGTTTAAAATATTTGTGAAATTTCTAAAAAATTGTTATCATGCAGAAAACATTCATCTTTTTATGTTTTATTTATTCATGAACAATTTTACAAGTGAAAAATATAGTTAATTTATCTTGGACTTCCTCATGTTACTAAGAATGGACATATGTTTATGGATGTCTTTCTAAAAAGTACCACATAACGATATGATGAAATCTGTGAATTCTATATTTTTAACATATTGTTAGGTTACCAGTCTAGATTTATAGTGAAACTATTTTTAGGGGAAGTAAAATTACATGATTTCCTTTCTACCATGATAAATCAAATATCTTGGGATCAATCACATAATAAATTCCTTGAATTGTAGAACATTACAAGTTTGTGCATAAGACCTTAGTTTCTAAAGGCTCATAAACTCCTTGCTGATTTTCAACCCATGTAACAAATGCACATGAAAAATAAATACCATGAATTATTGAGAGTAAATGTAGAATCTTTTAGAGATTTTATGATCCAACATTCTACCTACTCTATCAAATCTAGTATACCTAGGTTGGAAACTTTGTCTATTTTTTAAAATGTAGGGAAGTAATGAGTCCCACCACCATCAAGTGGAGTCTTTAGAAAGCTCAAGGAGTAGCTCAGATTATCACTCAACTTTTGGAGAAAGGAGGATAAGATGTGTGGATTATAATGATATTTAGGATTCCCATTCTTCTTTACCCTATGTCTCCTTGGAAAAATTGTCACAATCATGCATAAATAAAATTTCAAGGATGGATTCACATAGTGGTAAGATATTATGTATTTTGTCCCAAATTTTATTATGATTAAGGGCACCACTTTCAGATCTATGATCTCAATCAATGGTTGGAATCTAGACTTTTGGATTGAAGAATAGTTCTCCCACTGGTTTGCAAGAGGACTTTCAAAAGGTAAAGTGTGGGGGAGAAATGATGAGCATTCTATATATCTCAGTATATCTAATACAAACTATCCATAAGTGTTTCCTTTTGGTTATATATTTCATTATATTTAATAGTTAAGGTCTTATCTAAGTAGTAAATGAGTGAAATTATCCTTTGTTTGTATGTGATACGTTATTGATTCTTTATCTTGTTATTTGTGTCTAAATTGGATGAAATGAGCATAATTATATATATATAAATACATCCCTATGGCAAGATCATTTTGAAAAGACATCAAACACTTTTGGCAACCCTTTTTGACAATAGTTTTGAAGATTTGGTGAAAAACACATCAAGCTACAAAAATTTGCATCTCTGAAGAATATCCAAAGATGCTCCAAAGACACTCTAAAAGTGCTTCAAAGATGCTCCAAATATGCTCTAAAGACTTGTACAGAGTGCTCTGAAGACCTATACAGAGTGCTTCAAAGATGTCTAGCTAGATCTTGTAGATCAAGATAATAACTATATATATATATGTATATATATATGTATATATATATGTATATATATGTGTGTGTGTGTGTGTATATATATATATATATATATATATATATATATATATATATACTTTCCATATTTAGATATCTTATTTTAGACATTACTATTTATAATAATGGTCTAAAATGATTTGGATATAATTATATTTCTATTTTGTAAAATAAGACACAATATCTTTGAATCTATGTTAGTTATTTTACATTTATTATTAGTTGAGTTAGTTTCAATGCCTTCCTATACACATGAGATCTAATTCATAAATATTCTATTTTGAAATAAGTGTATTTGGTTGTCTAAATCATCAAATTTTGTATTTTTTGAATAGTTCTTGAGATGTGCTTTAATTAAATGTCTCCTCATTCCAAATA
Organism: Torreya grandis; assembly: GCA_037957365.1. Classification (NCBI taxonomy): domain Eukaryota; kingdom Viridiplantae; phylum Streptophyta; class Pinopsida; order Cupressales; family Taxaceae; genus Torreya; species Torreya grandis. The sequence goes on from JARHVA010004597.1 coordinate 953,966, forward strand.
ATGAATCGATGAATGAATAGATAGTGATTAGAAATTAGAAGCATTATATCATAGTTTCATATATCTGTATATGTTCTTTTGATAATGAAATAAAGTTCAACATTTCTTTTTATTACTGAGTAATTTTTTTATGTTCTAAGGAACTAACAAGGGCCCACTTCTCTTCGAGGATCAAGATAAATTGGTATTTTTAGTTATAGTTTAGAATTATTTCTTTAATTCATGTATAATTCATTTAATGCAAATTGTGATTTCATTTTCAACTTAAGTATGATTTCCTTTCAAAGAAAAGTGTGAATTTCATTTTAGTGCAAATGTGTTTTCATTTAATGTAAAGGTTGTTCTAATATAATGCAAGTGAGTTTTCTTTATGCAAGAGCATGCCTTTAAATTTCATAAGTAAAGTTTTTTAACTCATCTATATATTCAAAATCCACTAGAAAAGTAGTTTAAGTGACAATAGATAACATTCTCATGTTCTAATATAATGCAAGTGAGTTTTCTTTATGCAAGAGCATGCCTTTCAATTTCATAAGGAAAGTTTTTTAACTCATCTATATATTCAAAATCCACTAGAAAAGTAGTTTAAGTGACAATAGATAACATTCTCACATTCTAAAATATCACATTGTCCTACCCAGTTAGGCAAGTTGAGTGAGGACACCATAATGTCTTATGTCAAATGTTTAAGTTTTAGATGTTGATGGTGTGAACGAAAGAATCCTTTTACAAATAATTCCATGGGAGACCTTTAATTAGCATAACTTTCTATATTTACTTCTATACAAATTAGAATTAGAGTTTTATTTTCTATCCTTAGGATTTATGCATTACATCTGGAGTAAACCCTCCCAAAATAGTGAACTGTAAACTCAAATATCCAATGATCTCATTATATATAGCCTTGGACACTACCCTGGTGTAAAATGACACCAATCCATTAATTGGTTAAATGAGAGGTATAATGATAGCCTATCAAAGGGCCTTCAACATATTTGTAGTTATCCAAGCATGGTTTCCACATATCACCAATGCTTTCATGATTTACATCTTGAGCTTCATGAGGCATGCTAAAGGTAAATATGACCTCACTTGTCTCAACTTTAGGCACTACTATAGTAAACATTTCAACCTTCCTTTCATCATATTGAGTTTGTTTCTCTTATGGATGAAACTTGACAATATCAACAACCGAAGCATCCTCAATCTTCCCCATAAGAGGTGTAAGTCCTATAAGAGTTTCATTCTCATTACAAATGTTTATGTACTACTACCAAAGATACTCATTATCCTCTTGACATTCCATGTGATCATGATCATGCTCTAATGTCTCATCAACTGTTCAGACCTCATGTTCATTGAAAAACTCATCTTGGTAACAAATAATAGGTCCTTAATATTAAATGAAAATAGAATATTCAACATCAACACATACCTTTTCTTAAACATTTGAAGACTCTTGAAGGTTGTCTCCTTGTCTTGAAACTGCTATAAGTTAAATAGATGCTCCATTTTTACAGTCCTTAGTACTGTCATGACAAAGATTAATTATCATGTCATCAAGGATATCTTAGAAATCACCCTCTTCTTAGCCAACTGAAGTGTCTTCATTTTGTGATTCATCTTACATCCAAACATCTTCTTGAAGTTCACCCTCCCTTATACTATGGAAGATTGATTCATATTTATCCTTATCAAGAGGTGTTCCAATAGTAATTCCTTATTCTAGCTCACTTGCATCGCCTTCATCATCTATCACTCTAGCTATATCTTCTTCAATTTTGTCACAAAGGATAAGATCCTTATCAAGGAGTGTAATGGAATATCCTTAAAATATTTCAAGAAGAGAAGTAAAATCGAATGGTGTTATAGATGCTTCATTATACTCATTCAATTGATTACCTTTGACAACCATCACCTCATTCTCCTTATACATATTATATTGAATGGACCTTCATGATGGGAATGTTTTGGATTCTTAAGGAATGGGGATATGAATTGAAAGGTCTCATATTTTTATTTAGCTTGAACATCTTGGTATAGACTTGACTCGCCTTCCTTTCCCCATGACTTCAATACTTGATTCCAAATTAGAATCTTGGATTTAAGATCTTATTCTATTTTCTGTATTTTAGCTTAAAAAATGAATGAGGTCACCTTCACCTGAGGTTGCATTAATTTTATTACTACCTATTAGAGGTATAAACTACTGAGGGTGGGGGGGTTGAATCAATGGTGGTAAATAGTCTAATTCAATTTCTAAACTCTTAAAATACTTAATCATTGAATACAAACATTCATGAAGCATTCAAGATGTTTATAAAAATGAATAATAGATAATGCAAGTGTTTCTCTAGATTTTCACTAATTACATTCAAATGAGAAAGAAACTAAGGTTAAGAGGTTATGGGTTTGATGTTACCTAGATTTAGTACACACTGTATCCAAGCCTTGTGGGAGCTTCTCTTTGGTTGTGGAGGAAACACCTATAGTAAGAATGAAACTTAAACAAGAAAGATGTTAGAAGAGGCTATGGTGGACTGCCAAGCTATGCACTCGGTCGTAGAAGCGTGAAGCTCCTTAAGGGATGATAGTCCACTATTTAGAGATAAAAGTATTGTAAAGGGAAAAATGATAAATGACTAAAGAAATAGAAAAGTAGATGGTGTGTACTTGTTCCTTGTAGTCTGTGTATCTTAGAATGCTACAGAAGGCTGGCTAAAGGTTCTGTTTGGTCTAGATGGGCTATTTGGATGGCTTTCTAGTTTACTAGTTTAGAACATAGTCATCGATGTCGGTGGGTCTGCCGAGGTTAGTCGAGTAAATGGTGCTGACATCGGTTGGGTTGTCGATGTTAGTCTGGCTGAAGGTGCTAACATTGGTTGGTCTATCGATGTTAGTTTGAGTTGTAGATGCTAACGTCGATTGGGGTCATCAGCCTTTGACAACTTTTAGAGTATTTTTGAGATAGATAGAGGGGTTTTTGGAAGTTCAGAGGTTAGTGCAGGGTTACGAGAAGGTGAATGATTTCTGAGGAAGGGTATAGGTAGAGGATTGGTGTGAAAAGGGGGTGAGAATAAGGGGAAGGCCTTTCAGCCCTTCCACAAAAGAAGTTGGGCCTCTCAATAGTATTTAGAAATATCAATGAAACTAATTGACAATATATTCTAAAACACTAAAATGAAAACTAGAGTACTTAGCTTTATAAGGTGAAGAACCAGAGGTGTCAAAATAGTGATTCTCATTGTGGCTAATGTGATCAGTGTTGTGAGCCAATGAAGTGAACACGGATTGCTTCAATTTAGTAGCTTGAGGTCCTCATACAATCTTTCAATCTAGTCTTTAGAATGATTTGTGTAGAGCTTTGGTAGCCAAGAGAATAATAGTCAAGTTTTGGTGCTTGAAATCTTAGAGTGTGCATGCCAATGTGCGAAAAGGTGGCCTTAGCTCAATGTTAGAGCTTGGCTTATGTAGTTGACATCGGTGATCCCGCCAGCATTGGCATAGGACTATCGAAATCAGCCATGGGTTAACCAATGTCGATGGAGAGAGAATAGGTAAAAGGGATATTTTTAGCTCTTTGCCTATTTCTCTACATGCCAAGTGCCTTTTCTATTAGAGAACAGTCAAAACAAGGGCTTATGAGGCACGAGAGTTGGTTAGGGAGTTAAGATGGGGTGAGAATAGGTCATGGGTAGTTAGGGTTTGGAGGACCTAGTCTCAGGCTGACTCATAGGCTAAGAAATGGTCTTAGGGTGAGGTGTCTAAGTGAGGTGTCCAAGGTGAGGTAATTAATTTAAAATAAGTAGTTTTAAAATTAATAAGGCATGCAAGTGTGGGTTAGGAGTGTTAATGTTTAGAAGGGGACCAAGGGGGTTGACATGATATTGGTGTCTACATTTGCCCCTTTTTGTCTTGTGGTTTATTCTGATGAACTACAAGACAAAAATAGATGTAGGTTTCTGAAGGTATGGGATGAGGTATTCCCCCTCAAAGTGGGAATTGAGAGAAGGTAATCCAAAATCGGGTGTTCATTTGATAGGTAGTGGATGGGTAAGGTGAGGTTGGAGTGTGAATGCTACAATAGTTGAGATTGTGCATATACCACTTCAATTGATAGGTAGGTCAAATTGTCACAAAAAAGGTTGAGAAGGACTAAAATTGAAGTAACTGGTCCCCAGCTTATTAGTGGTAGCTGATTGGGTTAAAATGATCAAAGCTATAGCTTTAATGGTTGAGGAGGACTAAAATCAAAGTAACCAGTCCCCAACTTATTAGTGGTAGCTAATTGGGTTAAAATGATCAAATTTATAGCTCTAATGATTGAGGAGGACTAAAATTGAAGTAACTAGTCCCCAGCTTATTAGTGGTAGTTGATTGGTTTAGATCGATCAAAGCTATAGCTCTAATGGGCATCGTGTTCCAAGTATCTAGGCTAAGAAGTGCTCTTGGAAAACACAAAAATATCATAGATATTAGGGATCAACTTGGTCATGATCTGATAATAGGTATGAGGGGCACGCATAATTTACTAACTATTTGTGAGGTAGCATATGCAATCAAAACAACCAAGGCAAAGTTGTCTCGAAAGTGATCATGGTCTGAGGAGATAGTCGTGATCTATGAGGTCATTTGTTGAGTTGGGCTGAGATATAAGTGATCTCAAGTGTTTTTTTTATGGTTAAGGAGATGTATGTGATCTCTAATGTGCCCCATGAGAAGTCTAAGGTGACTTCTATAGTGTCAGGGCTAGTTGTTTGGTCATGATTTTGGGCAGTTTTAGAGAAGAACTATGTTTTTAGGTCACTGACGTCGATTAGGCCACTGATGTTGATAAGTAGTCGAAAGGATTTTATGGTCATATCACCGATACTGGTTAGACAACTAATGTTAGTAATATAGAAAGGCATTATTTTTTTGATGTCGGTAGAACATCAGTTGATGTCGGTAGCCTAGGGCACAATATTACCGACATCGACGGCCTAACAAACCTAACAAAAGTGGATTGGTGGCCCACCAAAAGTCATTTATGACTTTTGAAAAGTTGAAAAAGAGACCACTGAGTTTTTGAGTGATAGAGACTTCTTATTTGTCTATGTCAGTAGTGTTAGGTGTCAGGGTGTGAGTGGTGAGGAGTGTTGGTGAGTGTTGGAGTGTTTATGAGTTTTTGGGAGCGTTATGGGCCATTAATGATTGGATTGAGAAGTCAAGGTAGACAGAGATGGAAAACATTAGAGGAGGCCCTACAGGAGGACCACCACCACTGGCACCTATTATACCACCTCAGTGGTGATGATGAGATGAGGTAGGGTGTGTTATTTGAATTTTTGATTGGTTGTGAATTTGATGTTATTTTTGTAATTTTTTGAGTTTTTAGCAATAGATCAGGGGGGAGGTGTATTAAAAGGGTTGGTAGGTTAGGTAAGGTACTTTAGGTAGCTTTAGGAGTGTTTTAGGGGGTTTTTAGGGGTGAAATGGGGAAGCCCTAAATTTTAGGGCTCACCTCATTCGACCCTAGGGCTAAACCAGTCACCAACATCGATGGTGTTGCTGACATCAACTGACAAAGTGATCGATGTCAGTAAATATGATTGACATCAGTCACTTTTAGCCACTGATGTTGGCAAGTTAGGTGCTAATGTCGATTAGGTTAGAGCCATCGTTGGCACCCTAACTAATGTCAGTTGTCTATTGAAGGTTGTTTAGGCTTTAGAAAGGTTAAAAATGATAATCTAGAGGGTCTAAGTCATGCCGATGTACTCCCAAGTGTGGTGATGGGCATATAAATTTGTTTGATGGGAAAGTGTAAGTTGGTTACAATGGTTACACAGTGATTTAGCTAAGCTAACCCTAGAGGACCCTATGTTAAGTAAGTGCTACCTACATAGCCCATGCAAGGGGCCTTAGGCTGATGTAGTTCTCCCAAAAAGGGAAAGTGAAGGGTAGGTTATGGATTGGGTTTGACTAGGTTAGGTCATGGTTAAAGGTTAGATGGTTAAAAAGACTAAAATGAGGTAGTTTAAGATAGGCAATGAGCCTAGGGTTTAGATAGTTGGTCCATTAGGTAGATGAACGAATGAATGGCTGAGATAACCTCAAAAGACCCCATGTCAACTGAGTGTTGCCTACATAGCCCCTATTTTAAGGGCCTCAAGCTAATGTAGTTCTCCCATAAGGGAAGAAGAGTCAAAGAGGTTGTTAGTTATTTGCGTAACATTTGTTAACATTGTTGCATGTGTGTTGGTTGGATGTAAGCTAGGTAGACATTGACACTGTGAGATCATCTCCCTACATTGCTAACATGGATGTGTTGAGACATCATAGGGGATGAGTGGGCACATATGGCTATTATAGGGCTCAGTGGGTTGTGGTGATATTTCCAAGTTGCCAAGGATGTCAGTTTAATGGTGGCATTGATCGAGCGGTGGGATCATACCACCAACACCTTTCACCTACTGACCAGAGAGTTGACTATTATAGTGGAAGATGTATACCAAATTTTGTAGTTGTCAATACATGGGGCAAAGTTATATGCATGCTTGAGAAAGGAGCATGACATTCATATGGTTACATTATTTGAGGAACACATTGTTGAGGTGACCTACCATTCAGCGAGTTTTGCTTATGAGTCTATTTATGCTATTGATAAGGATGAGCATCGACTAGCCATCCTGATGATGATTGGCATCACTATATACACCCTTCCTAATGCAAATAGAGGGAGATTCTTGATCTTGATGACTGAGGTTTTGGTAGACATGTTAGGGGAGTAGACAATTTTTGCATGGGCTCAAGTATTTTTAGCTCAATTATACAGGGAGCTGTGGGGGATCAATCGGTGGTGGTGGTACAACTTGTGTGTGGGTCACCTCCTGCACTATTGGGCTTATATGCATATTGTGGTTACATGACCTCTTGGCCTCCCAGTAGTGATCTAGACCAACTGTAGAGTTGGTTTCAAGCAGTGGTGAGAGGTCATGGCACAGACACGTGTGGATGCCATCATCTAAGATATTGAGTATTATAGGGGGTATTAGATGCCCTAATCCTAGAAGATATCATTTTGAGGCCATACTTATTATATCTAGCATTTAAAGGTCAAGCAGAGCAGCTAGTGGGGGTTCAGAGCCTACAATGGGTGAGGAGCAAGCGAGCTGGCGAGCTCGAGAGAGTTCCTACTGAGAGAGTGCAGTGCCAGTATGGGTTGTTATAGGATGTGCCACCTACTCTCCCATAGTATATAAATGATGATATTAAGGCACCCCTCCCACTGCTAGAGGAGACAGAGTGGCCAAATTTTGAGGAGATACCCATAAATCTAGGTGTGATAGATCTGGGGTGTATGATGACCTACTTGGCTTGGTGGGCAGGTCACTATGTTGTGATTCAGAGGGGACCACCTCCCAATCTACAGGTGGTAAGTAGAGAGAAGGATGCTACCATTCAGGTGAGAAATCTAGCATGAACATAGGTGGTAGTGCTATAGGGATAGGTGACAATTTTGACAGTGTAGGTGGTTGCCCTGACAAGGTAGGTTACTACATTACAGGGGTAGGTGGTTATAGCCTAGGCATAGGTATTGGTAGGGTAGGGTTTTGGAGGATAGGGCCCTATTTAGCTACCACCATAGCAGCTAGTGCAACAACTAGCTTAGCCACCACCAAAGTAGCCACTGCAGCCACCAATTCAGTAGCCACCTTAGTAGGCAATGGAGCACCCACCTCAGCCATAGCCATAGAGTTCTCTATAGGGCATGGCATCAAGATTGATGGGTCCACCACAGACTATACCTATATCTAGGTACAATACTATGTTGGATGAGATCTCATATTATGAGTGTGTCATCAGGGAATTTTTTTAGATTCAATGATATTCTGAGATGTTAGCTTAGCAGAGATCTGTGTCACATGCCACTACCTCCAGTTCTCAGAGATGGCAATGGTTAGAGGGTGAAGATGATTTGACATCTTTGTGACCACCACCACCACCATAGCCTTGAGGTGTTTGTAGTTGTTGAGGTGTATATATATACTGGCCTGTGTGCCTTTGATGCGAGATGTACATATATTTTGAGAGAGGCATATATATATATATATATATTGTATTGTTTCAGATATTTTTGATGTATACCTTCATTTGATAGTTATATATATATATGATATGTTTGAGATATTGACATGTTATGGATGTGACTTTGTGTTAGTTATTTTGGTTATGTTAGTGTTTTTATCATTTCCCATATGTTTGATGGTACATGCTTGAAATGATGAGTGTATGATGATGTTATAGCCTTTTCCATATTGTGTGATGGTGTATGCTATAACATAGGTTATGTGGTTTTTCATCCTTAACAATTTTCCATATTGGTGATGGTGTATGCTAAAAATGAAATGAGTTTATTTATGCTTCAGTAGGTTTCCATATTGGTGATGGTATATGCTTGACATAAATTGTGTTTGGTTGATAGTTTCCATGTGTATTGTTTTCCATAGAAACTAATGTGAATGGGATATGATAATTTATATAACACAAATTGGTATTTGCATTAAATAAATCATGATGTTATGTTAGTGGTTAGAAAATGTTTTGGTTGTATTTTATCAGAAACATGTGATGTTATTTATGATAAAATTGAGTTGAATGTTAGGTTCATAACTTTATAGTGAAAATTATGAGATGACAATATGCGAGCATATAATTTTAAGACACTACATCCTAAAAGATAAACTAGCATGTGATGAAGGTGTGTAAGAAGTGAAAGGCACATTGCTCTTTCATTGACAAGGACCATAATGATAGCATAGATAGGGTTTTTTCAAATAAAAGCCCCATTCATGCATTACGTCATTGACCATTGGTTTTTGTTAGAGAAGTACCCTAATCACTTGACGTTAAGTGAGCTAAAAATCCATTGGGTATTTTGGGGTAATAGGTGTGATTATGTGATATTGGAGGATAGCGTAACCCTTTTTAGCAGGGATAACTTTGCCCCTTTTATAGGTGACCCTGAGAACGACTATAGGCAAGTCCATGACTTAATAGTTTGTTAGTCAGTTTTTTTTTTTGGTTTTGGGAGACTGATCAATGTGGGAAGTCTACTTGGGGATGTTGTTTTTTGTTTTGTGGTCATGTGAAGCTGATCAATGTAGGGAGCTTCTGAGACGGTGATATTTTTGTAGCAAAATTTGGGTATAGCCATCCTTCGAGGGAGTGGTCTATATTTTGATTTGTATGTTTTGATTTCTTTGAATAGTTGTCCTTCAAGGGAGTAGTCTATTAATTACAACAATAATGCCACTATCCTTTGAGGGAGCAATCTACATTTATAGTTTATGACCTTTTAATATTTTGTTAGGCATCCCAATTTTATGTTTTTTTTTGTTAACTAAACTTTTAGTCATGGACTAGACTATAGAGGTTTAGGGGTTTCCCTTTTATTAGGACAAAGCATTAATGCTTAAAAAGGGTTAACTAATTTTTGTAGGGAAAAAGGGTTGAAAGGAATAGGAATGAGGATGATGGGGGTTGTTCAAGGGATGAGCTCAAGTTAAACATCAAGTGAATGATTACTTGGTTAATAGTAAAATGGTCATAGATGCAAGGCATTAAGGGGCTCAAGTTCTGGCTGGCCTTTGAGAGAAGACAGATGATAAGTGCCTGATCCATACTTGTGTGTTATTATATAAGTTTTGAGCCAATTAGGAGAAAACTTGCCTCGTTTGCTTCTTTCCATATTGGTCACATGTTGGTTTTCTTTAAGGATGAGATCTCTAATTTTGAAATCTTGCTCTTTCATATTTTTGTCGTAGGCACACTTGATGTGATCTTAGTAGATATAAAGATGATTAAGAATGGCAAGATGAAATTCATTGAGTAACTCGAGTTGTGTTAATTGATTTTGATGAAAGTCATCATTAGAGATCATGTCATGTAAGGAGATGCAAAGAGAAAGTATTTGTACTTCAAGAGACAAGACGGCCTTAGTTCCATACACTAAGGAGAAAGGTGTAGCACCCGTAGGGGTTCAGATGCTAGTGCGATAGGCCCACAAAGTGAAGGGAATGTGAGTGTGCCAATCCCTTCCAGTGTCATTGACCACCTTCATTAGGATTTTAGTTAGGATTTTGTTAGAAGCTTTTGCCTGTCCATTTACTTGTGGATAGTAAGGCAAAGAGAAGTTGAGTTTGATGCCAAAAGCATCATAAAGCTTTTAGACAGTTTTGTTTTTGAAAGATTTACCATTATCAGTGATTATCTTGTGAGGTACACTGAAATGATAGATGATGTGGTGGTTAATGAAGTCAATTATTTTGTCAGCTTTAGTGGAGATGAGGGGAATAGCTTCCACCCATTTAGTGAAATATTCAGTCGTTGTGATAATAGACTGATGTCAGAGAGACAAATGAGGGTTAATCTCACCAATTAGATCTAAGCCCCATTGTGAAAAGGGCCAAAAATCCTTAGCAACTTATAAAGCATGGTTAGGGATGTGAAGTAGGTTAGCATGTTACTAGCATTTGATACAATGCTGAACATAGTCACTACAGTCTTGGTTAAGAGTGGGTCAATAATAGCCCAGGTAGAGGATGCACTTTGCAACTGAATTACCACTAAAATGTCCTCCATAAATCCCATCATGGACTTGTTTGATGGCATGAGATGTTTCAGTGGTGGTTAGGCATCAGAGAAGGAGGTCATCAAAACCTCATTTGTAGAAAAGACCCCCTACCATGGTGTATCGAGCAATACTCTTGATAAAATCCCACTGTCCATTGCTAGAGAGGTTAAGAGGAATGATAGAATAAGTCAAGTAGTCAATAAGTTGTATATACCAAACATCATGTGGACTAGAGTTGATATTGCCAACAAAGTTGATGTCAGTTGAGATATATGAGGGCAATGCCAAATAGTATACCATGACATAGATTCTTGAGGAAGTAGATGAAGATGGGATGTGTGAGGTGAGAGAGGCCATTGTGTTGGCAAACTTATTCATAGAGTGAGGAATAGTTTGCAAGAGATAACGGTCAAAAGACCCTAACAATGTGTCAACACAGTGTTTATATCATTGCAAAACTTTATTTTTACAAAGATATGAACCGTTAATCTAATTAACAACTAGTTGTGAGTCACCAAAGATATTGATTGTCTTAATGCCCAAGAAAATGGTAGTTTGAAGCCCCAAAACTAAGGCTTCATAATCAGCCATGTTATTAGTGCATTCAAAGTTGAGTTTGAAGGATAGAGGCATGGGCTCACCCTCATGAGGGATGAGAATGACCCCCACACCCCCACCAAGTTGACATTTAGATCCATCAAAGAACATTATCATTTGATAGGGGATGTCATTGGTCGATAGCATGGCAATAGACTCATCAGGAAATTCACAATTAGAGGGTTGGTTATCAGGTAAAGGGGCATCTACTAGTTGGTTAGTGATCGTTTGCCCCTTTATAGACTTTTGTTGAAGGAATTCCAAATCAAAATCAGTGAGAATCATGAGCCAACGAGCCATACGTTGGTTTTGGTATGGCTTGGAATGCACGTATTTGAGAGGGTCGGTGTGGGTGATGATGTAAGTCTTGTGGTTGAGGAGATAGTGGCAAAGTTTGGAGGAGGCAAAGACTAATGCCAAGCAAATTTTTTTGGTATGAGTATACTGAGTTTCATAGTCAATGAGCATTTGGATTATATAATAAACCACTTGTTCACGATGTTGTTCATCTCGATGTGTGATCATGATAGTATATAGATAGAGTTTCATTGGCATTGGCATGGTATATATTAGAGTTTATATAGAGGGCCCCCCCAAGCCCTATATATCTATCTAGGTTTCTTTGGCCCTATATAGATCTGATCTAACCCAGATAGATAGGGCTTGAGGGGTATTCACCATAGCGAATACCCCCCACCCTCCCATATATAGATTGAGCCATATAGAGTTTAATGGGGATTTAGATTGTAATATATATGGGTGCCAATTAAACTATATACCGTGGATCTATCTACAGGGGATTGAGTCTATATAGTCTAGATAGGGGATCAGATTATTCTATCTGGGGGGGTTGGTGGCCCCATATATAGATAGGGGATCGGTAGATGGCAGGGCTTGCAATCGAGACTATCTATTCCTATCCCTATCAAGTGGCCCATGTCCGGCTGAGCTCGACTCTATCTAGATAGGGCCGGCCAAGAAGAGGAACGATGCCCCCCCTCTCTCTATATATGGGGAGATAGATGTTGTGGGAGGCGGGGTTGCCCCTCCTCTATCTATCTATCTATCTATCTATCTATCTATCTATCTATCTAGAGGGGGAGGGGGAGGGGAGGGGGAGGGGGTTAGATCTATCTAAGGGGGGCCCCACCTAGATAGATCTAGATCTGCCATATATAGATTAGATAGGCTAAGATAGAATAGATATATAGGGCTAGGGCCCAAGCCCTATCTATCCCATCTATATAGAGAGGGGGGCTATCTATCTATAGGGTGGCCCCCCTCTCCCCAAATATCTAGCCCATTCAACTTCTATGGTGGCCCTCTCCCCTTTCCCATCTCCCCAAATATCTAATCTAGCCCATTAAACTTCTATTTCTATGGTGGCCCTCTCCCCTCTCCCCTCTCTATATAGATGGGATGGGATGGGATGGGATGGGATTAGATTAGAGTTAGATAGAGTTTAGTTATCTTGAGCGTAGCAAATATTATAGTCTCCCATATATATATATATATATATATATATATATATATATATATATATAGATGGAGTAGCAAATATTATAGACTCTTATCCCATATACATAGAGGGGGTGTAGCGAATAGGATAGACTCTTGAGCGTAGCCCCCTATATCTATCAGGGACTCTTATCTTGAGCCCCCTATATCTATCTGGGACTCTCATATAGATAGATAGATAGATAGATATATCTATATATCTCGTAGCCCCCCCTCTCTATATAGGGTCTATCTGGGACTCCCATATATAGATGGAGTAACCCCCCCTCTCTCTATTCTATAGGGTTGGGTCTATCAAGACGTAGCCCCCCTTTTCTCTATTCTATTCTATTCTATTCTATTCTATTCTATAGGGTCTATTGAGACTTATCTATCTGGAGGGTGAGGGCCTGGCTTGCCTATCTAGAGTACAGTAGCCCTCAGCCTCTTCCCCTAGCTCTCAGCTCTATAGTGGAGGCTATCAGGCCAATAAATAAGGGCCTCAACCTCCCCCCTCTATATAGATGGGCCAAATAGATATCTAGATATAGATTGGATCAATTGGACTCAAGACCGGTCGGGCCCTCTATCTATATTTATATAGATGGGGGAGTTCCTCCACCCCAACCTCAGTAGCTTGTGGGGTAACCAGGATGATAGTTATGCCTCGACCTCACTAGCTCACGCCCAAATGGCCTACCTATCTCCTATCTCCTATCTCCTATCTCCTATCTCCTATCTCCTATCTCTTATCTCATATCTCCTATCTCCTCTCTCCTATCTCCTCTCTATATAGAGGGGAGGGGCTTGCGGGGTAACATTCTATTAGCTATTGTATTGACGGAAGGCCCCGACTCAACTCATTTATATGGAGAGAGGGGTGGGATTCTAGCCTTGTTTGACCTTGCCCTTACGACCCCTATCTATATCCAATCCCCACCCACTTAAATTTGATGATGCCCCCTAGATATATGGGGTAGTTTAGCCAGACTGAGCTACGCTAATCTATAATCTAAAATCTATAGTCAGCACTTCAATTTTGGCTCAGCCCTGGCTATATATCAAGTGAGTTAGATGGATGCCAAGTTGGATGGATGCATCGATATACCGAGGATAGAATGGAATAGATATTACGTATGTAATATAGGATAGGAACCGAAGCAACCGAAGTTCTATCTATATACGAGAGGGGGGCCGATGGTCGATCCTGGTCCCCAGTCTCAGTAAGATTGAGTAGGAGACTGGGGATCTATCTGGGGAGGGTCCAGTGGGAGAGGGAAGAGCACTGCCTATATATCTGGAGGGCCCTATCCCCTATCTATATATGAGGCCCTATCTATAGAACTAGGTTTGTCCAGACTGAGTTGTGCTAATCAGCACCCTATCTATATAGATATGGTGACGGCCCCAGATAGATCTATAGGCTACTATCATGGGGATAACTCCCTATAGATCCCTATCCCTAGACATAGTTCTAGAGGCCAAAAGGATCTCTTTATATGTTCCCCACTATTATATAGAGGGGGGGCCAACTAGATAGAGTTAATCAATCAAATCAATCTAGTTTCTATAGAGGGGGGGAGGGGGGAGGGCCAAAGAAACTCTATCTTGGGGGGGGCAACCCTATAAAGTGGATTGAATGGGCTAGACTCTATATATAGAGAGGGGGGGCAATGCCCTATCCTACTCAATCTAATCTATCTATCTATCTATGGGGGGGGCGCTCGGTCGACTGCAGTTGGAGTCAGGGGGATGAGGGATTAATAGAATTGGGTGAGCATAGCGAATAATATCTAAACGAAACTCTATCTCGTGGATAGATATATAGGGGAACCCCAGCTATCTTTCTCTATAGGGGAGGGCCCCCCTAGATAGATAGTGATGGGGGCCCCCATCTATAGAGAGCCCCTCCCCCTCTCTATATATATGGGGAGTTAGATAGAGTTTAGTTTAGTTTAGTTTAGATATAGGGCCAAAGAAAATCCCCATCTATATAAAGGGGGGGCCAAAGAAACCCAGATAGATAGGGTTGGGGCCCCCTCTCTATATATATGTCTCAAGTTAGAGGGGGCCCTCTATCTAAACTCTAAACTCCCATCCCATATAGAGTTTAGTTTAGTTTAATTTAGTTTAGTTTAGTTTATATAGAGGGCCCCCTCTAACTCTATCTAACTCTATATATATAGAGAGGGGGGCACCCTTTAGATATAGATAGTGATATAGATAGTGATAGTGATATAGATAGTGATAGTGATATAGATCTAGATAATGATATAGATATAGATAGTGATAGTGATATAGATATAGAGTTTCATTGGCCATACCATATCTATCTATAGAGGGGAGGGGGTAGTTCTCTCTAGAGATTAGAGAGGGGGGGGCATACCATCTCTATCTATCTATCTATCTATCTATCTATCTATCTATCTATCTATCTATCTATCTATCTATCTATCGATCTATCTATCTATCTATCTAGATATCTATATGGGATGGGACTGACTATAGACGTCACATGAGTGACTCACTAATCTATAGAGAAGAGAAGGCCATTTATTCCATTCATGGATAGATCCAGTCGGTTAGCCCATATCCCATATAGATAGAGGGGAGGGGCCATACCATCTCTATACTCTATAATAGAGGGGAGGGGCAATATAGAGTTTCTTTGGCACCCATATATAGATTTAGTTTCTTTGGCAGCCCCCCATATATATATTAGATTGAGATAGGGGAATCTACTAGTTAGTTAGGTAGTTAGAACGTTACTACTTAGTCTAGCCCATAGACTAGTTTAGTTCTATAGACTAGAGGGGGCATCATCTCATCTCCGATCATACCAAACCAACCTGTGAAGGGGAGGAGGGGGCACCAATCTGATATGCCCCATAGATAGATTTAGATAAGGGAATGAATCTAGAGTTGTACCTAATCCATCTCCATAGAGCCCCCCTATCTATCTATGGGATATAAAGGGGAGAGAGGGGGAAGGTGGGCTGTTAGTTTAGTTAGGTGGATCCATATCACTCTCTATAAAGGGGGAGGGGCCCAATATTCTAGAGGGGAGGGGGTTCTAGATATTGATATAGATATATCTATAGAGGGGGCCCTCACCCTCTTCTTGATAGGTATATTGGCTTGATCAACATCAGTCCATAGGGAGATGAGCCCATAGAGTTCTAAGGCTAAGGCAGCTCCCTCCCAAGATGAATGCATTAACTCGACTAGTTGCCATCTATCTTATCTCCATAGGGTGAGAGAAAAGAGATAAGATCTGCTTCACTGATGCCCTATCTATCCCAAGTGCCTACTGTAGAGTTGGTTGGTGATTAGGTTAGGATCAGTGACTAGCCCAGCCCAAATTGAGGCTCATTACCATAATTATACCACCCCATCTATCTATAGGTAGCTAAAGGCTAGAGGTTAGGCTCACGGATTAGGCTCATTGAAGCCCTACCGCCTCCAAATAGATATAGATATATAAACTCCCCTCCCATTGGCAATATAGATCTCATCTATCTGGGGCGCCCCCCCCCCTCTATGTATATGGGAGTTTTTTTGGATATATAGAGTTTCTTTGGCACCCCACCCCATATATAGAGTAGAGTTAGATATAGATCGGGGGGCCCCTCTCTATATAGATGGGAGTTTCTTTCACCCCAATATAGAGTAGAGTTTCTTTGGCCCCTCTATCTATATATATAGATAGTTTCTTTGGCCCTATAGATATATAGAACTAGAGAATTGAGAGTTGGATATATAGAGTTTCTTTGACACCTCCCCCACCTCATATAGAGAGTTGAGAGTTGAGAGTTGAGAGTTGAGAGTTGAGAGTTAAGTCTGAGGCCTATCTATTTTATATATATGGGTGCCTGGCCATATCTAGTTTCCCATAGATAGAAAAAAAGGGGGGGCATATCTAGTTCTATTCTATATAGGGCTAGGCTAGGCTAGGCTAGGGGCATGAGATAGCTATGTTGGGCAAGCCCCCGCAGCCATCTATCCATAGACCAAGAATAGATTAGCCGACCGTCATCACATCACATCATAATTCGTATCACGTCTATAATCAAGAGTTTTGATTGATTGATTATATACGTGATATGACATGATAGATAGATAGAACTGGTCCATGCCATATAGATACTCTATATAGGGGGGTGGACCATAGATCTAGATAGAGCCCCCCCATACTACCTAGATATCTATATGGCATCTCTATTTGTAGATCCGCTATCGTCTCCATAGTTCATCTAGATTAACTAACTAATATATATAGGGGGGGCTAATTAACCACTATATCATCTATATATGGGGGGGTGCCAATGAAACTATAGACTGGGCCCTATCTATATCTTATTTATCATCTATATATAGGGGGGGTGCCAATGAAACTATAGACTGGGCCCCATCTCTACTCTATACCCTAGATAGAGTTGGGAGGCTGAGGGCTACTATCTAAATATGCCCCCCCCACCCCATATATAGTTAGATAGTGATATGGCTGACCCCTATTGATATAGATGGGGAGGGGAGGCTGAGGCCCCCCTCTCCCTCTCCCTCTCCCTCTCTCTCTCTATATAGATGGGATGGGATGGGATGGGATGGGATTAGATTAGAGTGATAGACAGTTGGGGGTGGCCTTCCCCCCTCTATCTAAACTCTAAACTCAACTCTAGCAGATAGATCTATAGGGGGTGGATCTATTCTATAGGGCCCTCGACCCTCCCTTGCTTGACTAGACAGAGCATGCCTATATCTAGATATGGCTCTCCCTTGACAAGCCATATAGATATATAGGGCTCGACCATCTGTCGTTGTTAGAAGATGCAGTCATTGGTTGAAGCCTTTTGTTGCTGTCTAAATAGAATTCTTTTAGTTGTCTATCTTTAGTCCTCATATGAATATTTAGTGGTTGTCTAAATCCCTGGTGGTAGTCTCCTTGGTGATTGTCTAATATGAGGGCCCCCCCTCTCTATATACCAACCCCACCGGCATCTAGCCCCCTCTTTATATAGATGGGAATAGGAGGGGGCCGTGGGCCCTAAGATATATAGATGGGGGCGCCCCTATCTATCCATCTAGATTCTACAGAATAGATATATATAGATCTATATAGGGTCAATCAAACAAATATTATGATGCCCGCTAGGGATCAAAGGCCTATATATGGATTGAAGTCACTTGGTCAGTCCTTGGCCTTGATGGAGCGAGTGCAAATCGATTGATAGATAGGGCTCCTCCCCCAACCGGCTACTCCCCTAGCTACATCTAATCCATCTGGGCAATGACCCATAGATTAATAGCCATTGGCGCCCCATCCATATAGACCCCATATAGGAATAGAACCCAATGCCCAATGGAGTTCTAGTTATAGCTATAGTTTTGCAGCTTCGATAGAGATTCTAGATTCATGTCGAGGAGGCCGAGGGCCATCTCTCACGACCAATCTTAATCAATCTAAATCTATAATCTCTAATCCCCATTAAACTCAACTCCCATATATATATAGAGGCCATCTATATATAGAGGGAACTCAACTTCTATGGCATGGCCTGGGGGCCCCCCTCTATTTAGATAGGGACTCCCATATATATAGAGAGGCCATATAATATATAGATAGAGGGGCTAAGATCTATAGGGAGGGGGCCAAAAAAACTCTATCTTGTGCCAATGCCAATGCCCCAAGACTCTATCTCTATCTCTATCTATATCTATAGACTGTGGGGGTGGGGGTGCTAATTAAACTATAGACTTGGGGATTAGATCTATCTATAGTGGGAGTGATAGACCCCATGTAAGAAGGATCCACCCAACCCTAGCATCTGGCATATAGATTTAACCCCCTAGATATCTATATGGGACAGCCCATGGTCCCCCTAGATAGAGTTGGCAATTAATTCCTTTTCTCTCCCCATAGAATAGATAGGCTGGTCTCGAGCCTATCACTCCCTAGCAGTCACTTGCCCTCCTATACCGGTCAGCCCCCGAGCCTATCGCTTCGCTTGAGATTGGATGGCCCCTAGCCTATCGCTTCGCTTGATACTGTCACGAGCCTATCGCTTCGCTTGAGACTACCCCTATCACTTCGCCCATATAGATAAGGTACTGAGGGCCTTCAGGCCCAAAGATCTATTCTATCTCCTATGGTCCCTTGCTCAGAATTGCTCCCTACCGGTCCTCCCCTATACACTCCAGGATCAGACGATCAACGGATACTCACTAGACGTTTCCCCTTTACCCCAGTAAAGAATTTCCCCTAGTCTTGCTACCACTCCCCCATAGAGGGAACTACCTTCCTTCTCCCCCTTCAGACTAGCCAACCCCCTAGGCATCCCCCCTAGATAGACGGCCCTCTCCCCCCTTTCTCTGAACCCACCGAAGATGATCTTCGTCTTATGAATCTTGCCAGGGGGACCTTGCTTCCCTATCAGGTTAGCTATGCCCCCTCTCCTCTATATCCAGCCAAGCTTGCCTCCCCATCTATAGATTCGGATACAGGAATGGGTGCCCCCCACCTCCCCTCTATCTCTAAGGAAGCTTGCCTTCCCATCTATAGATTGGCCAACCCGGCCTAGTCTATAGATTCCCCTATCTCTATTCTCAAGGGAAGAGAGCCTTCTATCTGGGGCTTCTCAAGAGAGAGCTTTCTCTCTCAAGGGAAGCTTATTTCCTAAGATTAATTCCATATCCATAGAGAGGGCCAATTAAACTCTATACTGTGGGGATTGGATCTATATATAGGGCTTATGTAATAGAGATGGGGCCATATAGAATAGAGTATCCGGTCGGTCACAGCATACTAGACTAATTAACCCCCTATCTATCTATATGGGCCATGCCCACTCCCCAGGCCTATCTATCTATATGGGCCATGCCCACTCCCTAGGCCTATCTATCTATATGGGCCATGCCCACTGCCCAAGCCTATCTATCTATATGGACCATGCCCGCGGGCCAATAATTTCTTTTCTTTTTGGGGTTGGGTCGGGTTGCGGGCGCTCCCTTTCGGTTGCCCGTATATAGACTAGACTAGACTCTTATAGACTAGACTAGACTAGACTAAACTAGACTAGACTAGACTAGACTAGACTCTTATAGACTAGACTAGACTAGACTCTTATAGACTAGACTAGACTAGACTCTTATAGACTAGACTAGACTCTTATAGACTAGACTAGACTAGACTAGACTAGACTAGACTCTTATAGACTAGACTAGACTCTTATAGACTAGACTAGACTCTATATATGGAGAGTTAGATAGAGTTTAGTTCTAGTTATAGTTCTATTTATAATAGAGGGCCCTATCTCTATATATGGGAACTAGACCCTATATAGAGAGAGGGGGAGGGCCCCTCTAACTTGAGACATATATATAGAGAGGGGGGCCACCCTATAGATTGAATGGGCTAGACCCTATAGAGAGGGGGGGAGGGGTGAGCGATAGATATCCATAGATCATGGAGTGGGAGATGGGAAATCAATGGGTGGAGTGACTAATGAGAGAGATAAAAGAGAGAAGTGGTGAGAGAGATAGTTAAGATCCACAGATCATCGAGCCTATAGAGATATATGGCATCTCATCGATCAACCAACCGCCCCCCTTATATAGTGGTGGTCTAGAGGGGGCATCTCTCAACTGGTGATGGCACAAAGAGCTTAGTAGCTATTTATAAGGGCTTGGGGAGGTCAAGGGAGAGGGACCCCTATATATAGAATAGATATGGCTGATGGGACTATCTAGATCTAGGCTCGGTATCTATATCTAGGCTCAGGAGGGGAAGATCTATATATAGCTGGGGCGATAAAGAACTATCTCCCCCCATATATATATTCTCTGTAGATAGGGGCCAGACGGCCTCCACTATAGAGAAAGGCTATCTATATAGAGGCGGGCCCCCCTCTCTAACTATGTCTATGGGCCCATCCCCATCCCCATCCCCATCCCCATCTATATAGATCTAGATCTAGATCTAGAGGGGAGAGCCTTGACTTGATTCATAAATTTCTTATCAATTGAGTGCCCCCATACATATAGATAGGGGGAGCCCTCACGTCGACTTCACTTCTATATGGGCCGAGGAGGGGGAGGGGACTATCTTCAGGTATCTAGTCCTAGTCCTAGTCCTAGTTCTAGTTGACCCTATCTGAACTATGGGGTACTCCCCCACCCCACTCTATCTAGGGGAGGCCCAGCTAAGAGGATCCCCTATCTATTATATGGCATGAGTAGTATGTATATAGTTAGATAGATAGGGGCACTAGATTGATTTCTACTTATATACCTATCGAGGGCCCCTAGATAGAGTCGGGGCACTTGATCAATGCCCTCTATCCCCCATATACATATATAGAGAGGGGGGTTGAGGGATAACTAGAACTTAACTCATCGTATGTATATAGTTATATAGATAGGGGCACTCCTAGATGGATATGATATATAGGCCATAGAGACGAGTATTATATACAACACGATGCTACTATACCCTATTGTACCCTACCCTAAAGGTTGGGGTGCCTAGCCTAGATCTTCGATCTATATGGCAAGGCTATCAATCTATCTATCTAGGGGGGAGATGGATCGATTGACACTTCAATTCAACCGGTGTGGGGGCCCTCAATCTGCAATCGACTTCAATTCAATTCAACCTATGTTCTCAGTTTGTAGACTACCATATAGAATATAGGGCTCAATGGTGAGACCAGTATTCTTGTTCTCAGTGACCGGTGTTCAATGTTTGGTGCTGGGTCAGTTTACATATCTATCTAGGGCATAGATAGGGGGTGGGGCAATAGATACCGACTGATGGATGCCTAATATATGTGGGTGGGGGGTGGATAGATATATAGGGGGTGTTCAACTCCCCTTATCTATATATATGGCTCATGGCTCCGAACCAAAGGGAGACCCACCCTATCTATCGACTCTATATATGGCTCATGGGACTCTCTATATAGTTCCACTCAGAACGTGCCCCATCCAATCTCTAGTTCTCTCGGGAGGCTGAGGTGTATAGTATAGAGAGGTGCTGATTAGCGGATTGAGAATAGATATCAATTGAGTCCCCCCCACCCCATATAGAGTAGAGATAGGGGCTTCAACCTCTAGATATAGCCAGCCTTATATATCTCTGGGGGGCGCCATATCTATCTATAACAAGGTCTAGGGTGCCTCCCCCTCCAGAGCCAAAGATATAATATAGGGGTGGGGGAACTCTATATAGCCATAGCCATCCTCGGCCCCATAGACATAGTTATAGAGGGAAGGAGGGGGCCACCCTTTGTTTAGATAGGGGATCTATAGGGTGCAACCCTATCCATTCCATAGACCCCCTAGCCTATATATGGGTTGAGGGCGGACTCTAGAGAGCGATATATATAGATAGGGCCGTTGGCCTATTCTCTATAGGGGGTGGAGTAGACTATAGAGTAGAGAGGAGAGCCATATATATAGATAGGGCCATTGCCCCCCTCTCCCTCTGTTTAGATAGGGATAGGCCAAAAAACCCTATCTTGGGATAGGGATAGGGATATATAGGGGTGGCAGTTATATATATAGGGCTCTCCTGTTGCCATATAGAGTTCTTCATTCATAGAGTGAGGAGGCTGAGCCAACTATATCTAGGGGCGAACCCATTGCCAGAGAGGTATATAGGGCTCTAGTTCCACCTCTCATACATACATACATACATACAACCTCCATCTATGTCTATTATATACGTGACATGAGTGATTGCCTATATATATAGGGGCCCAGAATAGATAGGATGTTCACATCAAGCATATGACCTATTGTGACATGAGTGATTCTCACATCAAGGAGAAAGATAGATAGGGGGTCGCCATATCTCCATATCTAATTCATATAATAATCTATCTATAGGGGAAGCATCAACATATCTTCCACATATAAGAGACTTCGAACTTGAGGCCCCTATCCTATGTATATAAGGGCAAACCACTGGGAGAGGGCCCCCTTAGTCTATACCCACAACCGCCCTATAGAATCTTTCGCTGCACTCCCCAATCCTTACCCCAATCCCCATCTCTATATATAGATACAGGCCCCCCCTCTATTTTATATGGGATAGGGGGTACCCTGAATGTTCAGATATGGCACCCCTCTATAGTTCAAGGGTGAGGACCCCCCTCTCTAAACTATGGGGAGATGGGGTACTCTCAGATAGATAGTTCAGGGTCAATCGAGGGGAGGCCCATAGACCATAGAGAGATCTAGAGGGGAGGCATCCTCTTGTGTTATCCCTAGACTAGAGGCCCTCTCACCCTCTATGTAGATAACTAAACTAACTCTAGACAAGCTTCTGTTTGGCTAGATGAACTCTATATATGGCTCCTTTCAGATTGGGACTAGGACTACTGACTATCGCCTAGTTGCCCTTGACCAACTATAGACTATAGACTATAGACTATAGAGGGGGAGGGGGAGTTACATTCATCGAGACCCCCCACTCTATATATGGGATTGTTAGACCGGGGCATCATGAGGCGACCTGAGTCGGTAGTCGGGGGAGGCCCCCCTTCTCTATATAGGGGGAATAGATAGTTCAGGGGGCAGGGGAGGCCTAAAGATCTAGCAGAGAGGGGGGGCAGGGGAGTGCCTCAGCCCATATCCCAAACTAGATAGAGTCCCATCAGCCATATAGCTTAGCTATGTAGAGTAGGATAAAAAACCATATAGTTTAGGGGGGTCAGACTGGGCAACTGAACCAGGAGATAGTACCACCAGTAGTCATCTCCAGCCAAACCAGCTTGAGATGCAATGTAGTTTATGCTGCCAGAGACTCTCTAATCTATATGCTAAGCACAGGTCAAGCCCTCTAGATCATAGCCATATCTAGATAGCCTATAGTCTCTTGTCAGATCTCACTAAACACCTCGTGGTGCTTATAATCCATACCCCCTCTCTACAGATTATCTATGGGGAGCCCTCTATTCAATCTGGTTGATGGTTCCCTATCTGAACTATGGTGATTGAACACCTATTAATCACTGAAGGCCCTATCTATATAGGGGGTCGATCTATATAGGGTGCCTCGACCGATAGGGCTTGACCCCCGTGCTCGAGATCTATCTGGCGGCCCCCCAATATATAGATCCCCTCTCCCCTCTCTCTATATAGGAAACTAACTCAACTCCCATATATATATAGAGGGAACTCAACTTTTATGGCATGGCCTGGGCCCCCCCCCCTCTGTTTAGATAGGGACTCAACTCTATATGGCTAAATCTCTCTATGGGGGGTGGGGGTGCCAAAAAAATCTATACCATGACAATGAAACTATATACTGTGCCACCATAGACATAGTTAATAGCCATATAGAGAATTCCTATATGGGGTATTCACTACGGTGAATACCCCTTTATATCTAAACTCTAAACTAATAGAATAATCTATCTATGGGGTGCCATTAAAATATAGACTGTGGGGCTATATATGGGAATAGTCGGTCGAGTTGAGAAGATATCTATACATGACCAACTAATCTATACATGACCAACTCAACTATTGCCAGACAGCCAGATAGATATATAGGGGCTATGAGATAAGATAAGATAAGATAAGATAAGATAAGATAAGATAAGATATATATATATATATAGACAAGGATGGGGCATATAGAATAGAGGAGGTTGCCCTATCTATATCTATATGGTTTGGAAATCATCTATATATGGGGTGAGCATAGCGAATACCACCCTCCCCCCTCTATATATATAGAGTCTATCCCATTCAATCCACTTCACATTATATGGTTGCCAAAAAAACTATATACAGTTAGAGTTGCCAAAAAAACTATAGACAGTTGCCAAAAAATGATAGACAGTTGGCCCCCCTCTCTATATAGATTAGATTTTTTTTGGCCCTCCCCCTCTATATAAACTAAACTAAAATCTAAACTAATAGAATATCTATGGGGTGCCAACTAAACTATGACTAGACTATTCGCTACTCCATCTATATAGTGGGCCGTGGATAGCCCTATATATCTAAACTGAGATATAAGATATATAGACGGGGGTGCCCCTATCTATCTATATGGGATATATTCTTTGCCCATAGTGGGATATATAGATGGGGCACTATCACTATTTCCAGATAGATAGGGCATATATATAAAATAGAATAGAATAGAATAGAATAGAATAGAATAGAATAGAATAGAATAGAATAAGGGAAGGTTGTGAGGATGGCACCAGACTGAGGCATGAGAGTGGCTCTTGCACCCCATGAATGCCCCTGCAGAGAAATGGGAAATGCTCTGGGATATGATTGCGGGAATAAGAAAGATTTTACACCCCTCCCCTAACTACTAACTAACTAACTAACTAACTCTAACTGACTAACTAACTCTAACTAACTGGACTAACTAGATATGACTCTTTGGGGAATTCAAACTAGAATCACCTTCCAATGTTTCGATCCCCTCCCATCATGTCGTGAGTAATTCGATTCAGCCAGGAGAGGGAATCAATCCTAGCAATCATTCACCCCACCCCCTCAATCTAGCGAGGGAGGTGGGCCAGTGCTGGTGCCGGTGATATATATAGGTATAGGTATAGGGCTCCAACTGATTGGTAACATTTCCCATCTATTCGAGACAAGACAACTAGAGATATAAGGCTATTCTTCGAAGTCGCTACGTGCCATTTATTTCCAAGGACTAGCAAAATTGAAATAGCGAGATTCTTGGGTCATCTCAATTGGTTTAGAAACCACACATTTCTCTGAATCATCATAGCGTACTTCCACATATCCACTCAAGGGGAAGTCTTTTCATAATGGATGACCCTCGAAACCGTGATCTGTTGATATACAGCATAGATCTAGATGATTGATGGAATAAACACTGGACATATCCCATACTTCTCACTCCCATCAGCTGGCTGATGGAAATGGACTGACTACTGGAGATATTTGTGTTATTTCATCTACACTGGTTTGTACATGAATGCGTGGGTTATACTGAGTACATGGTGAATTATGAACTGCTTCAAATCTTTGTCTTCGGGAGGGATAATCAACTCTGTGGATATCGATCAGAACTTGGGAACATGTATAGGTGTGGGATTTCAGGAACCATGGCAATTGAAATGGGTAGTCTGTATCGGTATATGAGACATTCTCATTTTTTGATCTTTCCATTTTATGCACCCATCTATTGGGTGAAGCCTCTCTCGGATATTTGAAAATTAATTGGTTATCCATAAGGGAAGCTTCTTTTTCATTTCTCAATCAATTACCAAGTCCTTGCTTATTGGACTTGTTTGCCTCTGTCTGTATACCCTATATACGCAATGGAAAAAAGCATGGGGGAAGCGCTCGACCGGTCCTCTCCCCATCCCCATCTAAGATAGAGAATATAGGGGGTGGGGGGGCCAACCAGATAAGATAAGATAAGATAAGATAAGATAAGATAAGATAAGATAAGATAAGATAAGATAAGATGAGATAAGATAAGATAAGATATATAGGGAGGGCCCCTCAACTAACTCAAGAAATATATATAGAGAGGGGGACCAAAAAAACTCTATCTATTGGGGGGCCAGATAGATATATAGGGCTTGGTGGTCGAGGTCTTCCCTCATCCTATCAGATCAGATGAGAGCATAAATAGGGGAGGCCACCTGTAGTTACATATATAGGGGAGGGTTGTTGCCATCTATATATATAGGGTGCCTCAACCTCTCGGTTGAGGCCCTAGAGGGGTGGGGGAGAACCCCATCTCCCTCCCTCCCTCGCCATATAGAGAAGAGAAGAGAAGAGAAGAGAAGAGAAGAGAAAAGAAGAGAAGAGAAGAGATATAGGGCTCTCTCTCACATTGCCATATCTATAGACATAGTTAGCTAATGGGCCCTCCAGATAGATATATAGGTAGTCGAGAGCATAAATAAATGCCCTCTTCCTCTCGAGAGAGCACCCCTTATATAGAGAGGGAAACCTAACTACGCTCACACCTTGACCCCCCTCTCTAATCTAATCTATATATATGGGGTGGGGTGCCAAAAAAACTCTCTATTGGAGCCCTAGATAGTGGTGGGGGGTCGAGCTACACATACATGGATGCATCCATCTACCATCCATCATCTAATCCATTATATACATGATACAACTGATATGAGATATGAGTGATGACTAAACGTATATAACAGATGGATGCCACCTAATATACATGACATCCACTCTACGTAACATGAGTGATTACTAGTATGGTATCATGTAGATATATAAATGGACAAATGGATGTTGATATATGTATATGAGAGGGTAGGGCTCTGCTTCTGAAAGATTCCCTAGATAGATATATTATCCATCAGTCATTCTGATCATTTGAGCTGAGCAATTGTTTATATATATGATGGCACCCCCTATATATCTTATCTTCAAAAGATCCAATCCAGCACCCCATCTAGAACCTATCTATAGGGGCCCTATCTCTATATCTATATCTACGCTCTAGATAGGGGCTGATAGGTCGAGGGCATAGATATGGATGGATATAGATAGAGTTCATTAGTTGGATAAGTAGTCAATCCATATATAGATGGGGTGATAGGGATTACACTGCACCCCTCAAGGTAGTTGAGTTGCCCAACATAGATAGTCATCCAAACCACCAACTATATCTAGGGCCCACAGATAAGTTTGGGAGTGGCCCCTATCCCCATCTCTATCTATATACAGGGCCCCTCTCTAAATCTCTCTATGGGGTGGGGGCACTCGATCGATGAAGGAGTCCTATCAAATGAGTGCCTTGCCCCACCCCATAGAGAGATTGGATAGGGAGATAGGGTTAGGCGCTCGACTGGTAGGCCTATATATCTATGGGCTATATGGTATGGTGAGGGAGGTTAGGCACTCAACCGGTAGATCGAATATATATATATATATATAAATAGGCCCTCTCCCGACTCGACATCAGGGCCGCCCTATCTAATCCCCATTAAACTCTATATGGCTATATATGGGGTGCCACCCCCTCTATCTCTATCTCATAGTGAATCTAGACCGTGCCACCCCCTCTATCTCTATCTATCATAGTTAATATATACTGTGCCAATGAAACTCTATATAGTGCCACCCCCCACGGTATAGATTTTTTTGGCACAGTCTATAGATAGAGATAGAGATAGAGATAGAGATAGAGATAGAGATAGAGATAGAAATAGAGATAGAGATAGAGTTTCATTGGCATTGGCATTGGCGTTGGCATTGGAATGGTATAGATTTTTTTGGCACCCCTCCACAATATATAGTCTCATTGGCACCCCATATATAGCCATATAGAGTTTAATGGGGATTAGATAGGGGCTGGTCATCCAGTAGGATCCGGTCACCAATTCGGTAGAGTAGGATCTGGTCACCCTACCCTATAAATAGGGGCTCCAATCACCCTATAAATAGATAGAGTAGATAGATAGGGCCTGATGCCCTATAGATAGGATAGATAGGGGCTCTGATCAGACTAGATATAGGTTGCCAGATAGATAGGGCTTTAGAGAGGGGTTAGGGTTGCGTCGAGTGCCCATCTATTCTTACATCTGTGCCTTCTATTTAGTCCAGACCAAACCCTATATATAGATAGGCAACCCCCCCTCTATATATCTATTTGGGAGAAAGGTCCTCCCATCTATTCTATTCTATTCTATTCTATTCTCTATGTGATATAATGGGACATCCACAACCCTCTAGACGAGTGGGGATGGGAACTCTGGTGAGGGACCCATATAGATCTATAGGGGTGAGGGGCATAACTCTCTAGTCATTTAAGTGGGTGGGGATTGGATAGATAGGGGGATGGTGAGGGGCATAGGTTCATCTATAGATGGACCCTCTAAATAATTTAAGTGGGTGGGATTATAGGCCATCGGGTAAGTGGGTGGGGATTGGATAGACCCCCCCTCTCCCCTATATAGAGAGGGGGGTCCCACCATATAGAGTTTAATGGGCTCTATATATATTGGGGATGGGGGGGGCCCATAGAGTGAGAGGGGGATAGATAGATGGGGGTGAGGGGCATAGATATATCTAGATGGAGTTGTCCATCTAGTCCGTTGATGTATGGTAGGGATGGTCCATCAATGGCATAGATGTACTTTACTTGACGAGTGGGGCTGGTCACTATAGAGTTATGCCCGACTAGACTCTAGAGTGGGGCTCTCTAGTCTATGCCGAATGAATTGAAGTGGGTGGGGATTGGGTTTATCCAATCCCCACCCACTTTAATTCATTCCTCAATGATAGATAGGGAGACATCTATGGGGACCTCTTGCCATTGCCCTATCAAGCTAGATATAGGGAAGGCAAGCATCCCTTGATATGTCTCGATATCGAGAAGCTTGCTTCTTGATAAATAGATCTGTTTTGAGCCTCTGTATCTGTAGAGGGTGGCTCACCCCAGAGAGTGAGGCTGGTGGCTCACCTTAGAGAGTGATATAGGCTAGTGGCTCACCTTAGTCTCTGGCCATAGACAAGATAGATATAGATGGCCCACTCTATGGCATGCGAGCCCTATATCTATCTACGAGAAGTGCAGCTATTCTATTCTATACATGATAGAGATGATACGAGGGCATAAAATAGATGGACATCAATACCCTCTATTCTCCCTCTATAGAGGGACATATCTATCGAACATCATATCATGTATGTCATTAGTTCAGTTTAGTTTAGTTCAGTTTAGTTTCAGTTCAGTTCAATTCAGTTTAATTCAATTTAGTTCAGTTCAGTTTAGTTATAATAGATGGGGATGGGGATGGGGATGGGGATTCTAGCCCCTCCCCTTCCCCCCCTCCCCCCTCTCTATATAGATGGGATGGGGAGCCCCTCTCTATTTAAACTAACTCAACTTTCTATGGTATGGTTGGGGGTGGCCCTTTTAGGCCCATTAAATCTATAGGGTGGCCAAGCCCTATCTATCCCATCTATATAGAGAGGGGGGCCTATCTATCTATAGGGTAGCCCCCCTCTCCCCTCTCCCCCAAATATCCAATTAAACTTCTATTTCTATTTTTGTTTCTATTTCTATTTCTATTTCTATTTCTATTTCTATTTCTATTTCTATTTCTATTTCTATTTCTATGGTGGCCCTCTCCCCTCTCCCCTCTCTCCTCTCCCTCTCTATATAGATGGGATGTCTCGAGTTAGAGGGGGCCTTAAACTAACTCTAAACTCTAAAATTTAACATATATATAGGGCATGCTCGCATGCCCAGCGAGGCCATATAGATATATAGGGTATTCGGCCTATAGATCTATATGGCATCAGTTGAGTGATTCGGCCTATAGATCTATATGGCATCAGTTGATTTCATCCATCTATCTAGAGTCGTTCATGTTGTCTTTGGTTGTTCCTCCCCGTCTGTATGCCATATCTTATATACTAGGGGGAAATGAGATCGAAATAGTCCCCACTTCGTCAATGAGGAGCAGATACCCACTTCGTCCAATGAGGAGATAAGAGCAAACCAACGAAAACTATAAGAATAGAGAGGGGGGTCCCTATAGAGAGATATGGCAACTGCTGCCTATTAATCTGATCTGTTGAGTAAGATAAGATAAGATAAGATATATAGGGAGGGGGAAGGGGGGTACAATATAGATCAGAGTTTCTATAGAGTGCCCTAGCCCTATATATCTATCTGGGCCTATCTAATCTATATATGGCAGATCTATCTAGCCAAAAAAACTCTATCTTGAGCCAAAAAAACCCAGATAGATATATAGGGCTGGGGGTCCCCCCCTATATAGATCTGATCTACTCTATATATAGGGAGGGGCATAGTCTATAGTTTCATTGGCATGATATATATTAGAGTTAGTTTAGTTTATATAGAGGCCCCCCTCTAACTCGAGACATATATATAGAGAGGGGGGGCCCTCTAACTCTATCTAACCCTATCTTAAGGGGGGGAGGGGTACAGTCTATAAATAGAGATAGAGTCTACCATTCAGTTTATATTTGGGGTGGGGGAGTCTATATTCAGTTTAGATATGGGGTGGGGGGGCACGGTCTCTCTCTTTTTTTGGCACCCCATAGATAGATTATTAATTCTATTCACTATGATAGATAGAGATAGAGGCCAAAAAACCCTATCTTGGCACCCCCATATATAGACTAGAGAGGCCACCCTATATATCTATCCACTCCATAGAGAGGGGGCCCGCCCCAGATAGACATATAGGTATCTATATCTCCCAGCCGGTGGTGGTGACGAGGGGTGAGCATATTGGCCATCCCAGAGAACTGATCAACTGGTGCCCTCTTATATATAGATGATAGATGGGGGGGGGGCTCCCAACCAGAGATGAAGGAGGTGGAGTGCCCTCTTCCCTCTTCTATATAGATGGAGATGGAGATGGAGATGGGGCCTCCCGATCGATGGTTGCGATGAAGGGCTCGAGAGTTCCTCTATCCATACAGGGCCTCCGGGCATAGGGGGAATAGAAGTAGGGCACCATTGGTCTATGGACTAGAGGGAGGGTGCCAGTTGTCTAGCTCCTCTATAGAATAGGGGAGGGCGCCCCTATCTATAGATGGGGGTTGGGGATAGATGCCCATGGGGTATCTTCTCTCCTCCCGATATAAGGGTTAGACTCTCCTCCCTAGACTAAGATAGGGTATAGTCTCTATCTTATATGTGCCTTCTCTATCTCTATCTTGACCCAATAAGTCTTTATCCCCAAGGAGGGGCTGGTCTATCAGCCTATATAGATTAGATAGGGGGTCCTCCCCAGTCGGGAAGGGGGCAGGGGGTACCACTGTGGGAGACCAGCCGGTAAATAGAATAGGCAGTAGGGGGAGGTGCCCACTAGGACGAGTAGATAGGGGTAGGGGTGTGGCCGTCCGATACTCTAGAAAGAGGGGCCCCTCTCTTCCATAGATCGAAGGGGGGGAATTTCCTTCTCCATCTCTAGATAGGAGCACTCGAGAGCAGATAAGATATAGATATAGATATAGATAGAGAGGGGAGAGGGGAGAGGGCCACCATAGAAATAGAAATAGAAATAGAAGTTTAATGGGCTAGATATTTGGGGAGAGGGGAGAGGGGAGAGGAAGTTGAATGGGCTAGATATTTGGGGAGAGGGGGGCATTCCCTAGACTATCATGGATCTAAGTGGATGGATCTAAGGGAAGGGGTGTGCCTCCTTCTTTCCATCACTCTAAGAAGTGTCTCGATCGATCTATGGGTGTACCCCCACTCCCTAAGCTAGGGAGGGGCCGGTCCGTGGGCACTAGGGTTAACTGGGGGCCCAGCATGTGGGCCAGCCGAGAGGCAGATCTAGCCTAGCATGTGCTATCCAAGGCTCCTGATTGGGAATGAAGGAGGTGGTGTGCCCCCTTCTAGACTCTTGACTGGTAGTTGGGTGGGCTCAATAGCCCCCTCTATCTATATAGGTAGGGCCTCCCCCTATCTATATATGATATGGGTAGGTGCACTCGACTGTACTCGAGTCTATAGGGCACCCTGGCTATAAATTAAATGTAAAGAGAGATAGACTCTTTATCAGTGCTATTCAAGGCTATATAGATAGGGGCTCTAAGTGTATTATCTGAGATCCATCATTCGAGTACCATCTGGTGCATAAATGACATTACCCTTGATCTGATCCAAGTGTTAGTGCCTTCATTTCAATAGATATAGATGGGGTCGAGTAGCATTCAGCCGTAGATAGATAGGTGGACTCGAGAACTCTAAGGGGATCATACCCATCTAGCCTCTATCTCTATCTAGGGGGCTCTATAGATCTAATTGGTATGGGTATGGATTGATCGAGTGAGATCGTACTAATACCCACATAGATAGATAGGCCCATCTAGCCTCTATCTCTATCTGGGGGCTCTCTAGATCTAGTTGGTATGGGTATGGATTGGCCATCCCAACTAGATCTAGAGAGAAATAGATGGATAGATAGAGAGAGATAGGGGCCCCAGAGAGATATAGATTACTGTATAGAGAAATGGGGGAGATGAATGGAATGTACATCGAAGCTATGCCCTACTACTATATCGATACAGTAGGAGTATGCATTGAACCTACCGTCCATCACCATCGGCCTAGATATCTATCTACCCCCCCTCTCTATCTATATATCTATCTATCTATCTATCTATCTATTTATCTATCTATATGGGCATCACCATATAGATATATATATTTATTACTTGAAGTTCATCACCTACAAGAAAGTGAGAGAAAGAAAGTGAGATGGATCAGAGATCATTTGCTACACCCTCCACCTAACCATCCACCAAGGCCTATCTAGATTTAT
The DNA here is from genome assembly GCA_037957365.1 of Torreya grandis. Lineage (NCBI taxonomy): Eukaryota > Viridiplantae > Streptophyta > Pinopsida > Cupressales > Taxaceae > Torreya > Torreya grandis. The sequence continues at coordinate 986,972 of JARHVA010004597.1, forward strand.
GGCCCATCCACTGGGGATCTCAACTCAAATCTAGGCAGATAGAAGGGTAACCCCTCTAGTATTATATATAGAGATATCCATTCAATGCCCCAACCCCAACTCTATATGATCAGATGGATAGGAGCTCAGCTTCCTATCTCCCTATCTATAGTATGGGAGAGGGGAGTTGCCAAATTGGCTCAACATATCCATACATAGGGCTAGGCCCCTATCTGAACTCTAGGGGGATCAGAATAGAAATGCCATTAGCCTATATATATGTGCTATATCTATATATGGGGCACTCGACTGATGACTGGACTACACTCAACCTCAAACGAGCCTTTCTTTATGAGTGAGACCCTATCTATGCATGGGGAGTTACTTCAGATAAGGACCGGGCCTCATTGGTAATGCACTCATGATAACATATCAATATCACTAATAGGTCTATCTTATCTATATATAGTGGACCCCCTCCCCCTATATTATATATAGATCCAATTAAACTAAACTTAACTTAACTCCCATATATATAGAGAGGGGTTGCCAAAAAATGATAAACAGTGACCCCCCCTCCCCCCCATAATATAAGCAGGGCCCATTAAATCTATATGGTGGCCTCCCCCCTCCCCCCTCTATATAAATAGAGTTTATTTGGCCTCTATATAAACAAAAAGAAATTGGCCTCCCCCTCTATATAAATAGAGTTTTTTTGGTCTCCCCCCTGCCTCACTCCCCCCCTCTCCCCCTCCCCCCTCTATATAGATAGATAGATAGATTGATTAACGATAGACAGGTGGGCCACCCCCAATAGATAGAGCCCATTAAACTAGCCCAACCATATAAAGTGCCTCTCTATATATATAGAAGTTAGTTTAAATGGCTCTATCTATTAGGGGTGGCCTCTCCCTCTCCCTCTCTATAAAATGGGGATGGGGATGGGGATGGGGATGGGGATGGGGATGGGAGAGAGGGGATCTAGCTCACCTTTTGGTACAGTATTTCCCCCTTCCCCTGGAACTCTAGATTCTCAAAGATCCATCAGAATGAGAAACTCCATTTTGCACTACTACTAATTCATCAAACTCCTCCCCCAAGTCCAGTTATGGATTACATCGACGAAAATTCCACCTGAGTTAGGCAGATAGATAGACTCCTTTCCCACTGCTAAGAAATATCAGGGAATGAAATGATTGGACCCATATAGAGCCATAGAGATCCTTCTTGGGTAGAACTTTAGGTATTGAGAGTCCTTCCCACTACCAACTAGTAAACATCATCTAGTTAGGTCTTATCGATATCAACAATTGGATCAATCCTATGGAAATAGAGAATAATAACTCACTATGGCTCTTGGCCTAGATAATATTTTTTCTTATTCATCCATATCCATACACAACCATACATGAAAATATGGGAATGTATTCTACAGTGAATAGATTGGATCAAGAGGTCATTCCTGTCCCTTGTCCCTAATAGGAAAGGAATAAGATGGGTAATTTGTTTACAATGTCTCTCTGATCTGACCCAATTGGTGAGCAATGCCTAGTCTACTTTTGATAGAGGAAGGAAGCAGCACTTTGTTCACTTCTTCTCCATGAATCATAGGAGCTTGGGGATCACTATAGGTCAGTGGCCACCAGAAGGAAACTCTAATTTGATCCACCGGTTGGGAGGCACCTACCTCATCCCAATCACAAGGAGAGGTTCACCACGATGTTTTTGGGTAAGGAATAGAGACACATTCTTGGTGGAACATGCATACACCCAACCTCTCCAATGTGGATGAGATTGAAGACTAAAGAGATCAAGGGGCATCCTCAACTTCCCTTTCTATATATGGGGTCAGTTGAGTTCCCATATCCCATATAGAATAAAAGCTGCCATATCTATCTATCTATCTATCTATATATATAGGGTGTTGACTTAGTCGCCCCGCTCTTGATATAGAGAGGCTCCTCCCCCTCATCCTATCACCATATCTCTATATAGGGAACTGACTCTATATAGCCACCCCCACCCCATATAAACTATAGATGGAGTAGCGAATAGTTTATTAGTCCATATATCTATCTAAGAGGCCCATTTATCTGGGAGGACCATCTATCTATCTATCTATTTATCTATCTATCTGGGAGGCCCATAGACCATCTCCATCCCATCCCATCCCATCCCATCCCATCCCATCTAGATAGAGGGGAGGGGAGGCCCATATATATTAGATAGAGGGGAGGCATCGGCCCTATCTCTATATGGGGGCCCACTCTATATTGGGATTGATTTAGCGACTATGGAGAGTCACCCCAAGATAATCTATAGGGCTAGGGTGCCCCTACCCTATATATCTATGAAAACCCCCTATCTCCCTATCTTTAGTCTATCTTTTTTTGGCACCCCACTCCCTATATATCTTATCTATATGGCTATTTTTTTGGCATGATCTATATTTTCTTATCACACCACATATATAAATGTAAATGAGAGAGGGGGGGCACTCAACCCCACCCACCTAAATCTGATCTCTATAGATAGGGATGGGACCCTATAGATTAGATGGGGCCAAAGCCAAAGCTCTAACTCTATTTATATCTAAAGCCAAAGCCAAAGAAACTCTATCTCTATCTATAGCCAACTAGATATAGCCAAAAAAGAACTCTATATAGGGCCAACTCAAAGTCAAGGAGATCAAGGGCAGCTCTCTCTAGTCGCCAACTCAACCCCAATACCCAATAGTTATAGTTGGGGGCCCATATAGAGATAGGGCCGATGCCTCCCCTCTATCTAATCTATATGGAGAGGGGAGAGGAGTGAGCGATAGCGAACCACCCTCTATATATGGTGACAGCCTCCACTCTAGATAGCTGGGGGAGAGGAGTGAGTGATAGCGAACCACCCTATAGATAGATCCACCCCCGAAGTATATAGTTGAGTTTAGAGTTTAGATATAAAGGGGCACGGTCTATATTAACTATGTCTATGGGGACGGTATCTATTAACTATGTCTATGGTGGCACCCTATAGATCTGATCTATATGGCTATTATTATAGAATGAATATGGGGACCCCCCACCCCCGTATATAGATTTAGATTGATTTCTATCTCTGGGGAGGGAGAGGGCCCCCTATCTAGACCCCCTAGAAATCCATATGTCCCATCCCATCCCCATCCCATCTATATAGAGAGGGAGAGGCCCCCTAGATAGATCTACTAGATATTTGGGAGAGGCCCCCCCCCCTATATAGAAAGAAAAAAAACTAGATATTTGGCCAAAGAAATAGATAGATATATATAGGGTGGGGAGAGGGGGGGCGATAGATTGAGGGAAGACCTCGACCCCATACCATATATAGAGTCTAGAGGGGGTTGAGTGCCCCATATATAGATAGGGGGTTTTCATAGATATATAGGGGCACCCTCTATTTTATTTGGGTCTAGATAAGGGTTTTCATAGATAGATAGATAGGGGGTGGACCCCCTATCTAAAGTAGCTATTTCTAGCTATATAGATAGATCTGGCCCAACTCTATATAGCTCTAGTTTATGTATATAGATCCAATCCCCACAGTCTATAGATAGAGATAGAGTCTACCATTCAGTTTAGATATGGGGTGGGGGGCATTGGCCCCTAATAGACAAATTTAGATTAGTTAGTTTATATATGGGGTGGGGGCCCCCAGATAGATATATAGGCTATATGGGATCAATCTAGCTATAGGCCATCACCATATCTATATAGATAGGGGTGGCGGCCCCCAGCCCATATATAGATAGGGGATAGGGCATGGTATAGATTAGAGTTAGTTTAGTTTATAGAGGGCCAAAAAAACCCCATCTATATAGAGAGGGGGGGCCAAAAGAACTAGATATTTGGGCCCCTCCCCCTCTATATAAATTAAACTCGAGACATATATATAGAGAGGGGGGCCCTCCCCCCCCCTCTCTCTCTCTCTATTTTATATATATATATATATATATATATATATATATATATATATATGGATATGGGGAGCCCCAATAGAGAGAGTAGATCAGATCTATATAGGGGGGAGTGGGGGGGCCTCTCCCCTATATATAGGATAGGAAACTAACTCAACTTCACTTCACTTTATATGGTTGGGGGGTTGGGGTTGCCAAAAAAATGATAGACAGTTGGGGGTGGCCCCCCCTCTCTATATAGATTAGATTAGATTAAATTAGATTAGAGTTAGATAGAGTATAGTTTATATAGAGGAGGGGGAGGGGGAGGGGCCCTCCCCCTCTATATAAACTAAACTCTATCTAACTCCCCATACCCTATATATAGAGAGGAGGGGAGGGGTATTCGCTACGCTCACCCCATAGAGAAATGAGAGAGGGGGGATTGGCGGGCTCCCACGAAACTCTCTAGAGTTATGCTCCGATGCCCCCCTCTATTTAGATAGGGATATATAGGGGAGCTATCCCCATATAGATTCTATCTATCTGGGGCCATCACCCACCTCTGCCAATGCTAATGCCAATGTTTAGATAGGGATAGGGATAGAATATCTAGGGTGCCGACTAGACTATAGATGCCCTCAACATATATATAGGTATATATATAGATAGATCTAACTCTATATATCTAGTTGGGTGTATAGAGTTCCCTATACATATAGCATGAACCAATTTTTGACCCATCATCCATAGTATCATATGTGACCGAATGGCCACCCCCTAATTACTAGACCAACCTGCTATACCTATGTCTGAATCTAGTGATACCATACCATGATCAAAAGGTACAACGGCTCAGGCAACCGAACTGAGCATAGATGTCACCACTAGAGCCATTCTAGAGAGAGAGAAATTAGCACTACTAGGTGGAATAGGTTCTTTTATAGCTGATTTCAAACCATCTGCTAGAGGTTGTAACAATCCAAATGATCCAACTACATTGGGACCCTTTCGACGTTGCACAAAAGCCATTACTTTACGTTTGGCTAACACTGAGAAGGCTACTCCTGGTAGAAGTGGTATGATTATTCTAGGGATTTCTGCTAGAATAGCAATGTACATTTCCGATTTCCTATTCACTCTGGGGTGATCATGCATGAAATGATGTCAACCTGAAGAATGGGACCTATTCTCGAGGGGTTCTTCAAGCCGGCCCTTTCTCTTCTCTTACTATCCACCAGCTGAGGGCCCCTAGATAGAGTTTGTCTCCTCTCTATATAGAATATAGCCATCTATCTATATATATGCCCCTCCCCTCTATATAGAGCTAGGGTCTCCTGACAGACTAGGTTGAGCACTTTCTTTTCTTTCTCTTATTGCTTTTTATTATTGCTCGTAGGAGATCATTTGGATTTGGAGCCGGTGGTGCCCACTTCGAGCCATTTTTTAGAAGTGGCACATTCCCCTCTGATGGAGGCCGACGATGGGCTCCGTAACTTCTCCATATCAATCAAAGAGAGCGTGTCAAGTTTTATAGTGTTGGATTTCTGGGACTCTAACTCTACATGACTGCAGCCTCGAATTACCTGCGCATCATGGCTAGAAAAAGTGCCAGCACCTTCACCCAACTCAAGATCTATTCTATGGCTGACCTCACATTGAGATCAAGAGGAGGGCACCTGGGGGAAGCACCTTCACCCAACTCAAGATCTATTCTATGGTCGGCCTCTCATTGAGATCAAGAGGAGGGCACCCAGGGGAAATGAGGAAAAAAGAATCGATAGAAGGTTTTGAATGGGCCACAGAAGAGGGGAGGGGATCAACAACAGGGAATGCAGGATAAAAAAAGAAAAGGCTGAATCTGAGAAAGAAGTCCATATGGCGAGAACACAAAACAAAGCCATGGAAAGGGAGAGAGCGATACCTACCACTACCACTACCACTAGAGTCTTTCTATTTCTAGGGCATCTAAAAAAAGAGGGATGGACATAATAGAAATATAATAGTCTATAGGGGGAGAAGAGGGTGTATAGATGAGAAGCAAAGAAGATTAGGCAATCCCAGAAGAATTTGGCTAATTCTGCCATGTTATCAATAATCAATAGTTTTTTCCCCTTCCTATATCCATAACTCTTGTATGAGTTGTGTGGTAATGGTAAAGACTGTAGAGATACATACTACACTACTAGGGAGAGAGATATAGGGATTCGGGTGGTCAGTTCTTTACTGACGTAAAGCATGGGACATCGAGGGCTAGATCTATAGATATGGCCCTTTAGAGAGATATGGCATTGGCCATCTCTAATCTATATAGAGGGGAGGGAGGGAGGGCCATGCCATATAGGGCCATATCTATCTATCTATCTATCTATTCTATATATAGGGTAGAGTAGATCATTGGCCAAGATTGATTCTATACGTAACATGATCAGATCATAGATAGAGATAGAGTCTATATTCATTTTCTATGGGGCATTGGGGGGGCATTGGCACAGTCTCTATTTTTTTGGCCTGGTATAGAGTTTCATTGCCCCTATATATCTAATCTTATCCCATATAGATCTATATAGAGGGGAGGGGGCTCTTTTTTTGGACCCCATAGATAGATTCTAGATTATTAATTAGATTGAGATGTAGCATATTATCTAATTAATACAACCATGAGGTGGCCAGTCAAGTATGAGATCATCTATCTCAATCTCCCACTTGATTCCCATTGAGCCCCAACTGAGCCTATCTAATCTATATATGGCAGATCTATCTAGGGGGGCCCTCCCCCCCCCCCCCCCCCCCCGCTCTATAGAAACTCTATATGGACATGGATATGGATATGGGGCTGAGGGCCCCTATCTATAGACGACATTAATTTATGCCCAACATAGTTATGCTTAGGAGAGAGTCTCTGGCATCCAGTCTATATAGTCTCTGGCTTTGGTCTGAGAAGAAAGATTCCATAGTCTATAGGCTGTCCTTCCTTCCGTCAAAGCTTTTGTCTGATCAAAGCATCTGGTTACATATATAGATATGGCCACCACTATCTAGGGGTTGAGCCCAACCCCAACTCTATATAACTATGTCTATGGCTAGGGGGGCCTCTATCTATATGGGGAGCAAACACCCACCCTTTGTTCTGTTGGGGGCATCTAGAGTCTAGTCGACACCCTATATATATAGCTCTCTCTATATGGAGGGGGAGGAGGGCCCTATATATCCCTATCCCTATCCCAAGCCCCCAAGCCCCCAAGCCCTATATATCTAAATCTATTCTATCTGGGCCTAGATAGAGTTGGTGGCCTATCCCTATCTATAGTGGATTCGCCCATATAGTTATAGGGGGATAAGATATATATATATATATATATATATATATATATGTATGTATATATATATATATGTATGTATATATATGTATGTATGTATATATATGTATGTATGTATGTATGTATATATATATATATATATATATATATATATATATATATATATATATATATATATATATATATATATATATATATATATATATACGGGGATGGGGGGAGGCCCCTCTATATCTATCTATCTATATGGGACCATATATAGAGAGAGGGGGCCCCCTCTCTATATATATGGGGGGTTAGATAGAGTTAGAGGGGCCCTTCCCCTCTATATATAACTAAACTAAACTAAACTAAACCTATATAAACTAAACTCGAGACATATCTATAGAGAGGGGGGCCCTCAACTAACTCTATCTAACTCTAATCCCCATCCCCATCCCCATTCTATAGAGAGGGAGAGGGAGAGGGAGAGGGAGGGGGGGCCAACTGTCTATCGTTAATCAATCTATATAGAGGGGGGAGGGGGGGCAACCCCCTCAATCCCTATATATCCCATCCCCATCTATATATAGATAGAGAGGGGGCCTATCTAATCTATCTATAGCAGATCTAGATCTAGATAGGGGGGCCTTAGATAGATCTAACCCCCTCCCCCTCCCCCTCCCCCTCTATATAGATATAGATATTGATATTGATATGGGATAGATAGGGCTTGGGGGGGCCCTCTCTCTATATATGGTCCAGTTCCCATATATAGAGATAGGGCCCTCTATTATAACTATAACTATAACTATAACTATAACTATAACTATAACTATAACTAGAGGGACTCTATCTGTCACCCCAATCGAGAGCCTCTCACTCGCATGAGTATTTCACTCAAGCCATACCATATATAGTCAGGGTCGAGGGGTGAGCGGATATCTAACTATATGGGCGTAGCCTATAGAATTCTCTTGGCACTCGATTTATGCTTGCATAAATCAAGGGGCACCTATCTTCGAGAGCTATATCATGGCTGGTCGAGAGCTAAGCTTGCCCATATAGATAGAGGGGCCGGGGGAGAGGGCATCTAGAGTGACTATATATCCCTATCTAAATAGAGGGGGGGTGCCCACCCAGATCTCTATAGATGGGATTCAAGGGACTCAACCCTGAGCGTAGTGAATAATAGATATAGATAGGCCCCCCCTCTCTATATATGGGGAGAGAGAGGGGGGGTAGGGTTGGGTAGTGTAGGGCTATATATAAATTGGATGGGGGATGGCTATAGCTAAGGTGGTCAGATAGAATAGATAGTTGTGCGTGCTCCCCACCAATACATAGTTGTCTCTATCCCCAATCCAATCCCCATCTCTATATAGAGTAGAGGGGATCGATCCCCTATATATATGGTCATTGAGTGATTGCCCATAGACATAATTAGATAGGGGGCACTCACATCAAGAATCGAGAATTAAGAATTAATTTGATTAACACTCTACTCTTTACGAAATGACTACTCTCTACAAAATGAATGATGCGATACTCACTCTTCGAATGATACCCTATCGCTCACACCCCATATAGATAGATAGATAGATAGATAGATAGATAAATAGATAGATAGATAGATAGATATATAGATAGGTAGATAGATAGATAGATAGATAGATAGATAGATAGATAGATAGATAAGGCGTGGTGAGTGGGGGAGTGCCTAGAGTAAAGTCCCTACATCGGGTTGGGGTAGGCAATGTCTATCTATCTATAGTAGGCCGTCGGCCAAAAAAACTATGTGTTGACTAGATAGAGATTAGATATAGCTGGCCAAAAAAACTCTATCTATCTGCCCCTATATATCCCTATCTAAACAGAGGGGGGCAATGGCCCCAGATAGATATATAGGCTACTCCCACTCTATAGAGAAATGGGGAGGCCATATCCATATAGGGTCTTGACGGCCTACGACCTACTCTACTCTATAATTTAGATGGGGCTATTCTCTATGCCAGATTGGTGGGGTGAGGATCTATCACTCGAGATATATCTATATGGTATGGCAATCACCCATATATAGATAGGGGCGGGTGGGGGTGAGGATCTATCACTTGAGATATCTATATATGGCAGTCTCTTGTAGATAGTCTGAAGGCTTCCTAGCACTTGTAAGCGGTCGCTTGTAGATAGTCTGAAGGCTTCCTAGCACTTGTAAGGCTTAGTACCACTAGGAAGGATTGGTCCTCGTATGAAGGCTTCCAAGCACTCCTATATAGATATCTAGGCTTCCAAGCCTAGTCTATATTCATACCAGTAGGAAGGCCTCCAAGCATAGCACCCTTATATAGATATCTAGGCTTCCAAGCGAGGGCTTCCAACCCTGAGCTGAGCGGCCTATCTATATATGGGCAAAATTGAGTGTAGTGAATAATATAGATAGATAGGGCCCCTATATATCTATCTGGTGATAGCCATATATCTATAGGGTGGTGTCTATATATCTTATAGATATGGGCCCCCTAGGGGTTTTTTGGCCCTCCCCCTCCCTATATATCTCATCTATCTGGGGGAAGGATCCCTATATAGATAACTCTCATTGGTAGGATTACAAGTGAAGATATAGCTACCGCTAATCGATCGCCTATGGGTTAGTTTATAGGGGAGGGGGTGCCCCATATCCCATATCTCTATAGGTGATAGGGGTCACCATATATGGATATAAAGGGAGCACTAGAACTAGAACTCTATATGGCCTGTATATACCTATGCCCATCTAAATAATTAATAACTATATGGGCGTTAGCCTATAGAATTATCTTGGCACTCACCCAGATAGATATATAGGGGCTTACAGCCTATATATCTATTAGGGAAGGGCCCTCTATCTAATCCATTGCACTGACCCTAGATATCTATTTGATCGAGGGCCATAGCTCTATATAGATCTAGCTGCCCTCGGCCTCCCCATCCCCATCTATTCAATAGGAAACTAATTGTCAGCCTATCTATACTCAATCCCATATCTTATTCGCTATGAGTATAATATAAATGGGGGTGGGGCCAATTAAACTATATACTGTGGGGCTTGGCCTCCCTTATACCATAGAGAGTTTTAATCCTAATCCTATATAGCCTATCTATCTATCTGGGTGAGCATAGCATGAGCGCCTATATATCTATTTGAGCCCCCCTCCCTATATATCTTATCTATCTGGCTATCTAGAAACTCTAGACTGTGGGGTTAATTAATTGAATAATCACTACGAGTATTCTAATCGCTATGAGTACTCTTTAAATGGGGATTGGATAGTATTCTCTATGCTTAGGGTAGGCTTCTATTCACTATGAATGAAGGCATAAGGCATGTTTAGTGTAGTTTCTATTCTATTCGGGCCTACAAAAGGCATCGCCCTATATATATAACTATAACTCATCAGATGGATGCCTGTGAATCAGTCATATCACATCTCTATCTATCTATCTATCTATCTATCTATAGGCAACCGCCAGCCTATATATCTATCTGGGAGGCCCTACCCTGGGTGCCAAAATACAATGAATGAAACAAATGCCAGGCCAGATATAATGAATGTCCCTATCTATATATGGCGAGGCGGATGACCACCGGCCTATATATCTATCTAGGAGGTGGATGAATAATGTTAGTTTGAGATGAGAGTTTGAGATGAATGTTATTTTGTCCCTATATATAGATCCACAGTATATAGTTTAATTGGCTCTGTAGATATAGATATAGATAGAGATAGAGATAGAGATAGAGTTTATTGGCATTGACACCCCATAGATATAGATAGATTATTCAATTATTATCCTTATAACTCATTTGAATTCTTTAGAGGACTCTGAAGACTTTAGACTCGTTCTCATTCTTTAGAAATGTCATAATCCTTCGACTCCTGACGTCTATCTAGATAGGCCCCATCTATATCTATATCTATATCTATATCTATATCTATATCTATATCGATATCTATATCTATATCTATATCTATATCTATATCTATATCTATATCTATATCTATATCTATATCTATATCTATATCTATATCTATCTCACTATCTATATCTATATCTATCTCACTATCTATATCTATATCTATATCTATATCTATATAGATAGCCCAATCCCCCTGTATATAGATCCAATCCCCGCCCATTTAGATTCCACTCTATATAGCCCCATATAGATAGATAGGCTGGGTACCCAAGCCGCAGTTATATATAGGCTGATGACCCTATATATCTATCCACCCCCCACCCACATATATTAACCAACCCCTATATATAGATTTGGCCCCTCCATCTATATATAGGCTATACACCCAAGCTTTAGACTAGGCACCCTATATAGAGAACTAGCCCTCTACTCTGACATAAGCCTTACACTATACACCTTCTACTGAACACCCCTATATATCTATCTATATGGCCTTCAACTCCGACATGAGCTTTAGACTAGGCACCTAATCCCCTGTATATAGATCCAATCCCCACAGTCTAGTGATAGCCTATATATCTATCTTGGTGTGGCATTGGCCCCCAGATAGATAGGCTAGATGGGATTAATATATAGATAACTGGCCTCACACTAGGTACCCATATAGATCTATAGGGCCCATGACTCTGACCCTATAGTTAGATATGGCCTCACGCTCACGACTGGATCCCCTTGTATATAGATATGGCTCCTGACAGAAGTCTTACACTCTACACCCAAGCCCCAATTATATATATAGGCTAACGACTGGATCCCCCCTATATATACCCCATGTCCACAAGATCATTTCATGCTTGCCAGATAGATAGGGGATATATAGATATAGATATAGATTCACGAGGAGTTTGAGTTAGAATAGTCTTCACTTCGGTCGGGAATGTCAGATAGGTCTATAGGGTGTATTTTGTATTTAGTATGGTGAGGACCACCTCGGTATTCCATTATTCTATATGGTGAGTGGTGAGTGCCCAATAATAAGAATCCCATAGTTGAGGACTATTGTTATTGTACAGCCACTCTCCATCAATCTAGATAGGGCTCTGTGGCATCTCAAATCCCCATCTGTAATACAATAGTTAGGTTGGCCGACCAACTATTCAACCCTATTCTATATGCCTTATCTATCTGGCAACTCATGACAGATGTATTCCTCGACTACATATCGAAGACAGGTTCTCCTGACTGGCATCCTCCCATCTATTATATATGTAATACAACATACTATCTCCCTATCTATTCTATGGGGGGTTGGCCCCATATAGATATATAGGTGACCCCTAGAGAATATCTATCAAGCATCCCTATTTATGCCCCCTCTCTTATCAAGCTTGGCCCTATCTCTATTTTGGGCCCTATCTAGATTCTATATGCCCTACCCCATATATAGATGGAGTAGCCCCTATATATCTATCCACGGGCCCCTCTATCCCCATATATAGAGAGGGGGGTTGAGTTTAGCCCATATAGATTTCTCCCCGAGCTTCAAGATAGTTAGATGGGGGGCTACTCCATCTATATAGTTTTTTTGGCCAATTCTATGAATAGATCAGGAAGTGGCAGATAGATATATAAGGCCCCCCTCTCTATATATGAGTCTAATCTATAGATCTAGATAGTTTATGCCCTATCTATAGATAGAGTATAGCCCTATCTATAGTAATTAGTAATGCCCTATCTATCTGGGATTAAAGGCCTATCTATCTAGATGGGTGTTGGGCCTATCTATAAAGTGACTCTATTGACTGGGCACTGACCGAAAGAAGTCAGTTGGGGATGTCCAGATAGATAGATAGGCTCTCTATCTGGCAGAGAATCTCTATATCAAGTTGGGTTGTCACTGACTGAATAACTTAATCTAATAGTTTTAATCTATAGGGCATCAAGCCCTATCTATATGTTGACTGAAGCCCTCGGAGCCCTATATAGATTTCTATTCTTGTGATCGGATCATACTCTACCAAATTGGTGACTGGATCCTACTCTACCAGATTGGTGACCGGCCCCTATCTAATCTATAGACGGGTGGGTGACCAGATTGGTGACCGGATCCTACTCTACCAGATTGTGACCGGCCCCTATCTAATCTGACTTGACTAAATTAGAAATCTATAGGGCATCGGGCCCTATCTATATGGTGACCGAAGCCCCTATTTATTGGGTGACTAGATATCTGGTGACCAGATATCTGATGATGGTGACCGAATCATACTCTACTCTACCGGATTGGAACCAAACACACCATATTGATTACCATACCCATACCAACCTATCTCTATCTAGATTCGAATAGGTGCACCACATATGCCCATCGATATAGATATAGATATAGATATAGATATAGATATAGATATAGATATAGATAGTGACATAGATAGTGAGATAGATATAGATATAAATAGTGAGATAGATATAGATAGTGATATAGATATAGATAGTGATATGGATAGTGAGATAGATATAGATAGTGATATAGATATAGATATAGATATAGATAGTGAGATAGATACAGATAGTGAGATAGATATAGCTAGTGAGATAGATATAGATAGTGAGATAGATATAGATGATAGATAGTGAGATAGATATAGATAGGGATCTATGGCATCTCCCATCTTCCCTTTTTAGATCTAAGATCTCTATTCAGAATAGGATAGATTGACCATTCGGCATCTATCTCTATCTATATCTAGGGGGCTAGGGGGAACAAAACAGATCAACCCAACCATTCGACATCTATCTATATCTAGGGGGAATAGGACAGATCGACCATTTGGGCATTTATCTCTATCTGGGGGGTTGGGGGGAATAGATATGATGGGGATCAACTATGGGGATCGACTACCTACTTTCTACCTACTTTAGATAGAGATAGAGATAGAGATAGAGATTGGAGTATGAATAGGCAAAGCTCTGCTAATAGCAGAAAAAGAAGCTCTACCTTGTATTGGTGACCTGATATTGGTAGGAGGAAGACTCCTAGTTCATTGAACTTAAAGTTATGGAGGAAACAAATCAAAATTGCCCTGCTGCACTAACTCAAAAATAGGGTCAACAACACATTGGGCTCTCTGGCTTCTAGTATAGCATGGAGTTGCTAGATTGTAAAATAAAAATGGAAAAGAACTGGCCCTACTTCATTTTAAAGCTTGAGGCTTCAAACTATGCATTCTTCCCCAGCAGCTCTTTTTTCTAGACTAGATAATTTAATGGAAATAGATAAGGCTATAATGATAATGGATAAGACACAAGTGATGCTTCAATCTGAAGCTAGAGACTTCAAATTACATAAAATTGCTATGTCCCCAATGGAGTCACCAAAAAATTGTTGGGTGAATATTTTGTCACCAGCTAACTGATGGGAAAAATAGGTCATTTCAACCATAGCATAGGGAGATTGGTCAGATAGATGTGTAGGTTTACCACATCAAAAGGGGACAAATTTCTCCTCTCATTAAGGGGAGGTTCCCTATAACTATGAGGAGTTATATACTATAAATATATGTAGAAAATAACACTTAGGGGTAGGACAACACCATCCATCTCTCTTTTTTTAGAGATGATGTTCACAAACAAAGGAGAAATCTAGGTTCAAAACACTGAAGGCACTTCTCTTTTTTTAGAAGTGGTCTTATAGCAAACAATAGGAGTTTTTTATGATAGTGATAAGTAACTGGTAACAAGGGCACAATAACCAGTAGAATGAAGTGTAGCACAAAGTCTCCACCTCAACTACCCAAGAGTGAAATACGAAAGATAATGGGGGCACAAAGTCATCCTAAGATTCTTTACATAGAGATAAACTAAACACACACACACACACACACTAAAGACAATTATGATAGTACAAAGTCTCTCCATAGTTGGCTTCAGGACACCTTCCTGATTACTTCCACTAGTTCTACTTATTTCATTAAAATGGAAAAGAACACATTCAAGAAATAGACATAAGAACAAAAATGACACAAGCTATAACAGCACAAAGTCTAAAAGTAACTTTCTTTCTCATTCAAACAAAAAAATATGATCAACAATCTGAGCTCAAAGTCTTAGTAATCACCTTTTAATTTTGGTAGAGTTTTGCTTCTATAACCCAAAAGATCTCCTTTTCATAAAATAGGATATTACAATATATAGTGGCCAAGAAAGGCTTGGCACTTTGTTTCATGGAATGGCCCATGCTGCATTTAATGCCTTGAATGCATTTTTAGTTTTATCAAAGAGGGCCATGCTAGAACAAGGTGTCTGCCTTAATTATGGCATGCCAATTCATCTCAAATGTCTTCTCTTGGGCCTAGGTTATCTTGTCCTTTTCCTAATATCTGTGCAACTATCCACTTCATCTTTACTTCAATGGGCGAAAAATAGGCTGCACCTTTTAATGCTAACAAGCTCAGATATCTACTTGGTGGACTATTCCACCTACTAGAAATAACTCATACGTAAATATTTTTGGTCTTTCCCTCTTTTCTATTGTAATTTGAGATCTCAATCTATCTTTTCCCTTTCTATTGGCTCTTTTGGCTCCCTCTTCAGCTAGTTGTTGAGTTTGTTTTTAGTTTTTAGGGCCACATTTGAAAATAAATGGATATTTCATGACCCTAAATTTGACATCCACAAGGACATCATTGGTTCACTATTTCAATGATTTGAGTGGCCTCCTTAGTTCCTTGGTTCCATCACTTCTTTGGTTAACTCACTTGAACCATCTCTTTGGACTGGTCTATGGAATCTTCCACTTCTTTCCTTTGCTCAAAGCTTCCTTTGTACCATTGGGCATTTAATCTTTTTTGTTGCCTTTGGTTCACTACCCTCTGCAAGAGCACTTGGCTATTGGTTCATTGCCCTCTGCAAGGGCACTTGGCCTTTGGGCTTTGAGGGACTCCTTTAAACCTTCTGATTGAACCGACCGATTGAAGCAACTTTGGTTCAATGGTTCAATGGTTTAATGTTTTGTTCTACTCATTCAATTGATCACTTAAACCAATCTCATTGAACCTTTGAACCGTTGAACCCATTGAACCTTTTTTTGGTTCAAGGTTCAACAGTTCAATGGTTCAAGCTTTCTTCTTTTTGTTAAGTCTTTTGAAGCCATTGAACTTGTCGAAGCACTTAACTCTTTAAGCTTGCTGATGTCATTAAACCTTTGAACCCATTGAACCTTTAAACCGTTTTGGTGGGGTTTAATGGTTCAATTGTTCATTCTATTTATTTGAAGCCTTTTATGGACCTTTTGGTTGAACCTCGGCACTAAACCAACCTTGAAATTTCCTAAGTGTTGGAAACTTTTTCTTTAGAGAGAGCTCACCTATTGAAGTCATTGAACCTGTTGAACCTGTTAGTCCTTTAACTAAAAAATCTTGAATAATGAAGAATTTGAATGCTTAGAACAATTTTTTAAGAAGGGAAGAGAGAATTTTAGCCTATAAGCCCAAAATAGTTCATATGTTGTCCCAAAAATGAGTGATAGATTTTGGGAACAACACCTTATACCTAATTGATTGAGTTCATGTCAAAGAATCAAATGCCTAGTGTTTATTAGAAGTGTTTCAAATATGCTAGATTAAAATTTTCATCTATTTTCAAAGTTTATCTTTTGATGCCATTTGGCCAAAATTCCTAGCACATGCCTTGTTTGATCCTAGCTTTTGATGCCACATTTGGCCAAAAGACCTAGCAACTTTTAAATTCTTAGATTAGACTGATTTGAAACACTTTGACCTTAGAGTTTAGCATTTTGATTTTTGGTCCATTTACTTGCTTATCTTTGTGTGAACAGTGAAATGTTAGATACTTCATACTAGCTTGTTTCCTCATAAATCTTTGCATAAACCTTTTGATAATTTTGATGAATCTAGACCAAGTTGGAACATCATCTATTTTAGATATTTTCCTTTTTAGATTTTGTAGAACTCATTGACCTTTTATCACAAAGCATTGACTATGGATCCCAACATGTATTCCTACACTCATATTAGACTCATGTATAATCCAAGGATTAGTAATGTAGTTACACAAGAAGGAATGGTGCAAGACCCCTACATGGATAATATTGCTTATGATATGGATTTTTATCCCTCTTATAATACTCAATTAGGGACATAAAGCCAAGATCCCTTGGATAACTATTTTGTTAACACACCACCTTATTCAAAACAAGACCAAGAACAAACTGAACAATACCTAGCTGCAATACCCATAGTGGATGAGCTAGTTATTCGATAGTTATATTTTGCTAATACAACTTCCATGTATGATCTATTTATTTTTTAGCGACATTTTTTAGAGAACAAAGATGAGATTTTGGTTAAAGCCATAAAGTTAGGAGCCAAGTTTCTAGTAGACTTCCCCCATGAGAATTTACCAAGCCTAGTAAGAGTGCCCCACAATATAATTTATGATAAAAAAACTTCTTCTATCAATACTATGGCTCTAGTCCAAATAATGTATCAAGAACCAAATATATCTAATCGAGGCAAAAACATCATGGAAGACCAATTTAGCCAAATACAAACAACATATCAAATGTACCTAAATCTAGAATGTAATTTCAATTAGATGAACATGATGAGCAAACCTCTTATTGACTTAGTTCCTTCAATAGCAGTATTGATAGAGTTAACTAGACAAGAGAATCTAACTTCTGACCTATTCATACAAACCACTTCAATAGATAACTTGATGAATATGCCTATTATTGATGAAGTGTCTTCAACCTCTACATAGAATATTGCACCAAACATAGTGGATTATGTGTAAGTAGCATCCAATCCTAATCAAAGTAGTACTAACACACAAATAACTAGACAACAACATGTGCATATAGTTAATTTCATGAGTGGATCATCATACTAGGGAGTAGGAGTTTCTACATCCCAACCTCAATTGGCTACTTCCTCAAGTCTACAACCTATAAGATTATGTAGTCAAATAATGGCCAATGTCATGCCTCAATGATAAAATGTGATGGATCCTACTCCTCCTTAATAATTAATGAGTAGTATTCCACAACAATAGGCACAATTTAGTATACCAATGCAATAGAAGACAAATACATTACCACCTTAATTAGGGGTAGCTAATTTTCCACCTTGTCAGGTAACAACAAACATACCTCTTCAATCACAACTAATATGGAAATCTAAATCCAAGAAATGACTAGTCAACAATGTGCAAATATTGGTTAGTGACAGATGATGAATATATAACTTGTTTTCACTTACCCATAGGGATTCATGCAACAAGAAGGCTCTCGTATTTCTAAAATACCTACTAAACAACCATTGTTTCAAAATGTGCCACAAATTTAGAGATAGGGTCTTGTTCCATAAGTTACGACTCAACAATAAGGTTTGATTAGTTGGTAGCATGTCCCTTTTCAACCATATCAGGCACAATATAGTTATATCCCTCCATCCCAACCACAAAATCCTCCAAGTCAAACCTTTATTGCCAACCCAAACTAGAATATCACACAACCAAATATGCAATTTTAAGTACATAATAATCCATGTATGCATATTCCTAGTCCAACCAAGAAATCTTTGCTTAAGTCCTACAGGCATAGGGCATGGGATCTAATTGAGGACTTTGATGCTTTCAATATCCAACCTATAGCAAGAGACTCAAATAAACATGCTGATAGGTTGGTTGTGATAGAAGCACACTTTGATATAGTTGCTGATGTAAGTAGAGAGAAATACCAACCTCACATCAAAGTCATTGTGAGACCTTCTATTCTAGCTAATGAAGTGTTTTGGTAAGTGTTTGAGAGTGATAAATGTAGACACCTAAATCTGGCCATTGATAACCTCCAACTAGGTTTTTGGCTAATTTCTACTTAAAATGCACAATTTGGCCTAAAAATACTAAAACATACTAAATGATGTGAAATTGACATATTCAAATTCTAATTTTGGCTAGGGTATCCTTAAATGGGGCAATGCAATTTATGAGATAGCTAACTTTAATCAGATCATTTCGAGTCAAAATGCTAATTTTGAACCTAGGTGATCTAGATTGATATTTCCTATCAAAAATCTTACACAAGACATGTGCTTTTGATATTTTATATTGATAAGATCCTAAATGGGATAAAGGATCCAATTCTTCTGACATTGCCTTCCAATTCTAATCCAATCAAATGTTAGACCAATAACAAGGCATTCTGATTAATTTGAGTAATTTGTGCATAAAGTGCTTAATCATGTTTAAGAGCTAATTAAATCAAATTAGAACCTAATTAAGAATTCCATGGAAACTTGTTGATTAATTTTTTTTGGAAATGAATATTGAATATATGCATCATTAGGTGACCTCATTTCTTGGAAAGACATCCCTAGGCGATAAATGCCACAAATATCAAGATTCATGCCCTCCATGCCTCATCAATGCCTTTCATGCCTCTTAATTTTCCTTTCTTCCAATTTCATGATGAGGATAATTATAAACTTAATTCCAAAAATTGAATTAATCCTCAACCACACATCTCAATCTTAGGATGGATAGTTCAGGTTGATTTTAATTAATCTAAAAAATCTATAAATAGGAGGCCTTACCACATCATTTAAAAGACATGATTATGCAAAGTTATAATGTATAATTGATTACAAAGCTTCATGTAACTAGTGTTATCATACCAAATTGATTCCAAGCCAAGCCAAGCAATAAGCCAAAGGTGCTAAGGAAAAATGGAGGTATCCAAGCTTCCATTGCTAAGGACTTCATGAGCACAAGCTGAGCAGACCACTAAAAGAAGCATTTTGGAGCATCAAAAGAAGGTAAAATAGGGCTTTTTTGACATTTTAGTGTGTGTTTTATTCATGTTTGTTAACTAATCTCTCCCTGGTGTCTAGGTCTAGAGATGCTATGCTATTTAGTGTGTTTCTTTCATTTTTTTAAAATTTGAAACTAACACAATACTAACCATCCTCTCTTGAGTCAAATTCCTAATTCACATAATGGCATGCCTAGTGGGATAAAATGCATCCCACACATGAATAAGATCATTTTTCAGCTTTAAAATATTCATTTAGATCATTAAAACTCTTGCAAATTGATTTTATAACTTTATTTTTCCATTTTTCTTTATCACGGGTTTACACAATAACTGACATCAATTGGTAAAAACATCATCAACTAAATAGTCATCATCAATCACTATTGGTATAATTGATGTCAATTAGATTACCATCATTGGTTATAAGTGTAACTATCATTAGTTATATAACCAACATCGATCACTATGTTTTTTAAAACACAAACCTGAGAGCTCTTTTTTAAATTTCATTATTTCGAACCCAAAATAGCTTCAAGGCTAAAGGACATGCTAATGTTTTTGTTGTAGGTTCAAGCTTGAAATTTGTTAAAAACATATTTAGATCATATTTTTCATGCTTAAAAATGAATTAAGAACATTATTTTTGTGCTTAAAGTAACATTTAAGGTGCTTAAATAAGTGTTTTTAACATTAGCTTTCAAAGTTAAAACTAAGACCAAGGGGTCAAATGAATACCACCTCATTTTCATTTGGGCTTAAAAATGAACTCATCTTACCAAGATTTTTGTCTTCAATATTTGTTTGATCAAATTTTTGTTTGGAAAAAAGAGGGGTGTTGCATGTATACTCTTCCATTTATCCCCTTTAGGGAACCCTTGGAATCAAAAGCATCATTCTTATTACAAGTATCCTAGTCCAAGGCTTAGAAAGAAAGACATCTAAAGCACTCCCTAAAAACTCATCAAAGTTTGGGTGACCTTGAAAATGACCCTAAAGTCTTTCTATTTTCATTCTTTCTTTATTTTTATGCAAATTTGGCTTGTAAAGGGGACTTCATCACCTCTTGTGAGTTCTTTAGGGAAGCTTTGACCCAAGGTTTCATCACCCAGTATTGACTTCATTTGGCTCCTAATTGGAGTTACACATGGGATGTAGTGGCACTTTGGACATTGCACTACATTGAGTGAACAATAAGATGTAGTGGTTGCAAAAAGGAATGGACCTCTTTACAACAAGATGATTGATATGAACCCAAAATCAATTTTTTTCTTTTGCATTATTTGGCATAAAAGTCATTATGCAATTGATTCCCCTAGAATGTTCAAAAACTTATTATATCTTAAACAAATTCCCACTTGGTCATGAAAGTATTGTTGGTATAAAGTGTGCCTCAAGGTCCATATTGTAGTACTATCATTTGAGAGAGGGGTGGGTGTAGAAACCCTACTCTATAATGCACATTTAATTTTTTATGAACACTTAAAATCCTCTTAAATGATGTATATAGATGGATTCTAACAATATCAAGCAACCTTGTTAGTTTAGAGTCTAAGAGTGATTAATTAGTTGGAGTCTTGTCCTAGATTAAAGTCTTGTTTGGATTCAAAACTTGGTGTAAACAAACAATTCAAACCAAAACACATGGTCCTCATTTTCATTTGAATAAAGAGGCATTATGCTACCCATGTGAGATCATCAATTTGCATTTTTCAAATTTCATCAAAAGCTTAGGAGTCATATCATCTACTTTGGTGTAGTTATGCTACCCAATTGAGTCTAGACCTTTACCAAAGTTGTTTAAGTCCTTAAATTATAATCCAAATTTAAAATTACACCTTTATAAGCTCATAGGGTTGATGTTTTAAGTGGGTTCTACATTTGCACTAAACTTGAGTGAACTTAGGTTTAACTTACAATTTGAGTTGAAGGTCATTGAAGACTCATAATCATTATCATCACTTGATAGACTTAAGACATTTTGTGGTAAAAAATTTCACTTTGATTCTGTGCACCATAAACATTTAGAGTCAAGAAAGGTAGTCTTATGCTATCAAAATTGTGGGAAACTATCTTTGCCTTAGAGAGTTTTTGAAACAAACTATTTTGTCACACATTTTAGGTAGTGTAGCAGCATTACATTGCCTAAAACATTTCAAATATTATTTTAGAGACCCTCTTTCATAGAATTCAAATTTCTTCCTACATTTTTAGACCAATCTGAGTGTACTTTTGTGATCCTTTGTTTATCACAGTTATACTATTCACTTTTATCTAGCTTATTTGTTAAAAGCACCAAGTTTTATACCATTATTTGTCAGAGAATAAACTATATCTAAAAGTGCCTTTTATTTCATAACTTATACCTAGTTTATTGAGTTCATGTCTAAGAATCAAATGCCTAGTGTTTTTTAGAAGTGTTTCAAATCTGTTAGATTAAAACTTTCATCTATTTTTAAAGTCTAGCTTTTGACATCGCATTTGGCCAAAAGACCTAACAACTTTCAAATTCCTAGATTAGATTGATTTGAAACACTTCAACCTTAGAGTTTTACAATTTTATTTTTGGTCTATTTAATTGCTTATCTTTGTGTGAACAATTAAATGTTAGATACTTCATGCTAGCTTGTTTCCTCACAAATATTTGCATAAACCTTTTGATCCTTTTGATGAATCTAGACCAAGTTAGAAAATCATCTATTTTAGATATTATCCTTTTTAGAGTTTGTATAATTCATTAACCTTTTATAAAAAAACATTGACTATAGATCCCAACATGTATTCCTACACTCATAGTGGACTTATGTATAATCTAAGGATTAGTAATGTAGTTGCATAATAAGGAATGGTGTAAGACCTTTACATGAATAATATTACTTATGAGATATATTTTTATCCCTCTTATAATACTCAATTAGGGGTACAAATCCAAAATACCTTGGCTAACTATTTGGTTAACACACCACCTTATTCAGAATAAGACCAAAAATAAATTGCACAATACCTAACTATAATACCCATAGTGGATGAGCCAGTTCTTCAATAGTCATATTATACTAATATGGCTTTCACATGTGATCCATTTTTATTTGAGCAACATTTTTTAGAGAATAAAGATGAGATTTTGGTTAGAGCCATAGAGGTAGGATCCAAGTTTCTAGCAGACTTCCCCCATGAGAATTTACCAAGCCTAATAAGAGTGCCCCACAATATCATTTATGATCAACATGCTTCTAGAAATCCTATGGCTCTAGTCCAAAAAATGTATCAAGACCCAAATATATCTAATCAAGGAAAAAACATCATAGAAGACCACTTTAACCAAATATAGACAACATATTAAACCTACCTAAATCTAGCATGTAATTTCAATCAGATGAGCATGATGATCAAACCTCTAATTGACTTAGTTCCTTCAATAGGAGTATTGATAGAGTTAAATAGATAAGAGAATCTAAGCTCTAACCCATTCGTGAAAACCACTTTGATAGATAACTTGATGCATATGCCCATTATTTAAGAGGTGTCTTCAACCTCTACACAGAATAGTGAGCCAAATGTAGTGGAAAATATGCAAGCAGTGTCTAATCCCAATAAAAATGGTATTAACACACAAACAACTAGCCAACAACATGTGCCTATAGCTAATTTCATGAGTGTATCATCATATTAGGGAATAGGAGTTTCTACATCCCAACCTCAACTGGTTGCTTCCTCAAGTGTACAACCTATGGGACTGGGTAATCAAACAATGGCCAATGTCTTGCCTCAATGATAGAATGTGACAAATCCTACTCCTCCTTAATAAGTAATGAGTACTATTCCACAACATTAGGCACAATCTAGTCTACCAATGAAATAGAAGAAAAATACATTTCCACCTCAATCAAGGGCAACTAATGTTCCACCTTTCTAGATAACAACAAACATACTTATTCAATCACAAACTAATATGCAAATTGAAAACCAAGAAATGATTGGTCAATAATATGCAAATATTGGTCAGAAATAGATGATGAATTTTCAACCTATTTTCACTTACCCATATGGATTCATTCAATAAGGAGGCTCCCATGTTTCTCAAATACCTACTCGACAACCATTGGTTCAAAATGTGGCACAAATTCAGAGACAGGGTTTTGGTCCATAAGTTCCCACTCAATAGCAAGGTTTGATTAGTCAGTAACATGTCCCTTTTCAACCAAAACAAACATAGTATAGTTATATCCATCCATCCCAACCACAAAATCCTCCAAGTCAAACCTTTAACACCAACCTAAACCAAAATATCACACAACCAAATGTGTAATTTTAAGTACATCCTAATCTATGTATGCATATTCCTGGTCCATTTCCCAACCAAACCAATATACCCCAATAGGTATCTCCATCATCTCTCGGTCAAAGTATTCCACTTTTGACCTCCCAACCATCTACCCAAACTAATATTCTTCCTCAAACCAATGTTCCTTCTAGTTTCCTATCCCAAGAATTATAATATTTAAATGATACAATTGTTACCATTCAGGCTAGGAAATAGACTAAAAATTTCAAATTGGATGACATGTGTTTCAATCCATTCAACATGGAGTATTTGAAGATACCATTTCCTCTAGGATATGAACCACCAGAATTTGATAAATACAAAGGGAAAGGTAGCCCTAAGGCCCATGTAATTGAATTATTTATCACATGTCAACTAGTGGCATATAATGACATGTACATTTTGCTATTATTTCCAAGGAGCTTGGATAGACAAGCCTTGGATTGGTTTTTAAAGTTGTCCAAAAATTTAGTAATAAATTTTGATGATATTTATAATAATTTTGTGCAACACTTTTCCTATAATCTCAAGAATGAGATTTCATTAGTGGACTTAATGTAAGCAAAATAAAAATTTGGTGAGAGCTTTGTAGGTTATCTATAGTAATGGAGAGCCCTTGCAAGTCATTTTTCCCATAGTTTACTAGATAAACAAGTAGTCATTATGTTCACTAAAAATTTGCATAGTGAGATCACTTATCATCTGGAACTACAATGTGCACATACTTTAAAAGAGATCACTAAGAAAGGTTTGTTGATCAAGCAGGTGCTCATCAATAAGGGAGTCATAAAGATTAATTCAACTAATCAAAATCAAGACACCAATCAGGGAAATGGCCAACATCAACATCCCCTTTAAGTCCAACCATCATAACTGGCATAGGCCAATAACCAAAAAAGATCAAATTAATTCAACTATAATAAGAATGTTATGTGAAATAGAGTAACCAAATAACATCATGTCCAAATAGTGCAAACATCATTTGCATCACCTTTTTAGCTTACTCCTACCCAAGAACCTCTCTAACCAATGTCACAAGCATAAAAACTAAGACATATACAATAAATATAGTAACCTTTACCATTGAAAACCCCTCCTCCTAGGAGCACCATGCTTGCACATCGTGTCTTTAGTGACCTAAGAGAACTTATTGAGTTTGTATTTCATAATCTTGTTGTCACTAATTTGATTAGTTGGCTTATACCAAAGCATTATCCATAAGGTATTCTTTATCTTGTATGGTACCATGTAAACAAATTTTGTGACTATCATTAGGTCAATAGGCATAATCTATGAATATGTGTCCAAATTAAAATTTTAATTAAGAATATGTTGGAGAATGGGGAGATAATATTGGATAGTGGTGTTTCACTAAATTTTATCTATTTCAAGTCTAAAGGAAAATAGAAAAGAATGATAGAGATAAGTGATTAGAATAAATCTAGATTGGTTTGTGCATCATATCTAGATGTTGTGAGCACTCCTCTTTAGTTGAGGAGGACTACCTATAAGTAAGAAATCACTACTACAAGATGTTTGTTAGTAGATAAATGAGTTGGCTGCCAAGCTATGTGCATGTTCCAAGAAGTGTGAAACTTCCTTAGAGATGATCGTCCACTTTTGAGAGATAAAAGAGTAATAAATAACTAAAAGAGAGGTAAATAGAGAGTGAAAGAGAGATATTATTACTTTTATTAGCAATCTAAATTCAATAGAGAGTAATATACTACATGTGGTATATTTTGTTTGTGTTTTGGAAGTTGTTTGGGTAGGTTTTGGAAAGGTTAGGTAATCCACAGTCACCGATGCCGATAGGGGAGTGACTGATATCAATTATACTATCAAGGTATGTAGTGAAGGTGACCGATGTTGGTTAGGATATTGATGTTATTAGGGGCAATAATTGCCTATGAGCTTGAAAAAGGATTTTTTGGGTCTAAGAAATGGTTTTGATCAGGTTTGGTAGGTTGGGGAGAGTTATGAGAGAGAGAGTATGGTTTGGGTAGATTTGTTTAGAGGTTTGGTGTGATAGGTCAAGGGGAAACAAGTAAGGAAACTTTGTAACTCCCTCATAGGGGTTAAATTAAGAGTGTAAAGTAATGAATAGTAGATATAAAGTGATAATAGAATAAATGCTTAAAAAACCTATAGAATAAGTGATGTATTTAGCTACAATGGTCATTGAAAGATAAGTGTCAGATTGATAGTCCTTATTAGGTAGTCCGAACCTAAATTCCTAAATAGAGAGAAAAAGTAGGTGTTATTAGTACTAAAGAGCTCATTTCTTGATCATGATTGACTTACACAAGATGAAAATAAGCTAGATGTAAAAAATTGAATGTTGAGAGCTTGAATGCAAATAAGAATGAATTTTCTTGATTTTTATTAACCTAAAGTTTAGGTTGGAGTTTGGCTTATATTACTAACATCAGTGATCTTGATGATGTTGATCATGGGTTGACTAACGTTGGTGGCCTTATAATAGGTAAAGCTTACTATTTTTGGCCTATTTTTTATTACTTTTCATGCCAAATGTGGCACCTATTACAAACTAGTAAAAATAAGAGGTTAAGAAGGAGGTAGTTGATTAGGAATTTAGTTTTGAAGTGAGAATAAGTCTTGGGTACTTAGGATGAGGGGACCAGGTCTTAAGGTGAATCATTAGGTGAGAATTAGTCATAGAGCAAGGTGGCTAGGTAAGGTTGCACAAATGGGTTTTTAATTAACTTAAGTAAGTATTTTAAATTAATTAAATGTATGAGGGGTAAAAGCAAGGGTTAGGGAGGCTAATTGTTATTATTAAAAAATGGGATAAAAGGGGCTTCAAAATAGGGAGTTACACACATGTGTGTGATGAAATTTTGGTGTCTACATTTACCCCTTTTTGTATTATAATTTTTACTAACAAGTTTGAAAGAAAAAAAAAGAGTTAGATGCTCCAAGTATTGGATGAGGTATCCCCCTTCAAAACAAGAATCGATGGAGGAGAAATCAAGATAGGGTACTACTTTTATAAAAAGTTAATTGGGTGAGTGATGGAGAATTGAGTATCATTATGTATGTGTATACTACTATGAGATATAATTGACAAAGTCAAGAATAGGCAAGGTTGAGGAGGACTCAGATAGAAATAGCCAAAGCACAACTTGTAAGTGATAGCTGATAGGTTAAAACAATCAAATTTGTAGCTCCAATGGTCGATATGTCCTAGGTATCCAAGGTAGGAAGTGCCCTTGGGAAACAAAAAAGGGTTGAAGGTGATAACACAAGCTTGGTTTCCATCTAAAAATACCCAATATACATGTGTGTGCATAATAACCAACTATAGCGAAATAACATTAGTGGTCAAGACAAGTAATGCAAGGTTAGTGTAAAAGGGTCAATGAGCAAGAAGATATTCATGATCTCCAAGCAAAGTCAACATGGGTGAAGATTTAAGTGATCTCCAATGGCATTTGTCATGGTTAGGGAGATATATGTGATCTCTAATTTCCCCAGAGTATGGGTAAAGTCTAAAAAGTTGGGGTTACTTTTTTTAGGGAAAACATTATTATAATAGTGCCGATGTTAGTGACATTGCTGATATTGGTAATAAATAGTGTTGACATCGACACATTAGGGTAATGTTGCCAATGTTGATAGGCATAAGCATTGACATCAGTGGATTAGGTCAAGCATGCTGATGTTGATGACTGACCAAACCTAACAAAAAGGGGTTTAGATGTTGACCAAACTCATTTACAACTTGTGATTAGAGAGAAAATAGGGTTGTGGGAGTGACTAAGATGGCAAAGCAAGGAGGGGACCTAGCAGGATATACACCACCTTAAAAGCTAGTTGTGCTAACTTGGAGGAGATGGAGAGATGAGGTAAGATCATCTACTAGTTGTTTTGAAACTTGATTTGGTTATTTGGAGTTTTTTTAGGCTAATTTAGAGGTGGGGCTATAAAAAATGTTAGTATAGGGGTAGGAAATAGGGTAGGTTAGTTTTAGGATAAGTTAGGTGGAATGTGGGGTAGGTTTTTAGGTGAAAATTATAGTTTTGGGTTTGGGTCATTTTACCCTAGGGCCAAATCAATCATCAATATCAACAAGGTCCATTGACATCGACTGACACAACATCGAGGTCAATAAGTTTCTACTAACTCTTATTATTGTAAAGTGTTGATGTCAGCATTAAAGCTGACATTGGTGACTATGAAGAACTAGAAAAATAAGAAAAAGGGTTAGTTTGGGTCCCTAGTGGAAGTATTCAACTAGCCTAATGGTTGACCTAGCCTCAAAAGACCTTGTGTTGACTGAGTGTTACCTATATAGCCTGATTTAGGGCCTCAAGCTAATGTAGTTCTCCCAGAGCCTAGGAAAAAGATCTAAGGTATTGTTAAAAGGTGTGAAAGGGGAAATGGGTAAAAAGGTAGGTTGAGATAGATCAAGAGGTCTAGGGATTAAAAGATAGGGCATAGTAAAGCCTAGAGTTGTGATAGGTAGGTAGGCCTAGGGTGGAGAGAGAGAAGATGTAGTGAAGCCTAGGGTAGAGAGAAAAGAGTAGAGAGTTAAGTGGGTATATGGTTGAGCTAACCTCAGAAGACCTTGTGTCAACTGAGTGCTACCTACATAGCTCAGTTTGGGTCCTCATACCAACGTAGTTCTCCCAAATAAAAGAGAAAAAAGTGGTGGTAGGTTATATTAAAAGGTATGTGACTTGAGTTTTGTGTGTATGGATGCAGGTGAGGATGGAGCTGACATTATGAGATCATTTACCAAGGATTTTAATGCATATGAGGAGGAATGTCAGTCCAGATGAGTGGGAGCACATGGTAGCTATGGGGTTGGAAGGAGTGTGATGGTATTGTCAAGTCATCTAAGATGTGAGACTTATGATAGCATTGATTGAGAGGTGGGATCACCCACCAACACCTTCTACTTACTAACTAGAGAGTTGATAGTGACTTAGGAGGATGTCTATTAGATTTTATAGCTGCCACTCTAGGGTGAGGAGCTCTTCCAATGCTTGAGAGAGGAACATGATATCCACATGGTGGCATTGTATAGAAAGCATGTTAGCCAAGTGACTTACCATTCTATGAGTTTTGCCTAAGAGCCACTATATATGGTTGATGAGGAGAAACATTGACTATGCATCCAGATGATGATGAGGATCATGGTATATGCATTACTAGATGTAGATGGTGGTAGATTTTTGATTGCAATGATAGGTGTGCTTGCATAGATGGTTGAGTAGTAGATTATTTTTGCATGGGGCACAATATTTTTATCACAATTATATAAGAATTGTGGGGTTTGAGACTATGATGATGATATAGTTTATGTTTCAGCCATATAATACACTATTGGGAATATGAGCACATTATGGTGACATGACCATTGGGGTTACCTACCATGATTCCAGCCAGCTTTAGGGTTGGTTTTAGATGGTGGAGAGAGGGCATGGCATATACTCAAGTGGATGGTGTAGTGAATGATATTTCCTATTATAGGTGCATGCTTAAGGGTTTTATCCTTGCATATATTTTATGGAGACCCTACCTGACATACCTAATATTCAAAGGATAGGCACATCATCTTGTTTTTTGTAGAGCTCATTATGGGTTAGAGTGAGATGATCTGGTGGGTTGGAGATGGTACCTATGACATGGGTCAGGAGGTAGTTCATTCTACTTTAGGATATTCTAATTTCCTTCCCTAGATATAGGAGGGATGACATAGAGGCACCCTTATCATTACCCAGGAGACTGATGGGCTATATTTTAAGGAGCTACCAGTAGGGCCAAATGTTGGAGATCTAGGATACACAATAGCATATGCAACTTAGTGGTAAATTTTACATCCCATGGTGGATGTCAAGAGGCCACCACCATATTTATAAGGGTTGGTGAGAGAGAGGGATCTAGTCGTACATGCACAAGATGTAGCTATGTAGGCGAGAGATACAACATAGACATAGGTATTAGCCTTATAAGGGTAGGTTATGACATTGTAGGGCTAGGTTGGGGCATTACAGGGCCAGGTTGTAGCACTATATGGCTAGGTCAAAGTTTTATAGGGTTAAGTGATTACAGTGACAATGGAGAGGGATAGCCTTAGAGTAGCAGGTCAGGCTACTTTTTTTCCTCCTCCACCATAGGGACCAGTACATGTTGGGCCATCATTAGGTGATATGGGACCTCCATAGACTATATCTTTGGTGAGATATACTACTAACTTGGATGAGATTGCCTATTATGAGAGGGTCATCAAAGAGTTTCCAAAGATTTAATGGTATTCTAAGTTTAGGGAGTAGGAGAGATTTGTGTCACATGCCATAGCTTCTAGCTTATGCAGATGTTAATAGGCTAAGATTAGTAATGATATTACTTCATAATGACCACATGGAGAGCCTTGATGATATTGAGTGTATTTTTTTTCATTTTTGATTATATATGTTATGTGCACATCAACCTATAAGTTGAAGATGTGAGATGTATATTTTAGTTATGTGGACATGTTATTGATGCTATATATATGAGATGTTTATTTATTGTGATTGTGATGAAGATATTGATGTAGATGATGATGATATAAATGATGATTATTTAATTCTATGTTAATTTTGATGTTTATCCTGATCATGTTAGTTGAGTTAGACTAGCCTTTCTCATATATGTGATGGTTTATGCATAGTTGGTTTGTTAGTTTCATCTTAACACTTTTCCATATTTTGTGATGGTGTATGCATAAAATTCATAAATTGGTAATGTTAGTTTATTTCAAAAAAAATCCATATTTGTGATGGTGTATGCATAAAATAAATTTGATAGGCTTTAATAATGTTGGTATGACATTGTTCTTCATCTCAATAGAAATATCGACATGTGGTTTGGATGGAAAAAATAAATAGGTAGAATACTCATGCATTGGCAAAGACCATAATCAGAACATAAATAGGCTCAGGAAAATGAGACTCTTACATGCCATATATATTTGAACCATTGTGTTTGTTAGAAAAGCATCATGTTTACCTTATATTAAGTGAGATTCACAATACTTTAAAAGAGTATGAGGGGAAAAAATGGTAAAATGAGGGAAAATGTCTAGGTAGAATAACCTACAAAATGGGGATGATATGGCCCTATTGTGGGTGGCCTGGGAGATACTATAGGCAAGTCCATGACTTAATCTTTTATTTGGTGTAAGGTAATCAATGTGGGAAGCCTAAAATGGGATTTTGTATGGGTTAGGGTCATATAAAGTTGATCAATGTGAGAAGCCTTTTTAATTTGTATTTCCTTTTGAGAATCAAAGCTTGGCTTAGCCATCCTTCAAGGGAGTGGTCTAAGCATTTTTTTTAAAGTTTAAATAGTTGTCCTTCAAGGGACAGTCTATTGATAGTAGCAAAGGGAAGTTACATAGCTATCCTTCAAGGGAGTAGTCTACATTGAGAAGCATGACCTGATTGTTTATAACTTGTCAGATATCCCATTTTTTTTTGTTTTTTTTTATGCTTTTAGTCATGGACAAGACTATAGAGGCTTAGGAGTTTTCCACTTTGAGGGCAAAACCATACCACTAAATAAGTTAACTAAGTGTATAGGAGTAAGGGTGAAGAAGGGAAATGAATGTAATAGGGATGCTCAAGGGATGATCTCAAGTTAAACATGAGGTGAAGTGACACCTATTTAACAAAAGAATGGTCATAGGTGTAAGGCATTTAATGGCTAGGGTTTTGGACTTCCTTTAATAGAAGATAAGTGATCAGTTCTTGAGCCATACTTGTGAGTTATGATATAAGGTCCAAGCCAATTAGGAGAAAACTTACCCCATTTTCTTTTCTCCATGTTCATCACATGTTGATTTTATTTTAAGATGAGATCTCCTATATTGAAATCTCACTCTTTGATGTTTTTTTTATAATCACATTTGATACGATCTTGATATATTTGGAGGTGGTTGAGGGCTATGAGATGATGCTCATCAAGCAATTCAAGTTGAGCCAAACATTCTTAGAAAAATTCATCATAGGTAAGTATATCTTGTAGATAAATGTGAAGAGAAAGAATCTAGACTTCAAGAGGCAAAAGAACCTCCATCCCATATACCAAGGAAAAAGGTGTAGCACCCATAGGGGTTTGAATGCTAGTGAAGCAAGCCCATAGAGCAAAAGGAATGTGTGTGTGCCAATCCTTACTAGTATCATTGACTTGTTAGAATCTTTTTCCCATCCATTTTCTTATGGATAGTATGGTGATGAGAAGCTCAATTTGATTCCAAATGTGTCATAAAGACTTTGAACAGTCTTATTTTTGAAAGATTTATCATTATCTATTATAATTTTATGAGGGACACCAAAATGATAGATGATGTGATGGTTGATGAAGTCAACAATTTTGTCAACTTTAGTGGAGATGAGAGGGATGGCCTTGACCCACTTGGTGAAGTATTCAGTGGCAATAATGATAAAATGATGATAAAGGAATGCATGAGGGTTAATCTCCATAATTAGATCTAAGCCCCATTGAGAGAAGGGCTAAAAGTATTTGGCAACTTGTAATGCATGATTTGAAATGTGAAGGAGGTTATTTTGTTGTTGACACTTGACGTAATGCTAAATGTAATCAACATAGTCTTGATGAAGTGAGCACCAATAATAGCCAAGTTGAAAGATACGCTTGGAAACTACATGACCATTGAAATTCCCACCAAAGATCTCGTCATGGACTTCTTTAATAATGAAGGGAGTCTCAGTACTAGTGAAGCATCTAAGAAAAAGACCATCAAAACCTCACTTATAGAGAAGTCCCCCTAGCATAGTGTAATGAGTGGCACATTTTATGAAGGCACATCTCCCATTATTGGAGAGATCAAAAGGGGTAATAGAGAAGGAAAGATAATCTATGAGTTACTTGTACCATAAGTCCTGTGGTTTGGATGTTACATTTTTGATGAAGAGGATGTTAGCTGATACATAGGAGGGTAATGTTAAGCGATGCACAGTGACATAGATTCTTGAGGAAGAGGATGAAGAGGGTATGTGTGAAGCAAGTGAAGCCATCATGTCAACAAATTTTTTTGTAGATCAAGGAATATTTAGTAAGAGATAAGAGTCAAATGATCCCAATAACATATCTACATGATGTTTATACCACTATAAAATTTCATTTTTGCATAGGTAGGAACCATTAACTTGGTTAACAACTAGCTAAAAATCACTAAAAATGGTTATGGATTTGATACCCAAGAAGAGAGATGTTTGAAATCCTAAAATCAAAGCCTCATATTTGGCCATATTTTTAGTGCATTCAAAATCTAGTTTAAATGATAAAGGCATAGGTTCACCATCTAGAGGAATAATAATGATCCCCACACCCCTGCCATATTAACATTTAGATCCATTAAAGAACATCATAATTTGATAAGAGATGTCATCAGTGGAGAGCATTGTAATGGATTAATCAAGGAATTTGAGGTTAGAAGGTTGATTATCAGGTAAAGGGGTAGTAGCTAACTAGTCAATGATTGTCTTCCCCTTAATAGACTATTTTTGAATGAATTCTAAGTCAAATTTGATAAGAAGCATGAGCCACCAAGCTACACATTGGTTTTGATATGGCTTGGAATGCATGTATTTGAGGGGATCAATATGGGTGACCACATAATTTTTGTGATTTAAGAGATAATGGTGAATCTTGGAGGCAAAAAAGACCAATGTAAGGCAAAGTTTTTTAGTATTGGTATATCAAGTCTCATAATCAATAAGTGTGCAACGTATGTAGTAAACCACCTACTCTCAATGTTGGTCATATTGATGTACAATCATAACACCTAGAGAATGGTCTGTTACAGAGATGTATAGGTAAAAAGGCTAATTTTATTTAAGTGGAATAAGAATCAATGGGGAAAGGAGATATTGTTTAATTGCATCAAAAGCTTTTTAGCAATATGTATTCCAATGGAAGGAGTTATCCTTTTTGAGGAGATGGTGAAAGGTTTGGCAATAATTTGACAACTGGGGGATGAATCAGTGGATTGACTAAAGTTTGCCTTGTATGCTATGGAGTTGTTTGATATTAGTAGGTGGAGGCATCTCTAGGATTGCTCTAACCTTAGTAGGATTGATTTCAATACCATGGAAAGAAATGATAAAACCTAAAATTTTATCGAAAAGAACTCCAAAGACACATTTCTTTGGGTTCAATCAAATGTTATATTGGAGGAGATGAATAAATATGGTTTTGAGAATTGTCAAGTGGTCTTGATGAAGTTTAGACTTGATGTAGGTCATAGACTATTGGTAGGTCACACTAGCATTCTTCAGGCCAAAAAGCATGACTCGATAGCATAAAGTCCCCCATGGGCTAATGAAGGTTGTCTTATGTTGATCTCCTCAGAAGTGACCAAGATTTGATTATATCTAGAGAACTCATCCATAAGTTATAACATCTCATAGCCATCTATTAGATCAATAATCTGGTCAATACTTGGTAATGAAACAAATGTTTTAGACAAATGAGGTTTAAATCATGATAGTTGATGCAAATACAGATTCCCCCATCACTTTTGTGATAGGAAAAATATTGTAAATCCATTTTAAGTAGTCGATGGGTTAGATAAAGTTAACATAAAGGAGGTGTTAGAGCTCTTTTTTGACAATGAGAGCAATACGAGGATGCATTGTGCGTAGCTTCTACTTAACAAGTTTAGCATCTTGATTGGTGACAATGTTATGGGTGATGATTAAGGGGTCAATACCAGGCATGCCATTATTAGACCAAGCAAAGGCTTTACTATGGTCATTAAGAAATGTGGCACAATTAGCTTGCTCAGAGGAATCCAAAGATTGGCTAATCTTGAAGATGCGAGGGTTATCATAAAAGGGTAGATTGATGTCAATGGTTGATTAATTTAACATAGCTAATGTTTTATATGGGAGTGATCATTAGACATAAGAATCATCTATACCTATAGATGTGTTAATTGCATCATCTTGACATTGGATAGTGTTAATAGTGGGAGAGTCTTTATCAATTAATTTTAGATGAATGAGAGGAAGGGACCTTGTTTCCTTACCCTATTGATAGGTGAGAGGCCCCAAATGGATGGCATTTATTGACAAAAATAGGAGGTATAGATACCTCCAATTTTGTAGGTGATGGTGGAGAAGAAGGTCGAGAAGGAGAGATTGGTTCTTCAATAAATAAAACATGGGAAGTCTTAATGAGTTTATTCAATTCATCATATCCCACTCCATGCCTTTTTTTGGCATTTTCAATGGTTTGGCTAGTGGGATATTCAATAGGCATATAGACACCTTGTTCATAATGACCCAAACCAAATCCTTTCTAGGCACACCTATAGAGATAGGTGTGAGCGAATCTAGGGTTACTCAAGAAATAGAAGTCATAGGTAAATGGTTGTGGTGAAGAAGATGGATTGCTGATAGTGGAATCCTAGTCAATTCCCCCATATGTGAAATTAGTTCAAAGGTTAGGGGGGCCATAAGGGATGACCATCCTAATGTGGGGATCATAATTTGGGTACATGTGAAGCCTTCCATACTCTTGTGGAGTATAGAACATGTTGAGATTTAACAAATGATATTTGTTGAGTGATAAACATTAAAAAGTCTCCTCCATGGGATTTTTTTTAGGAATTTGTGTTGCCAATATCTCTATAGCAGGGGGAGCAGAGCTTGTGGAAGATTCAAAAGTATCATGTAGGGAAGATGATGTTTTCAATGGAATTATAACATCATTGATACTATAAGTCATGTTACATGTTTTAAATAGAGGTGGGTCAACAGGTGTAACATGTACTTGTCCATCATGTTTAAACTTGACACATCAGTGTAAAGTTGAGGGTACACATGACATAGCACATATTTAAGATCCACTAAGAAGTATGTTATATTTTAACTCTCCTTCCACAACATAGAAGATATTAGGAATAGTGTGGGGACCTACATGGATATGTAAGACAATACTGCCCACCATAGTAGTTGTGGTATCATTAAAGGAGAAAAATACTGCATCAGTTTGAGACATGCAATTATCAAGAAGGGATAGTTATTTGTAGGCATGGGTGGAAATAATATTAATAATATCTCCCCTATCAATCATGACTCTCTTGACATGAGTTTTATCAATATATATAGTAATAAAAATTGGAGAATCTTGATCTTTAGATTGTTGAAGTGGAATTTTTGAATCACTAAAAGAAATTAGGGAGATGGAATTAAGGGAGCTGACTAAAGCTACAAGAGGTTGGGGATCATCTAATTATACCTCAATCACCTGCAAGGCACTAATCAAAGCTTGATGGTGTTGGGATGAGTTTTGGATTAACTCATACAAAGACATTTTCATAGGAGTTTGGTGAAGTTGTTTCACCATTAAGCTTTGAATAACATCGAAAGATGTTTTAGGAATGGCCAAGATGGAAATATTAGGATTATGAGGAGTGTATTTAGTAAATGTATGAGCCCAAGGAGTAATGACCTTTTCCTTAGCTGTATCTTTTTGGTTTTGTGATCATGTGGCCACATTAACTGTCTTGATCTAAAATTTAGGTGAAGGAGGTGGTAAAGGGGTTATGACCACATATTTGGGTTTGAATTTAGGTGGAATAATAGGAGGCACTATGGATTCCAAATGTGGAATAATAGAAAGGTTAACAAGAGTATCATTGAAGAGAGTGTCAACATCAAAGTGTTATCGAATGACTGCTTTGAGGGATTTACAACTCTTAGTATCATGTCTAGGTGAATGATGATATAAACACACTTGTGTATCATTAAACCAATATGGATTCATTTCAAGAGAACTATAAGGCTTAATGGGAGGAAGAGATATTATATAATATTGAAATAAATGATGTAGGAAAAAGATGTGAGAGCCTGCAAGTAGGCTCACACTTGTTATGCTAATAGGAGTGGACACCTTTTGTTTCAGTGTTGAAAAGGTAATTTTACATGGTGCTTCATTTGGTGATGGGGAAGTTACATGTTTTTTTTGTCACTTTCTTAGTGTCAAATGTAAAAGGCCTACCAAATGGCAAAGTTAAGAGTGGAGGTAACTTAACCTTTTATTTTTTTTTGGGTTGGAAATATTCCAACTAAAGTAGAGGGGTGTGGTCCCAAAATAGATGGTAAAGTTAAGGGTTAAATAAGGGATTGGTGAGATCTAGGAAGCTTGATATTTTTTTGTAATTCAGGCTAAAAAACTCCAACTTGTGGTTGAAGTGTTAAATCTAATTTCACTTGTGTATGAATTAAATTAGAGATGGGGCGTATGCCTAAGGGCTTGATTTGCTTTAATGTGGTAGATTATTATGAGGGTAAGGGTTCTAACATAGATGGCTAAAATTTAGGTGTTTTTGTTGAAGAAGCTCTAGCTTTGTCAAATACCTTGGGGTAAAGGGTAGTGAGAGGGTTAGTGGGAAAGGTTGACATTTGTTGTGTTGGATAAGGAGTTTTAAGCCATTCCCAAAATGTCTCATGATCTAGCTTCATGGAATCATGAAGTTCTATACTTTTTACCAACCATGAGAAGGGTTTATATGAAGTTGATGTATGACTTACGGTTGTGTCTTTAGAAGGCTGAGATGTTTGGGAAATAGGGAAATTATTGGTTTCTACTACTTCGGGCCAAAGATGAAAAAGCACCACAGTGGGGTCCTCTTTGACAGAGATGGGAGAAGAGACATGATCTAACATCAGTGGAGGAGAGGTAGGTAAAGAAGGTTCCTCAAGAGGGTAAAGCATAGGTATTATGGCTCCCTAAACATGTGGGTGAGGCATAGGTAAAGTATGATCCTCCATAGGTAAAATAAGGGGTAAGAGTGGTATAATTGGAGTAGGCACAATAGGTATCTCATCCATTATGGGAGTAGATAATACTAACTCTTCTAAGTGCAAAGGTGGAGTGGATGGGGTACCACTCTCTATAGGTGGAGGAGATGTAGGTGAAGAAATTTCTTCAAGAGGGTATAATATAGGAATGATGTTCCCTTCAACATGTGGTTGAGGAATAGGTAGGGTGTGGTCTTCAAGTGGTAGGAGGATAGGTAATATTGGTGCAAAAGGAATTGACATTACAGTCTCCTCAGGTGGAAAAAGAAGTGGTAAAGGAGACTCTTTTGCACAAGGGAGTGGAATAGGTGAAATAGGTTCTTCTACCTAAGGAGGAAGAATAGGAAAAAAAATGCCACTGGATGTGGGGGAGGATTCAATGGAATGGGTGTCTCTTGTTGAGGGGAAGGTTAAACTAGAGGTAAAGAAAAGACTATATTAACCATATGGATATTATGATCCC
Organism: Torreya grandis; assembly: GCA_037957365.1. NCBI lineage: Eukaryota > Viridiplantae > Streptophyta > Pinopsida > Cupressales > Taxaceae > Torreya > Torreya grandis. Next base: position 1,025,591 of record JARHVA010004597.1, read on the forward strand.
CTAAGTTAGTTGTGGTCTAAACAATATTTTAATTTAGTGAATGGTTAGCAAAAGGGTATTTGAACACATCCATACTTTGATTAGGGGGTGAATTAGGATTATCCAACATGAGATCACCTCTATCAATCATGTTTTGAACAATGTTCTTGAATGTCTTAAAATTATTAAAATTATGACCTTTAACTTGAGGGTAACTGTAAAACTCATCTTCCTTGTACGAAGTTGGGATATGATGGGAAGGGTCGAACTATATAGGAGGTTTGATTTGAGGAAGGGTTATGACACCTTGTGGATGTGTATGACTCCCCAATGGGAGTGTATTGTCTTTGTTCATACCATTGTTGGAATTACTTGGTCAAATTTTAGGAAGTTGAGGAATTTGATTGGTTTGTGGTTATGGAAGAATATGACTTAAATACCACCACATTGGTGGAGCCTTTAGATTTTTGGTTAGAAGGAGAAGTTTTAGAAGAGGAGTCATTTGATTTGGAATTGGTATTTTTACTGTGAAACTTGACTTTGCCTTCATCTATAGTGCAAACCTTGAGTTTTCATGCCATTGTAAAAGCCTCATCAAATGTGTGAAAAGTTTGTACCTGAAGTGTGGACAAGATGTGCTTAGCACATGCCCTTGAGAAGAACTCAATAAGCTTAGGTTGGGGAAGGAGGAGAGTTGATTGATCAAGCTTTTCTAATGAACAACACAATATACAATAGACTTGTCATCAAATTATTTGATAGAATAAAGGTTTGTTATAGAAACCTTCTTAGAAATGTTAATAGAGAAATTGTCTAAGAATATTTATGCAAGTTGTGTAAAGGAGAAAAGTGAGTGCTGAGATATAGAGATATACCAATCCAAGGCAACACCTGAAAGAGACATGGGGAAAGTGTAGAGTAGTAATGCATCATCATACCCTATTAAATAAAAAGCATGTTTAAATGCTCACAAGTGCTATTGTGGTTCCTCTTTACTCTAGAAATGAGTAAAATTAAGGATTTCCCATTGGATTGGATAAGGGTGAATAGGCACAGAAGGATGGATGGGTTCATTGTATATCTAATCATAAGATAACACATTCTTTGAACCAAAAATAGATGTCTCTAGATTAGACATCTTTTCCATCAACATCTTAATGAGGTTTGGAGGGGGATTGGTTTGGGGGATATCTTTAAATTATATGGAAACTAATAAGAAGCAAAGGGAGAATATGACATAGCTTTTTAATATTATATTGGGGTAACATAAATATAATGAGTCATAGGCTAGGGTGCAGAAAGAAAAGGAGCTTGTCTTATTGGGTTAGAGACTATGCTTTGGTTGGTTGTTGTTATTATAGGTTAGATTATTGGCATGGTTAGACTGGATGAAGGGTGAGTCATAACTTGGGTAATTATAGGCGTGAGGGTAGATGGAATAGGTACCATTAAATTTTGAAATGGGGTAAGGCTTGACTAAACTAGTTGTGGTTGTGAAATTAGGGAAATCATACTAGGGTTTAGGTGGGATTGGGCAGATAGCGATGTTAAACTTTGGACATTGTTTAAAGTTGGGTTACTCATCAAAGTGATGGTTTGGGTAACCATGGGGAAAAAAATGGAGGAAATTCAAACTAAAGTTTTTTCTATTAGAGAAGTTGGCATACCATAGATTGGGTCACCTAAAGAATTATGGGTTTGATTCATAGCAAGGTAATGTTGAAGGGCTGCCACATTATGATCAAGAAATTTAGTAAAATCTTGATCTCCCTCATGCACAATGGAAATTTAGTTGGGGATAGAAGTATGCTCTATAACAGAATCAAAAGTGAGAGGGGAAGGTGGAAGTGGTTGCCAACTTACGTAATTGACAAGAGTTTTGGCTTGAGCATGCATCAATACCATGCAAGAGGAATTATAAATAGTCTTACTACCCTATATTAGTGATAAAATAAGGAAAAACTAGGTTTAAGTACAAGTAAGTGGGTTATTTTAGTGTGTTATTTTGAGCAAATGAAAATTACATAGTCATCAATGTCAGTCTCTTGACCAATGTCGATATAAGAAGTTTGTTGATGTCAGTGGATTAATTGATGTCAATAGGTAAAATATACTAATGCTGGTAGAGTTAATCGATGTCAGTCACTGTGATACCTTAAGAGATGGAAAATTTGATGTTTTAGAAAACCAAAAGTTGAATCTATGTAAAAAAGAGGATGCAAGAGGTCTGTGTAAGAAGGAAGAACACTAAAAAAATGAGATAATAGGTTATGCAAACTAAGTATTAGAAATAATATTGATTTTTTGAATCAATAATAAAATATCCTTACCAACTCCAAAATATAGAAGGCAATAGAAAAGTAGAAAAAGAATATACATCCAACAACTATTAAGTCCTAGAGATTAATTTTTAGTCTTGTGTTGGCTTATGCCTTAATTAGATAGTGAAAAGAGAATTTGGTTATCGAATGTACTAGAAAGCAATCTAGAGTTGGTTTCAGGTTGGTTTTAGTGATCAAGAGGAAATCTATGTTAGACTAGGTACATGGCTTGTTATAGGATATTTATCTCCATACTTCATGGCCCTAGAGCCAAGCTAGGCTACTTAGCCAAAATGTACCTTCTATCTAGAGTTTATACTCCACCAAAGAATGGAGTGGGTTCTCCCCTTGGTGGTGAAATCCAAGTAAGATAGCCAAGTAGGGTAAGGTGATCTCCCAGGTGATGAAATCTTGATGAGCCTTTTTTTTAGGTGAGTTTAGATGTTTGTTTGTGTAAATGTGATTTGGTTGTGTAACATAGGTGTACTACAATTTATTCAAAATGCTTGTAATTAACTAGGTGAGTTAATATGCAACAAACAAATAATGAAATGCAATAAGTTTTCAACCTAAATCTGAAATGTTTAGATTTGAATGAAAACAAAGATGAAATAGGAGTAGAGAATGAAATTCACTATCCTAATGTGCATACAAGAAGTAAATAAGAGTTTTTTTTTAACTTAAAAAAATGATAAATTACTTTTAGAGGCAAAGAGAAAAGAACAAAAATTTGAGTTTAATGATTTTAAATAGAAAATAAAATGTTGAAATTTTTATTTTAAGAGAAAAGAGAAGGAGAAAGTGAAAGAAATGAATTTTTCACTATAATGCACCTATATGAATGCTTAAAACAAGAAATGAACCCAAGGAAAACTCCAGGGTCTCACCAGGTGTGCCAAAAATGTTTCACTAAATTTTATCTATTTCAAGTCTAAAGGAAAATAGAAAAGAATTATAGGGATAAGTGATTAGAATAAACCTAGATTGGTTTGGATGTCATATCCATATGTTGTGAGCACTCTTCTTTGGCTGAGGAGGAATACCTACAAGTAGGAAAGCACTACCACAAGATGTTTATTAGTAGATAAATGAGTGGGTTGTCAAGCTATGTGATTATTATAGGAAGTGTGAAACTTCCTTAGAGATGAAAATCCACTTTTGAGAGATAAAAGAGTAATAAATAACTAAAAGAAAGGTAAAGAGAGAGTGAAAGAGAGATATTATTATCATTACTAGCAATCTAAATGCAATAGAGTGTAACAGACTATAGGTGGTATATTCTATTTATGTTTTGGAAGTTGTTTGGGTAGGTTCTAGAAAGGTTAGGGAATCCATAGTCACTGACGTTGGTAGGGGATTGACTGATTTTAGTTATACTATCGAGGTTGATAGTGAAGGTGACCGATGTCAATTAGGCTACCAAGGTTGGTAGGGGCAATAATTGCCTAGGAACTTGCAGAAGGCTTTTTCAAGTCTACGAAATGGTTTTGATCAGTTCTAAGAGGTTGGGGAGATTTATGAGAGAGAGATTATGGTTTGGGTAGATTTGGTTAGAGGTTTGGTGTGTTAGGTCAAGGGGAAACAAGCAAGGAAACTTTGTAACTCCCTCACGAGGGTTCGGTTAGGAGTGTATAAAGTAATGAATAGTAGATATAAAGTGATAGTAGAATATATGCTTAAAAGACTTATATAATAAGTGATGTACTTATCTATAATGGTCACTAAATGATAAATGCCAGATTGATGGTCCTTATCAAGTAGTCTGAACCTGAATGCCTAAATAGAGAGGACAAGTGGGTGCTATTGGTACTTAAGAGCTTAGTTCCTGATTGTGATTGACTTATGCAAAATGATAGTAAACCAAGATGTTGAAAATTGAATGTTTAGAGCTTGAATGCAAGTAAGAATTAATTTTATTAATTTCTACTAACCTAAACTTTAGGTTGGAGTTTAGCTTATATTATCGACATCAACAATCCTATCGATTTCGACCATGGGTTGATCAATGTTGATGGCCCTAGAATAGGTAAAGCTTACTATTTTTGGCCTATTTTCTATTGATCTTCATGCCAAGTGTGGTACCCATTAAAAAATGGTAAAAATAAGAGGTTAAAAAGGAGGTAGTTGATTAGAAATTTAGTTTTGAAGTGAGAATAAGTCTTGGGTAGTTAGGATGAGGGGACTAAGTCTTGAGGTGACTCATCAGGTCAGAATTAGTCATAGGGTGAGGTGGCTAGGTGAGCTAGAAAAAAGGGGTTTTTAATTAACTTAATTAAGTATTTTAAATTAATTAAATGTGTTAGGGGTAAAAGCATGGGTTAGGGAGGCTAATTATTATTATTATTAAAAAATGGGCTAAAAAGGGCTTCAACACAAAGAGTTACACACATGTGTGTGATGTAATTTTGGTGTCTACAAAAGGTTCTTCCACTTCTAATAAAACTCTTAGGATTAATCAAAACCCTTTTTCTTAGTATAAAAGTCAATAATAGTAGAACAATTAGCAACAACAAAATCAACAATATCAAAATCAAAGACCAAACCAATAAAATCAATAGTATAACCCACAATGATAGAATAATGAAAAAAACTAAGGTCAAAATGGTAACAAACAACAAACCTACCATGTAGTTTCACATTACTACAACATGATTGTAGGTCATATTGTAGGGGGTAGTGTTAATAACATTTCCATTAATCCTAGACCAAGCACTAATCAGCTTAGATTGTTGCTAAACAACAACATTCAGCCAAATTATATGGATAATCCTTATTTGACCTAGGAGTGCATAACAACAAACCAAAAAACTAGGATTTCCCCTTTTGGACCTTATACAAATAATTCATCATTTCCACATGACCACATATGAGTGCATTAGCAACCGAGACTTGTCCTGTCTAGTCCCACACCATTCCCAACATTTATTAGCAATAATGCTCTAGTATTTAATCTCAATTATGTAATCATAACTCGAAGGTTGAAGATTAATATCCTAGGCCCATAACCATTTATCACTTTACCTATTATTCAACTGATCATTTAGTCTTAGAATAAACCATTCAATACTAACTAAGACAAAAAGTTTGATATTATGGAACAATTGCATAAGACACCAGCACAAATTTCCATTTTAGATTTGTTGTGAATGTCATTAATCTAAAAGAACATATTGAATGAGTTTTTAACTCAATATACTATTTCTAGTGACATATCCCCTAATAAATTTCAAGCTTTGGTTGGACACCTATCTCTAGCCCAATAAGTCACATTCAACCAAAGTGATATGTCTTCCCTTGGCCTGCTCCATAATAACCCATTATATATAAAAGTTTATATAAAGTGGCATAAAGTGAAATGTGTCCTTATAGACAATGGATTAGGCTTCAACATATTGTCTCTAAAGCTCATAAAGCTTCTTGGGTACATAATGGTAAATCTCTAGCTAGAAATGATAACCATCAAAGCCTATGATAATTAGGAAAGAGAATCACAAGGCACCATTAGTTTGCCAATTATCATTGGGCCTTTAAACCATGATACACTTTTCCATGTACATGATCTTGATTTTTCATACAATATGATTCTAGGTAGGCCTTGGTTGCATGAGATTCATGCAGTCCCATCAATGTTGCACCAATGTATCAAATTTTCCCACTCAGGGATGGAAGTGAATATTCCAAGAGATTTACACCCATATGAACACTACAAACATCTTAAGGCCAAATTTAAAATCTATAATTATCTATATGGTATGAATCCAAGTTCCAAGTATGATAAAAGAAAGGCTATACTTATTTATCTTTCACTAGATAATTGTATAAATCCTAATACCTTAGATTCTCTTTCCCACATGCCACCTCATGAAGTGTCTAATAATTTAACCATTTTAGATAATATACTGAGAGAGTATGTGACCCATGATACATTTCATATTTCTAATCTTCCTTAGAATCTAAAAACCTTTGGGTGACCTAAAGACACCCCACATATGCATTGGCAACAAAAAAATAGAGATAAGGGACATGTCACATTTGTACCAACATCTAGCCTAGAACTCAACCCTCTTAAAGAGGATGAATCATGGTTATACAATGAAAACCAAGATGATTTTTATAAAAGTGTAAAGTATCCTATTCCAAATAAGATCATGGAGAATCATAATTATGAAGGAATAGGCCTCAAACCAAATTAGCAAGGAACCATCAAGCCAATTTCCATGACTGAGTATGAAAGACCTTATGGATTTGGATTTAAAATGCTTGGGGGTGACCCCACATCTTATTCAAACTCCATCACTAGTGACTAGTGATGATGATGTTGACAATGAATCAAAGTTTGATCATAGCCTCACCTTTGATGACCTAGCTAAAACTAACCTATTTGATAATAGTGCCATTTGTACCCTTACCTTGGTTATTCATCGCAACCCATTGCCATTATATTATCTCCAACTAATAGATTGGGACCAAAAAGAATCTAGTTTGTTGATTGATGAGTTTTAGAATGATGAGGCATTTTATGACTTATTAGGCCTTAGAGACAACATTCTGTTGGGAGATCACAAGTCAGGATTCTCAATTACATTGGATTTTATATCCTATTTGGAGAGTGGGTGAACACCCTTAGCCAAAAACAAATAAATAAAACATTGAGGTCCCAAAGTGAAAACCTCTTTGAGGCACTTTTTTACTAGGTAAAAAGTAAAGATAAAGGCTAGTCTAGTGGTGAAAACTTATTTTAGGCACCATTAGATGGGGATGTTCATTCTTCTTAAATTTTAGACTAAGAGACCACCAACAATGAACTTGCCTATGGTTCTGAGTTTATTTTTTCACAACAAGTATTTGATCTAATTATTCAAAAATTTCTAACTATTTTAGTCACATGGCTAGATCTCCCATTAGGGGACTCAAATTCATCATGCCTAAGATAAGTTGAAGAGCAAGTCCTAGTAGAGGACCGTAACATAGTCCATCAATTCAAGTCATTGCCTACTATCCTATAAGATGGTTCAACCCTTCTAGTCAAAGATACAATAGAGGTAAAAATTAGGACTCCATCATACCTAAAATGGATAAAATTAGGTGCATCCCTCATTGAGGAGGAACATGAAGTCTTTCCAGCTCTATTGAGAGAATTTGTAGATATCTTTGCATGGGCCTATTCTGACATGCCAAGTTTGGACCCCACCTTGGTTTTGTACCACCTTTTGGTTAATCCTAATGAAAAACTAATAAAACAAAAGCTACTTAAGATGCATCCTCACATTTTTGTATTGCTAAAGAAAGAGTTAAAAACTCTTAGAAGTAGGATGTATCTAATCCATTGACTACTCAAAATGGATCTCTAATGTGGTACCTATTAGTAAAAATCCTGAAGGGATCAAAATCTATACCGATTTTTGAAACATCAACAAAGTTTATCCTAAAGATGATTTTACATTGCCTAATATTGACATTATCATCAACTCTATGGCAGGTTATGAAGTTTTTTCACTCATAGATGGCTTTTTAGGATACAAATAGATTATAATAGGCCTAGAAGACCAACATAAAATAGTGTTCACCACTCCATGGGGAACATTTTTTATCAAGTAATGTCATTTGGCCTTAAAAATGATGGAGATACATATAAAAGGGCCATGGCTATCATATTCTATTGTATGATGCTGATATTGTTAAATACTATGTTGATGACATATTAGAAAAATCTAAAATTAGGGCCAACCATCCAACAATGTTGCGTAAGATATTTGAAAGATTATGAGAGTATAAATTCAGACTCAATCTAAAGAAATGTGTGTTTGACATAACCTCAGGTAAATTACATGGCTTCATCATGTTTCATAGAGGTATTGAAGTCTATATGACTAAATGCCATGCTATAGCTGAGATGCCACCACTAATTAATTTACAGGAACTCCATAGTTTGTAAGTTAAGATCCAATCAATCCGACACTTCATCTCTTAGTTAGTAGACAAGTGTCATCTATTTACACAAATTTTGAAGAAGGGATTTTTATTTCACTAGGATGATCACTACCAAACAACTTTTCAACAACTCAAAGACTATCTTGTTAATTTCCTTATTTTATTACCTCCTATGCCAAGAAAACCATTCTTGTTATACCTATTAGCTGCTGACCATGCTCTAGGGGCACTCTTAGATCAACATGATGAAAATGAAAAATAGAATGCCATATACTACCTAAGTCATTCCTTGGTCATATATGAACATAATTATACACCTATTGAAAAATCTTATTTGGCCATGATCTTCATAGCTCAAAAACTACACCACTACATGTTGAATAATAAGACCATGATCATTTCAAAAGTAGATCCGCTCAAGTATCTAATATGTAAAATAGATTTTTAAGGTAGAATGGCTAAATGGATCATGCTTCTCAGTGTGTTTGACATAGATTATGTCAATCTGAAGGTAATCAAGGGACAAGTTCTTTCAGATCAACTTGCTGAAGCACATCTCACAAACACACAACCACTCACATTTCAATTTCCTGATGAATCCATAATGACCTTCATTGATACACCCCTTAAGGAGAAGCCTTGGAAGCTATATTTTGATGGTTTATTTATTGCACATAGATTAGGGTTATGCCTATTTTTTATTATACCATAGGGGATCTAATCCGTAAATCATTCAAAATTAGCTTTCCTTATAAAATAACATGGTCAAGTATGAAGCACTTGTTACAAGACTTTGATAGGTAGTGCATTAGAACATATCTCATATCCAAGTTTATGGTGATTCTCATTTAATCATCAATTAAATCATAGATCATTTTTAGGTGAAAGATGACAAAATGGTTCTATATAAAGCCATGGTCAACATTTAAGCAATAAATTGCCAATATTCAATTTGAGCACAAACCAAGGGCTAGTAATCGAACTACAGATGCCATGGCTACTATTGGCTTTTTGATTTAAAAAATAGATAAAGCTAGAGAGTATCAGTTTCTCATCAAGAATTTCTCAGCACCAGCTCATGAACCTTCAACCATTTTAATGATTTGTGATATTGTTGGTCCCAATTCTATTTGGTACTCAAACCTTTACAACTAACTTCATGACCAAGTTATACCACCTAACCTATATTGAAAATAAACCAAATCCTTCATTCATCATTCCACTCATTATACTCTACTTGGATCCACCCTTTACCATCACAGTTTTGATGGAAATCTGCTTTGTTGTTTAACTTTGGTAGAGTCTACACTAGTATTAAGAGAAGTTCATGAAGGGGTATGTAGAGCTCATTATAGAGGGGTAGTCCTATCCAAAAATCTCTTGCATACTAGTTATTATTGGCCCATGATAGATGTAGATGTTGCATATGTAAAGAAGTGTGAAAAATGTCAATGGCATGCTAATCTGATTCATGCCCTAGCCAAAAATCTAAAATTGATATTGACACCATGGCCATTTTCTACATAAGTACTTAACCTAATTGGGAAGATCAACCCCACTCCATCTGATGGCCATAAACATATTCTAATTACCACTGAGTATTTCACTAAGTGGGTTGAAGCTATACCCCTCATGTACATGACTATAAAACAAATTTCCAAATTCATCTTCAACCATCTCATTTACCACTACAATATCCCCTTTGACATTATATCTAATAATGGAGGATCATTCAAGAATAAGGATTTAGACCAGCTATGTACCAAATATAAAATCACACAATATTTTTCTATAGCATATTACCCTCAAGTTAATGGCCAAGTTGAAGCAATAAATAAAACCATTGTCAATATTCTCAAAAAGATTGTTAATGATGCCAGTTGTGATTGGCACTTATAGATATTACCTACCCTTTGGGCATACTGTACCAATCATCATACCCCCATAGGAGCCACTCCATACTCATTTATGGTACTAAAGCCATCCTTCCCATTGAGGTTAAGTTTCCTTCACTGTGCATCTCTCTTAAGTATGTCCTTGATGATCATCACTATCGATTAGCTCACCTAGAAGAGTTAGACCTACTTGATGAGAAACATAGAGCTATGCTCAATAATCTTCAAGAATATCAGAACTAACTCAAAGGCCACTATAATGTATGTGTTAAGTATAAAACATTTAAACTTGGTGATCTTATTCTTATATAAAACCAAAAGAATACCACAATTGAGAAGAAGCATAAAGGAAAATTCAAACCAAACTAGATAGGGCCTTTCATCATTATTGCAGTTTATGGATTAAGAGCATATAGGCTTGCCACACTAGATGAAGATGAACTTCTTGAGCTGATAAATATTATTCATCTCAAGTGGTACTATGCTTGAGTGCTAAGGTGTATTGTTTCTAAGGACCATTTTAATTATGTCATTTTATCACTATTATTCTTTGTACAAATATTATCCTTTTCCATCCTCTTAGCCGTATTCACTTTCCACTTTTGACCTATTGGCCCAATGTGTTCTAAAGCCTAGCTCATTTGACCTTGGTTTTTTTATTCATTATGCATCTTTAGCATTAAGGTATCTGATCAATTTCATTAGTTTGTTCATGTACTTCAGATAGAGATTATATTTTGGAGTAGTGTGATAGAAGTTTTAGCAGTTGCATCTTTCATTTGTTATTCCTTTCTTATCACTGGTCTTATTACTAATTAAAACCACCTTTGGGAAAATTAGTACCATTGATCCATGTCATTGTGTTCTAGTTATAACCACCTATGGGCAAACTAGGGGAAACATTTGTTTAATAAGCCTTGACATACCAACTTGCCACTTCCTATACCATGTTGTGCCTTTTTACCAACTATGCTTGTTTTTTTTAAATTGACTACTACACTAGTCAAATTCCTTCATTGTAGGGTAGAACTACAATGACTTGAGGTCCTACTTTGGGACTATGTAGGCAATGCTTGATATTTGTTAAGGTCAACTCAGTCACCCTTTCCACCATGTTCTTATCATTTTGTGAGTAACCTAAGTTTGAACGCTCTCACTATTTTGTGAGTAACCTAAGTTTGAATGCTCTCACTATTTTATGAGCAACCTAAGTTTGAATGCTCTCACAATTTTGTGGACAACCTAAGCCATGATATCATCATTTTGTGAACAACCTAAGCCATGCTCTCATCATTTTGTGAGCTTGAACCATTTGGTGTCTCATCATTCTTGATCAAGTTGAGATACATTGAAAATTCCAAAAAAAATTGTAAAATCATTAGAAAAAACCAAAAACACTGATCACTTCTTTGCGTTAAGGATTTTGGTAACCCTTACTAAGTTTCAAGCAAACCACTTGTCACTTAGTTTCCCCATCCTCTTTAGCCTTTTCTCTAATGCACTTGACATTTTTCAAGACTATTCCTATTCTTCTATCACATCCATTCTATTTCTTTTCACTAGTTATCATTTTTCTTCCCATTCCTTAGGAGAACTACATTAGGCCTAAAGTTTTTAATTAGATATTACATCCATGAAACTGTGTAGGTAGCATCCACTTACCTAGTGCATATAGAGACAGCTCGACCACCCCCTTCCTTTTCTTCGATTCCCCCATTTTGTTCATTTGTTAAGTTGTCACCTATTTTCTAGGGGCAATGTTCATATGGTTTCTATTGAGTTTTTCTTTGTTTATTTATTATTTTGTTTATCTACCTATTTGTTTGCTTTCAACACTATTGCCTTGATTCAATTTATGTGTGTTTATTTTGTGATTTCTTGCCTACACTTACACTTGAATCAATCCGTATTCATATGTTTACATTGTCATCATGGTTTCTATCATTGATGCATTATTTTCTATTGAATATTAGATTACGAGAGTCAGTCCTTATGCGTATTTTAGCCAAGTCCTCATGATGTTATACCATGATTCCTATTGACATGTGCTAAAACAAACCTCAGCTTTAAGAAGTCTATTCAACAATGGTGGCATCTCTTCAGTACTAACATCTTGATTCCAATCCCAATACTATCCAAAATAAAGTAATTAGACACAAAAGAATTTCAATATTTATTAGTTTAGACAAGCATCTCCTTACTAGTAAGTTGTCCTAATTCATCATTACCCTTTGTGTTAAGTTATCATCATCCTTGACCAAGTTTATCATGTTTGCCATAATCAAGGTCCAATGATTATAACCACCTATGGGCAAATCATTACACACCATCCCACCTACATTTATCAATGATTATAATTTCCTTTGGATAAATCATTATACCATTTTACTTTTTACACCCATACACAGGCATATTATTATCATCTTATTTTTATATTCTAATAGGGGTAGCTCCATCTTCTCACTGATTATAACTACCTTTGGGCAAATCATTTTGTTATCATACCTCATTGCCACTATCATGGTATAATGTTTGTAACCACCTTTGGGCAAACCATTGTACACCATCCCACTTGCATTCTTAATTACTTTGACTACTTTTTAAATATCATTGTGTTTTCACCCCATCATACTTTCTTTAGTCCCCTCATTTCACTTCTTTCTTTTCGAGGGACTGTTTGCCGACATACTTGTGCCAACCTTTCCTTTGAGGGAGAATCATATAGTTAGTTTATCATCATTACAGTTATAGGAATACATGACCTTTTCATTATTTGAGAAGACATTACTATGCTTATAGCTTGAAACACCTTCCCAAATAGGGGTAAATTGTAGACACCTAAATTTAGCCACTGATAAAATCCAACCAGGCTTTTGGCCAATTTCTACTTAAAATGAACCATTTGGCCTAAAAACACTAAAACATGCTAAATGATGTGAAACTAACATATTCAAATGCTAATTTTAGCCACGGTATCCCTAAATGGGGTAATGTAATTTATGGGCTAGCTAACTTTGATTAGATCATTTTGAGTCAAAATACTAATTTTGCACCTAAGTGCTCTAGATTGATCTTTCTTATAAAAAATCTTGCACAAGACACATGCCTTTGTTATTTTCTATTGATAAAATCCTAAATGGGATAAAAGATCTAATGCATTTGACATTACCTTCTAATTACAATCTAGTCAAATTTTGGACCAATAACAAGGCATTTTGATCAATTTGAGTAATTTGTGCACAAAGTGATTAATCATGATTAAAAGCTAATTAAACCAAATTAGAGCCTAATCAAGAATTCCATAGAAAATTGATTAATTTTTTTTGGAAATGAATATTGAATATCTACATCATCAGGTGACCTCATTTCTTGGGAAGACATCCATAGGCCATAAATGCCACAAATATCAAGATTCTTGCCCTCCATACCTCTTAATTGCCCCTTATTTTAATGTCATGATGGGGATAATTATAAACTTAATTCTAAAAATTAAATTAATTCTCAACCACACATCTTAATCTTAGGATGGATGGTTTAGGTTGATTTTGATCAATCTCAAAAATCTATAAATAGGAGGCCTTACCACATCATTTTGAAGACATGATTATCCAAAGTTATAATGCATAATTAATTACAAAGCTTCATGCAACTAGTGTTATCATGAAAAATTGATTCAAAGCCAAGCCAAGCCATAATCCAAAGGTGCCAAGGAGAGATGGAGGTAGCCAAGCTTCCATTACCAAGGACTTCATGAGCAAAAGTTGAGAAAGCCACTATAACAAGAATTTTAGAACATCCAAGGAAAGTAAAAGAGGGTTTCATTTACATTTTAGCTATGTGTTTTATTCATGTTTGTTAACTAAGCTATCCCTAGTGTCTAGGCCTAGAGATGTTATGCTAGTTAGTGTGTTTATTTCATTTCATTTTGAGTTTGAAACTAACACGATACTAACCATCCTCTCTTGAGTCAAATTCCTAGTTCACAATAAATACATTGTATATTTCATTCAAAATGAAGTAGAATTTTCTTCAAAGAATCAAAAGAAGCTTCATAATCAATATGAAAAATAAGTTATCTAACCGAAGACGAAAAAGATACTAAAGGGGCTAGTTACTTTAGAGAGTGTGTTTAATGAAGATGATCAAAGAAGGAAAGGGTAAGCATGTCTACCACAGAAGAGAACTATGAAAGGATATTGATATTTAAGGACAAACTGCTTAAAATTGGAAATATTTATCCTCTTTCTAAAATTCAAGCCTTCATTAAATTATGTAAATAATTTCATGATATATTTGCTTAGGAATACAAGGATTTGAAATGGTTTGATCCAAGTCTAGTTCATCACACCATTGAGTTAGAACCTGAAGCTAAACCAGTTATGTAAAAATAAAGGCCTATCAATCTCAAGATAGAGGAACTCATGAAGAAAGAGCTTACCAAATTGATTGAGTTGAGGATTATCTTTCTTATCAAGTACTCAACTTGGGTAGCTAACCTTGTACCTATTCGAAAGAAGAGAGGTGAGATCAGACTTTGTGTGGACTTTAGAGATCTAAATAAAGTTTCACTCAAAGACCATTATCCACTACCATCCATGGAGAAATTTTTTCAATTTGTTTTAAGTTCTCAATACTTTTCACTGTGCTCTATGAATTTGACTCAAGAGAGGATGGTTAGTATGGTGTTATTTCTAAAATGAAAATAAAATGAAAGAAACACACTATATCATAACATCTCTAGGCCTAGACACTAGGGAGAGATTAGTTAACAAAAAAAATGACAAACACAACTAAAAATTAAGGCATAAAACACAATAATTCCTTCACCTTCCTTGGATGCTCCAAATGCCTTTTTAGTGGTGACTTGATTGGATTGTGCTCATGAAGTCCTTGGCAATGGAAGCTTGTCTACCTCCACCTCTCCTTGGCACCTTTGGCTTGTAGCTTGGCTTGGATTGGAATCAATTTTAAATTATAACTTTTCATTCTTAAGTCTCTTGAATATATTTGAGCATAATAACTTTGCACCAAAATAGCTTAGAAATGATGTTCATGGCCTAACTATTTATAGATTTTTGGATTTGATCAGAATCAACCTAAACCATCCATCTCAAGATTAAGATATGTGGTTGAGGATTAATTAAATTTTTTGAATTAAGTTTTTAATTATCCTCATCATGAAATTATAACAAGGAGAAATTAATATGCATGGAGGGCATGAATCGTGATATTTATGGCATTTATGGCCTAGGGATGTCTTCCCAAGAAATGAGTTCACCTGATGATACAAATATTAAATATTCATTTCTAAACATAAGTATTCAACAAGTTTCCATGGAATTTTTAATTAGGCCCTAATATGGGTTAATTATCTCTTAAACATGATTAAGCACTTTGTGCACAAATTACTTAGATTGATCAGAATACCTTGTTATTGGTCCAAAATTTGACTAGATTAGAATTGGAAGGTGATGTTAGATGTGTTGGATCCATATTCTCATTTAGAATTTTACCAATAAAAAATAACAAAGGCATGTATCTTGTACAAAATATTTGATAGGAAAGAGCAATCTAGATCACCTAGGCGTAAAATTGGCATTTTGACATAGAATGATTTGATCAATGTTTGTTGGCCCATAAATTGCATTACCCCATTTAGGGATACCCTGGCCAAAATTGGCACTTGAATATGTTATTTTCACATCATTTAGCATGTTTTAGTGTTTTTAGGCCAAATTGTGTATTTTGGGTGGAAATTGGCCAAAATCCTGGTTAGAGGATATCGATTTGGGAAGGTGTTGAAAATCATAGTCAAAGTAATGTCTTCTCAAATAATGAGAGATAGTCTATATGCCAAGAAGAAGATGATGATTAAAGAATAAAGCTCCAAATGGTTTTGGGAAGCCTATGCTGATGTCCCTTCAAGGTAATGGTTGTTACATTTATTGATGGATAGTCCCTCTAAAAGAAACAAGAAGAAAGGTGTAATTAAACCATGGTTGAGATTAATCCAAATAAGAAAATACTTGCATGCATTAATGTAAAAAAGATGTTGATTTGCCCAAAGGTGGTTATAATTAGGAATAAAATTCAAAATAATGATTTTCCCATAAGTGGTTATAATCATTAAGAGGACCTAGATTGGCTAAAGATGATTTTGCCTTAGTTAGGTTTGATTAGAAAACATAAGTCAAGGATATAACCTAGAATATAGATTAAAAATAATTGGGTGCAAATTGATGAAAGAGATGGATAGAGGAAAAGATTGATCATTAGAAATGATTTAGTTGTACCTACCAATGAGGAGATGCTTGTCTAGATTAGCAATGATACAACTAGAATGATTAATGAGTTTATTTGATCAAAGGTGGGATGGAAGGATTTGCCAAGGTGTCAAGGAGAAAATTCATTGGCTCCATTGATTATAGACCTTTGTGAAGCTAATTTTTGCTATAGCATGTGATGGTAGGCTTCATGATATAACACCATGAAGACTATCCCAAAATATGCATAAGACTAACTCCCGATCTAATAAACACTCAAAGATAATGCACCAATGATAAAAACCATGATGATAATGTTAATGTATGAATATGGATAAAATAAATAATAATGTGCACAAGGAATCACCCAATGAACACATATAGACCGAGTTAAGGCAATAGCGCTAGAAGCAAACAAACAAGCAAGTGAATAAACCAATAAATAGAAAAACAAACAAACAAACAACTTAAAATAAACAAATAAATAGAAAGCTTGAAAACAAAATAAAAATAAAACATCCTAACAATGATAATTCCCTAGTAACATGGATTAAGGATAACTGACTAGGCTTAGACATGACAAATATTTTTGGATTTTGAAATATTACGAATGTTTTTGGCATTTTGAGGTATCTTAACTCATTAGAGAATGACAAGATACCTGCTCACAAAATAGCGAGAGTGTTTGGCTTAGGTTGCTCATAAAATGGTGAGAGCGTATGGAAAGGGGGACTACGGTGATGTCAACATGAATTGATTATGACTCACATAGTCCTAAAATGACCTCAAGTCATAATAATTCCATCCACACAAAAGGTATGGAAAAACCAACTAGGTCCTAACAAGTTTTCAAATCTGGCAAATTACCAGTCAAATAAAAACAATGATGGCATGGTGATGCATAAATGAATGATAAACAAGTGCTACCCATATTTTTCTTATAGGTGGTTACACTAGGATACAATATCATAAGTTAATGATACTAATTTTCCCATAGGTGGGTATAATTAGTAGCAAGACTAGTGAAACATTGATTTGGCCATAGTTGGCTATAATTAGGATCACATAAATAAAATTGATAGGATGAAAGGTATCTTGCTAGATCAACTGTCATGCTAATTTTATAGACTGTCACTGTAAACACAAATTAGATTGATTATTAAAACTTGATTGGAATCATCTCACAAAAAGTGCAAGAAAAACTAAGGTAACCAAGATCAAAATAGGATTGGGTAGGATGAGTAAAAATAGGCTTTGGTCTAAATAGGAATGGCATGATAGGATAGTATGGTCTTTCTTAGGATAATTATGGTCTTTGATAGATAGGATAAAATGGTAAGAGGGTTGCCCCCAAGTGATGGGGTGAATGGCTAGGTATATGTGATAATGATAAATGGATATGTAATAATGGAAATGAAATGGTATGGTACATGTTTCTGGCATGGGAATGGTTTTTGATTCTATTATTTCTAATTATGGGGAGATGTATGTCCTAATCAGCAAATGATACAAACAAAATACTTGATCATGTTAATTGCTAGCCCACACCTCATCTGAATAGCTACTCTGTCAAGAACTTGATGCAAATTTGGTTGTCAAGAGTGCTTTTATGATCTTCATTGGTCATTAATTTTGATTCTTTCAAATTTTGAGACAAGGTATCTTTGTAGCCTCTATAAATTAAAGTGTAACCATGGATGGTAAATAAGGACAAATAATGGATGGTAGGTTTGTTTGTGAAATGGAATGATAGATGATAATGGAATGTGGAATAGTTGAGAAATAAATGAAGATCAAGACTTCTAATCACACATAATGTTGTTGATGCTAGATTCAACATAACTTTGGTTATGGTGGGGTTGAAGACTTGTTATTTTGATAGGACCACCAAATTTTTTCTGTTGTTTGATCTTGAGAGTAGCTATGATCTGATTAGGCTGTAGATTGGAAGCTATTTTTATTTGATCTTTGATTTTATCTTTATCAAGTAGTGAATAACTTTTGTGCTTAGCTATTGGTGCCTCAAAAAGGTTTTCACCAACAAATTTGTCTTGATTTTCCCATTGCACCTTTGATAAGGTTTCGCTAAGGAATGTTGACTTTTGACTTTGATTATCTTCTAGCACTTTCAAAAAAGTTTCACTAAAAAATGTTGAGTTCTGAATTAAATTATCATGTAGCACCTTCGAAAAGGTTTCAATAGGAGAGTGTTATTCTGCTACATGAATGTTATCTTGTCCTCCTTACTCTTATTTAACTTCTATGTCACCATGGATGTAGTTCAACAAAGTGTGATTCTGTAGATCCCAATCGACACTTGTGGGAGATGTAATGTCAATAATATGGCTATCTTGGTTGATGGTTATGGCATGTGTAATGGTAATGGAATGGGGAGAGGCTACAAATTCATTGTAGAAGATACTAGGATAACTTGTGTCAAATATAAAGTACTCATCCTCAAAAATTGTAGAAGGATCACAAATATATTGAAATTGATCTACAAGGCATGCGTAACCAAAGTTGTAACAACCATAAACATATTCTTCTTCTGAATCTAATTCTAACTCAAAGGACTCTAAATTTGATGTTGAGACTGATGTTAATTCTAATTGTGATGCTAAATCCAATGTTAGTCCAAGAGTAGAAATTGACTCTAAATCTGATTCTTCATTTGATGGGTACTCTATTGTAATGAGGTCTTATTGAATGTTTCGTTTTGGACAAGTAATGGCCTGTGATGGCATAATGGGCTCCACAAAAATTGGTTTGTCAAAGTGAGACTCATCTAGGATGGGAAATAGGTCAAAATATAACTCCTCAAAGACTAGATTCTCAATAGGAGGCTCTTAAAAATATGCACATGGTTAAGGTAATGATTTACCCAAAGGTGGTTATAATCATTAATAATTGACTCAATAAAGATTAGCTTGTTAGAATGAGACTCCTAAACAAATGGTATAGGATCAATAGGCAATTTATCATAGGCTAAATTATCACAAATGGTTGATTCGATAGAAACATATTAGATTGTTTGGTTCTCTTGGCCTTGGTTTTTAATGAGTTGAAAAACACCAATTTTTAACATAGTTTGGTCTTCAATGGATTGGATGGGTTGAGGTTTGGATGGGATTGGTTCTGGATGAGGAATGACTTATGGTTGGATAATTGTAGGTCCTTGAGGATCATGATTTCTTACATGAGCCAAAGGACAAAGTCTTGAGATGGTAATGATAGGGCATTATGGGGCTTGGTTGCTCACACAAGCCAAAGGACTAGGTCTTAGAATGATGAAGGGGCATTATGGAGCTTGATTTCTCACACAAACCGAAGTATGAGGTCATGGTATAGAAATGGTTGGGCTTTGTGGATCTAGAATAGAAATGGTACGATGTGGTGGAGCTTGATTATTTACATAAGCCAAAGGACTAGGTTTAGGAATGGTAATGGTATTCCTTGGATATTATAGAGCTTGATAGCTCACATAATCGATAGGAGGGTTAGGGGTAGCCAATGATTGGATAATAAAAGGACATCATGAAACTTTATTTCTTGTACAAGTCATAGCATCCAAGTCTTTCTCATAAACTATATCATCCCAGTCATGAGTTGGATCATAAGATAGGTCTTGATTGTGTTCCATGTACTAATTATTGAAAATAGGGTATGGATTCATATCCCAAAAAACATTATAGTTGGGTCTTCAAAGTCCTCTTCACAAGCATCTTCATACCAATCAAGGTCTCGAGTTGAATCGTAAGTTATTTCATGACTGTGTTCTCATAAATGATTAATATGTGGCAGATAGAAATCTATCTCATAAACCATATTAGCATCATTGAGGTCTTAACTAAAGCCATAAATGTCATTTTGTGTAGCCATTCTATCATAATTTGGATTTTAATTGACTCCACCATAAGTATAGCTATACATATCTATATAAATGATGAAAGCTCTAAAAATAAAAAGGTTTAGAGTTCTACAAACTGTAAAAAAAAATGATGTCCAAAGGTCAAATGGTTCAAACTTGGTCTAACTTGGTCGAAGGGGTGGAGCTGTATCTCCAATATGGTCTGAAAGTGGAGTTGTATCTCCAAAATGATATGTGCTAAGACTTGGCATAAAACAACCTAACATCAAACATCTAACATCAAATGTTATACACATAAAAGGTTAAGAATATGAATAAGAACCGACATGTCAAAGGTCCAGGTCAAAGTGTTCCAAATAAGGTCTAAACTAAGAAATGGAAAAGTTGAGTTACTAGTTATTTTATCCAAATGTGGAGTCAACATCTAAGCTCAAACAAATAGGCATATGCTAGGCTGATGTGATTTGATTTAATTTAACAAATTTGGAAACAACTTTGACATAAACCTGGCACACAAAATCAAACATAAACATGATCAATTGGCATAAGACATAAGACAAAAGGCTCTTTGAAGAAAGATTGTGTTTTCTCAGATAAAGGCACAAATAATGATAAGGATAGGTGTTAAATAAAAAAACCATCAATAGTTTTCAAATTTGAGTAATTAATTAACCAAAGTTATGCAACCCAAAAGAGAAAGATCAGTGTATCATCCTCACGAATTAAAGCCTAAACAAAAATCAATCAATATTTGAATTCAAACTTGATACGGCTAATTGCAAACTTAATGTTGAAAATTAGGATTTGACTAAACAAGCTAGACAAGATTGGACAACATGATGGCACAAGACAAAGGTCTAAATGGTATACATGACATGGTTTGAAACAAATGGTTTTTGACACAAGGTGAAATAGTCTTGAAACAATTTGAGCAGCCTAATGGCATAAGCATACTTGAATAATGTGATCAATGCTATGTTTCAAAAGACTCAAAGGCATAAATGGTTTGACATGATTTGGGTAGCATAACACTACCCTCTGCAACTCAAATCAACACACACACAAACAAGTTTTAAGAATTTTTAAGGCACAAGTGTTGTGTAAAATGGCCATCATAATGCCTCTTTAGACAAAAGAGTGATGTATAGACAAATTGGTTTTGACATGGCTTATGAACAAACAAATAAGTTTTAGCCTCAAAACATACCAAACAAAAATGACCAAAATACACTAAGTATAATCATCCAAATCCTAACAAGGGTATGACAAACTGGGGTTGACTAAAACTAGCAAGGTTTCAAACTTTTCTAGGGGAATCAATTGCATAATGACTTTCACATCAAACAATGTAAAATACAAGCATAGAAATTGGGTGACCACAACATTGGCTATTTGTAAATAGGTCTAGTCCTTTTTACAACCACTACATCATGTTTTTTGCTCAATGTAATGTGATGTCCAAATGAAGATATGTCCCATGTGTAACTCCAAAAGAGTAAATGAAGTCAATCATGGGAGGTAAAACGTTGGGTCAAAGCTTCTCTAAATAACTCTTGTGAGGTAAAGAAGTCCCCCTCATAAGCCAAGTCTGTATAAAAATAAAGAAATCATGACAGTTCAAAGACTTTAGAGTCATTTTCAAGGTCACCCAAACTTTGACAAGTTTTTGGGGAGTGCTTTAGATGAATTTATTTCTAAGCCTTGGACTAGGCTATTTGTAATAAGAATGGTGCTTTTGATTCCAAGGGTTCCCTATAGGGGACAAATGGAATAACATACACATAAAATTCCTCTTTTTGCCAAACAAAAATTTAATCTAAACAACTATTGCAAACAAGAATTGACAAGTGTGTTTAATTTTAAGCTCAAATGAAATTGAGGTTGTGTTCATTGGACCCCTTGGTCTTAGTTATAAACTTTGAAAACATTCATTAAAAACATCTAAATTATTTGTTAGACACTAAAACAAGATTCCTAATTGATTTTTTAAGCATGCAAAAGGTGATTTAAACATGATTTTTACCAAATTTCAAGCTTTGGTCATGCAACAAAAATGTTAACATGTCCTTTAGATTTGAATCTCTTTTTAGTTTGAAATAGTAAACTTTAGAAAAAGAGTTTTCAGGTCTATGTTTTAAGAAAAACATAGTGATCGACATCGATTTCTATAACCGAT
Organism: Torreya grandis; assembly: GCA_037957365.1. Taxonomy (NCBI): domain Eukaryota; kingdom Viridiplantae; phylum Streptophyta; class Pinopsida; order Cupressales; family Taxaceae; genus Torreya; species Torreya grandis. Next base: position 1,048,024 of record JARHVA010004597.1, read on the forward strand.
GATGGTTACATTGGCCAACTAAAATCTAATCGATGTCGGTCTTACTTACCGATGTCAGTTACTCTGTAAAAATTGTGGCAAACAAAAATGGCAAAAATAAAATTAGAAAATCAATTTGTAAGAGTTTTAAGGGTCCAAATGAATATTTTAAAGCTGGAAAATGATATTCTTTAGGTGTGAGATGTGTCTAGTGCCACTAGACATGCCAAATGTGATCTAGGAATTTGACTCAAGAGAAGATGGTTAGTATGGTATTAGTTCCGAATGAAAACAAAATGAAAGAAACACATTAATAGCATAACATCTCTAGGCCTAGACACTAGGGAGAGCTTAGTTAACAAAAAAAATGACAAACACAACTAAAAATTAAGGAATAAAATACAAAAATTCCTTCACCTTCCTTGGATGCTCCAAATGCCTTTGTAGTAGTGGCTTGCTCGGTTTTGTGCTCATGAAGTCCTTGGCAATGGAAGCTTGGCTACCTCCATTTCTCCTTGGCTCCTTTAGCTTATATCTTGGCTTGGAATCAATTTGGCATGGTAAAACTAGTTGCAATGGCTTCTTGAAGATATTTGTGCATTATAACTTTGCACCAAAATAACTTAGAAATGATGTTCTTGGCCTCTCTATTTATAGTTTTTTGCAAATGTCAGAATCAACATGAACTATCCATCTTGAGATTGAAATGTGTGGTTCATGATTAATTCGATTTCTATAATTAAGTTTGTTATTATCCTCATCATGACATTGGAATAAGGGGCAACTAATAGGCATGGAGGGCATGAATCTTGATATTTGTGACATTTATAGCCTAGGGATGTCTTCCCAAGAAATGAGGTCACTTGATGATGCATATATTCAATATTCATTTCTAAAAATAAGTTTTCAACAAGTTTCCATGTAACTTTTGATTAGGCTTTGATATGGGTTAATTAGATCATAAGCATGATTAAGCACTTTGTGTATAAATTGCTCAAATTGATCAGAATACCTTATTATTGGTCCAAAATTCAAATGGATTGGAATTGGAAGGTGATATCAGATGCATTAGATCTGTATTCCCATTTAGAATGTTACCAAAAATAACTAACAAAGGCATGTATCTTTTGTAGAAGATTTGATAGGAAAGAGCAATCCAGAGCACCTATGTGCAAAATTGGCATTTTGACCTAGAATGATTTGATCAAAGTTAGTTGGCCCATAAATTGCATTACCCCATTTAGGGATACCTTGGACAAAATCAAAACTTTAATATGTTAGTTTCACATAATTTAACATGTTTTAGTATTTTAGGCCAAATTGCACATTTTTGGTAGAAATTGGCCAAAATCCTAGTTAGAGGTTATCATTGGCCAGTTTTAGGTGTCTACATTCACTAATTTATGGATATTTAGGTTATAAAAAAAATATTGGTGAATGAAGAGGATCAGTTGAAGACAACATTCAACATAAAGTGAGGAACATCTTCCTATAGAAAGATGTTTTTTGGTTTGTCAAATGCTGGTGCTGCCTTCCAAAAAGCAATGGACATGTCCTTTAAAGGTTTGATCAATGAATTTTTTCATGTATACCTTGATGATATAACTATTTTTTCCAAGGATGCTAGTGACCACATGAAACATCTAAGGCCAGTCTTTGAGAAGTGTAGAGATTTTGAACTTTCTCTTAATCTAAAAAAATGTATCTTTATTGTTCACAAAGGCAAGTTATTAGGTCACATTGTATCAAAAGAAGGCTTGTCTATTGATCTTGAAAGGATTGAAGCCACTCTAGGCTTGTATTTGCCTCTACACAAGAAAGATTTTAAAAGTTTCATAGGCAAGATCAACTTTGTAAGAAGGTTTATTTAGGATTTACTACTTTGGTGAAGCCTATTACAACCATGCTCAAGAATAACCAAGATTTTACTTGGACAAAGGAGGGTAAGAATAGTTTTGATGAATCAAACAAGTAATTAACCAATCTCCTACTCTCTTGAACCCAAAATTTGATAATTATTTCATACTCTATAATTTTTATAATGTTGACACAATCTCAGCTATGCTTATGTAAAATAATGATGAGGAAGTTGAACAACCCATTGCATTCTTTAGTCAAGGATTGGAAGATTATGAGGTCAAGTACACATTTGTTGAGAAGTAGGCTCTAGATATGATAAGATTTTTGAAAAATTTTAGGCACATGGTTTCAAATAATATGATACATGTCATGGTCTCTCATCTTAGCACTAAATAATTCCTCCTAAGTAAAGACCTCAATGAGAAGAGAGCTGGGTGGATCATAAAGGTAATGGAGTATGATGTTCATATCAAGGTTAAAAACTTGGTAAGAGGAAAGGGGTTGTGTGAACATCTAGCTTCAAATATTCAAAAGCCTAAATTTGAAGAAGTTTTGTTTAATCAAGCTCATTCCCAACTAGTTGGTCACATACCAATTCAAATTTGGACACAAGATATCACTATTTTTCTCTAAAATGGTGATTGTCTTAATGGTTTAAACAAATCATAAATAAGATATTAAAAATTGAAAACCATTCCTTATTGTCTTATAGCTGGTATTCTCTTTCATAAGGATATCAATGGTGTGCTACTAAGGTGTGTTAACAATGATCAATTTGGCATCTTGCTGGAAAAGTTTCACAATGGTGCAGATGGAGGTCATTTCTCCCTAAAAACAATATCTGCAAAGATAATGAGGGATGGGTATTATTAGCCTATCATTTTCAAGGATTGTTATTCTTGGGTTAGGAGGTGTCCTCAATGTGCCTTCTTTGTAGGAAAACAAAAACTTGTAGCTCTTCCATTGAATCCTACCCAGGTGGACTAGCCTTTCATGCAATGGGGATTTGATTTCATTGGTATGATCAACCCTCCATTAAGTGATAGACACAAACAGATATTGATTGCTACTAATTACTTCACAAGGTGGGTAGAGGCTGTTACATTAAAGGAGGTAAATGAAAATGCAATCTTGGAGTTTTATGAGAGTATCACACCAATATTTGGGATCCCCTATACTATCATTTTTGATAATGCACTTGATTTTATGAGTACTAAAAATTTTGAGTGGGCAAATAGGAATGGATTTTACTTGAGTAATGTTAGCCAAAATTCACACCTTACTTTATAGTTTCCTTTGGCTAAGTTTAAGCATTCACCTATTGATTTTAAACTCACTTCAAAGACCAGTGTTCTCTTTTCTTTAGATCTTTTGTTCACCTTTTCAAAGATTTCCTTCTTAGCTTCTAACTAGCCTTTTCAAATCTTTCTTCCTTATTTTTTTTTCCCCAAGTTGGAAATATTTTGGCCTTTTTATCTTAGACAAAAAGTTTTAAAAAATTCTCCCTTGTCTTTGAATTATCTCAGCCTTTTTGTCTTGGACAAAAGGTCTGAAAGAATCCTTCAAGTCTTTCCTGAAAGTATGCTTCCTTGGCTCTTTCTCTTCAAAGTGCCCTTTGGAATTTTCTGAAGGAACACTTTTGTCTTCTAAGTGAATTTCAAAAAAATTTTGAAGGGAAACTTTATTTCTTCCTAGTGCCCTTTGTAATTTTTTGAAGGGACACTTTTATCCTCTAAGTGACTTTTTAAAAAAATTCAAAGGGACTTTTCTTCCAAAAGCTCCCTTCGGAATTCTTCCAAAGGGAAACCTTCCTTCAAATTTCTACACTTTGTTTCATAAAGTGCCCTTCAAATTTTTTTTAAGGGATACTTTGTCTCAAAGTGCCCTTCAAAAAAGTTCTAAAGGGACACTTTATCCCTTTGTTTCTCGAAGTGCCCTTTGAAAAAATTCTGAACGGATACTTTGTCTCAAAGTGCCCTTCGAAATTTTTTTGAAGGGACACTTTGTCTCAAAGTACCCTTCAAAAAAAATTGAAGGGAAATTTTGTCTCATTTTCTTAAAAAGTGCCCTTAAGTTTTTTTTGAAGGGTAAATTTCCTTCAAAGTGACCTTAAGAAGTTTTCTAAAGGGTCACTTTCCTTCCATGTGCCCTTCAGAAGCTTTCTGAAGGGTGACTTTCTTAAGCCTAGATAAAAGTATGAAGGAATTCCTTCAGACAAATTATCCAAAGTAATTCCTTCAAAAGAATAACCTAATGGAAAATCTTGAAAGGCATTTGAAGAAAGGTGGACAAAAAGTCTGAAATAAGTCTTTCAGATAAATTGTCTAAAGGAATTCCTTTAGAGGAAATGCCCATCAAAGGACCCAATGAAATGTCCCCAAAAGAAACATGCTCAAATGAATTATCCTGTGATGTGTCAGAGGACATAAAATTAAGAAAAAGAAAATATCCATTGGGATTGAAAGGGAATGATAGGCTAAAGGATGTCAAAATTAGGGGCAAGCAACTAGCTATTGGGAGTAATCAAGATGGAAAAGTCTGAAGTCTTCTTGCTGGAAAAGTCTAAAGTAAAGGAGGTTCAAGAACTCGAATAACTCTTACTAGTGCAAATCAAGATTTTTTTGGTGCTCTACTTATGAAATTTATAAGTAGAGTAATGCCAAGAGTCCAAATTTTTCAAAATCAGAGAACCCAAAGTCATCAAGTAGGTGATTTTCAAATGCCTAAAGTAAAGTGGTTCTAAAAACCTGAATGGGTCACCAAAGAGCAAATCAACATTTTCAAAGTACTTTGATTATAAACCTTATAAGTAAAGTGGTTCGAAAAACCTGAATGGGTCTACCAAAGAGAAAACAATTATTTTTAAAGTACTTTATTTATAAACCTTATAAGTAAAGTGGTTTAAAAAACTCGAATGGGTCTTCCAAATTTAAATCGAGTTTAAGCAAAGGCTTTGTTTATGAACTTTATAAATATAGTAGCTCAAAAAACTTGAATTGGTCTACAAGTGAAAATCAAATTTTCAAAACTACTTAGCTTATAATCTTGATCTAATGGTTGATTAATGGTGAATAGGAGTCATGATCAAACAAATGAGGAGCTACCACATGGTGTAAGCTAAAGCATGTTGGCTTCTTAAAGAGTAGATGAAGTAGGCATCCATTCAGGAGCAGACCAATGGTGAAAATAAATGATCCACATCAATTTTGATGCCGATAAAAAGGGTGAGATGCTAAAGGAGATACATTTAGGTTTTGGTGGTTTTCATCTCTAATACCAAACAAAATGAAATCAACTCTCCTCTATGCCATGGCACCTTTGGATGAGCTGAGAAGAAGTTGTTAGGTGTCAAGATAAATTTAATATAGTTGGATCCTTTTCCAACAACCATTTTGATGTCATTACTCAAATATCTCATTATATTGAGAAACCATTAGATAATCATCTTCAATGGGGGCAAGCCAAGGGCATTCAAAAGGGTGGCATGGATCAATTAGGATGCCCTAATGAGTATCTTTGGAAAAATTAGTTAAGTTGAAGATGGAGACCTCTAAAAAAATCAAATTTTCTCTTTGGTTCCAAAGGCCTCGTCTTCTCACTTCCTTTAGCTATAAATACAACCCTTGTGTAATGGAAAAAGATGCCACAAAGTGTATGGTGAAGCCTTGCTGGAATGATTCAAGTTCTACCTTTGAGCAATTAGCATAAGTCTTTTCCTTCAAATTTCTAGACATTATGTCTGAGTGTGCAAGAGATGTATAGTGGTAGCATGTGATGATTTTTCATCTTTTTCCCCACTTTATCCTTCATACCTAAATAAGATTTCTTGGTTTAACCGATCACATAGTGTGTACTCACGTGTAGTAAATTTGTGCATGCTTATTACTATCTTGAATGTGAAAAGTTTGCCTTTCCCCTCACTTACCTTGTGTCATCTTTACACATCTCACATCTATGTTGAAATATTTGTGTTAGAATATTTAGATATTGGGAATGATTTATGCTTTTTTTGTATTATGCAATAGAATCTAACATTCATGTGGAAAATATTGTTTGGTGTATCACCATTCTTAGATTATGATTTATTGTCTAAAAATTTCTAACTCTTTTCCTTTCAATCAAGTTGGTTTAACAAAGATCATATTAAAAGAGACATATACATGGAGATATCCCTATAATCTAGAGGTTCATTTCTACCATAGGCACACCCATAGGCCTAGAAATATTTGCATGTTGCCCAAATTTGGGAGAGGACTGAACACTCTATCTTAGGGTGTGATATTTGGAGACAATAGTTCTAGCATGCTTGATGGGACCAATTTTTTTACATGTCAAGGTGAATGTTGGTCTTGACAAGCCTAAGGTTGTAGAAATATACTTAACCTAGCATTTGGGGACTCTAAAACAGTGAGAGTCCCTAGTTATAGATCAAGTTTTCCCCATTATATTTCATGGTCCTCACTAGGCCATCTAGGATTTTTTATCATGCCCCTTTAGCTGAAGATCTTCCTAAAGAACAAAACCCTGAACCACTCCTAGCCCTAAGAGATCCTTGGCAAAGAGGTTTTGGAGAAGAAGAGGAAGAAGTTGAAGAAGATAAAGAGATAGGAGATCAAAGGGAAAGAAGATAAATAGGGGAAAGAAGATAAATGGACAGACATCAACCTTTCCTATCTTGTAACACCCAAAATCCCATCGACCTTCCTACATATAACCCTATTCCTCCTAATGCTACCAAAAGTCTCCCTAGTTTTAATGGTGAAGGTTCTATACACCATCTTAACATATTAGAGACATTTCAAAACTTCTATAATTTACAAAATGTCACTTGAGCCAATATAGCCATTAAATTATTGGTTATGTCTCTGAAAGGCAAGACATTTGACTGGTACATAATGTTGGAAGGTGGCTACATTATAAGCTAGGATGGTTTTGGGAAACTGTTGGTAACAAGATTTGAAAATAAAAGTGACCATACTTCACTGATTTATTAGCTGAATGTAATAAAAAGAGGTCTTAATAAATCCATGGGGGATTCTAATGAAAGGTTTCAAAGGACATGTCATAGGCTACCACCTATCATGAGTCCCCCTCCAAGCTTTGTATTCCCCACTTACCTCAAAGGTATTGGGACTGATGTAGCTATTATATTATAGTTAATGAGAGGTTTCACTCTACCAGTGCATATGAGCTAGCTATTAAAGTTGAGAATAGTTTAATATAAGTTAGAAATCTCCCTCCAAGAGTTTCCATACCTTTGCTATCCCATAATTCAGTTGAAGCTCCAATCATAGCAAAAGTTCCTAATGCCAATGTGAAGCCATATATGGAATCAAGTTCAAGCTAAAATTGTCTAATCAACAAAGAAGAAGAAGGTGTCATGCCTAGTGAAACATCCTCTCCCCTTGAATATATTTTTTATCTCTTTCTTAATAAGTATATCACTGAGACACATAGACTTGATCCATATACGTTTATATAAGAAACTAATTTAGGGGTTTATTGTATGTATGAAAAGGATGTTTTAATTCCTTCACTAACTAACAAAGATCATGAGTTTGAAGGAATGTGGGAAATATTTTTTGATATATCAAGAAGAAAATTAGGTGCAGGATCTAGTATCAAGTTATTTTATCCCTCAAATAATCAATACTACTCTTCCTATAGATTCCACTTTAGCTGCACCTATAATGTGGAAAAATATGAAGGCCTAGTTCATGGCCTCCAATGGGCAAAGAAAAGGGGGATCAAGAATTTGAAAGTCTATGGAGATAGTGAATTAATCATCCATCAGGTGAGGAATCGAGCTACAACCAACAATATTTTTCTTAAATCTTACAAGCATAGGGTATGGGACCTACTTGAAGACTTTGATGCCTTCAACATACAACCCATACCAAGGGATTTTAACAAGCATGCTGACAGGTTGGATACCATAGGGGCACAATTTAATGCAGTTACCAATGTGGGAAAGGAGAAGGATCAATTTCATATCAAAGTAATTGTGAGACCTTCTATCCCTAATAATGAAGTGTCTTGGTAGGTGTTTAAGAGTGATGAACACATTGCACACTTCCTACAGAATGAGGTAGGTTTTTCCTCAAGGAACCAAAAGAGATTACATGATTAGTTTGAAGAACAAATTATACAATTGAAGACAAATAAGACACCCAAGGGGTTGATTACCTTTGAGAGTGTCTTCAACAAGGATGATCAAAAGAAAAGACAAAGAGTGAGCATGTCCAAAAAAGAGGAAAACTATGAGAGGGACATGATTTTCAAAGAAAAGATCTTAAAAATTAGTAAGATTTGTTCTTTATCTAAAAAATAAGCTTTTGTTGAACTATGCAAAGAGTTACATGATATCTTTTCTTGGGAATACAAAAAATTAAAAGGGTTTGATCCAAGCGTAGCTCATCACACCATTGAGATGGAACATGGAGCTAAACTAATCAGGCATAAGTAAAGGCCTATCAATCCTAAGATAGAAGAATTGATGAAGAAAGAGCTGACCAAGTTGATTGAGTCCAAGATTATATTTCTTATCAAACACTCGACTTGGGTAGCTAATCTCGTACCTATCTTCAAGAAGAATGGAAAAATAAGACTATGTGTGGATTTTCAAGATCTTAATAGAGTGTCTCTTAAGGATCATTATCCATTACCTTCCATGAAGCAAATTCTACAAGTTGTTTTAGGTTCTTAATACTTCTCACTTCTTTACAGTTATTCAAGCTATAACTAGATATTGGTCAATGAAGAAGATTAATTTAAGATAGCCTATGAAATGGGGGACCTTTGCTTACAAAAATATGACTTTTGGTGTATCAAATGTTAGAGCCATGTTTTAAAGAGTAATGGACATGGCTTTCAAAGGTTTGATCAATAAGTTTTTACTTGTATATCTTCATGATATAACCATTTTTTGTGAAGATGTTGTTGATCACATGGAGCACTAAGGTAGGTGTTTGAGAAATTTAGGGAGTATGGAATATCCCTTAATCTAAAAAAGTGCATCATTTTTGTCCATTAAGACAAGCTTTTGGGTCATATCATTTCAAAAGAAGGCTTGGCTATTGACCCTGAAAGGATTGAGGCTATCCTAGGCTTGTCCTTGCCTCAACACAAGAAGGGACTGTAAATATTCTTAGGGAAAATAAACTTTTTAAGGAGGTTTATTTTAGGCTTTGCAACTATGGTAAATCCTATAACATCCATACTCAAGAAGAACCAATATTTTGCTTGGAAAAAGGAAGGTAGGATCAGTTTTGAGGAAATCAAGAGAGTAATTATAGAATCTCCTACTCTCCTAAACCCAAATTTTTCCAAAGATTTCATATGTTACACCTTTTATAACTTTGACACGATCTCAATAATGCTTATGTAGAATAATGATGAAGAGGTTGAGTAACCAATTGCATTCTTTAGCCAAGGTTTGGAGGACTATGAGCTCAAGTATTCTTTTGTTAAGAATTAGGATCTAATAGTGATTAGAGGGTTAAAGAAATTTAGGCACATGGTTTCCAATAATAAGATACATATCATGGTTTCTCATCCCAACACCAAGGAGTTTTTCCTAAGCAAAGAACTCAATGAGAAGAGAGATAGATGGATTAAAAAAGTGATAGAGTATGACATGGACATTAAAGTGACAAACTTGGTAAGAGGAAGAGGATTGTGTGAGAATATAGCTTTAGAACTTTAAGAGACAAAGGAGGAAGTCTTGGAAAACCAAGTTTAACCTCAACTAGCTGATCAAATGCAAGCTCAAAGTTGGACACAAGACATCATTAGTTTTCTTCAAAATTGTGAGTATCCCTTTGGAATTTTATAAAGGGACACTTTTGTCTTCCAAGTGACCTTGAAATTTTTTTTTAAGGGACACTTTTTTTCTTCCAAATGCCCTTTGAAATTTTCCAAAGGGAAACTTTTATCTTCCAAGTGACCTTCAAAAAATTTCTGAAGGGACTTTTATTCCCAAAGTGCCCTTTAGAATTCTTCCAAAAGGAAACTTTCCTTCAACTTTATACATTTTATTTCTAAAAGTGACCTTGAAAAAAATTGTGAAAGGACACTTCGTCTCAAAGTGCCATTCAAAAAAATTATGAAGGGACACTTTGTCCCTTTATTTCTCAAATTGCCCTTTGAAATTTTTTTGAAGGGACACTTTGAAGTGCCCTTTAGAAAATTTTTGAAGGGAAACTTTGTCTTGCTTTCTTCAAAAGTGCCATTTGGAATTTTTTTGAAGGGTCACTTTTCCTCCAAAGTGCCCTTCAGAATTTTTCCAAAGGGTCACTTTCCTTCCAAGTGCCCTTTTAAATCTTTTTGAAGGGTCACTTTCTTAAGCCCAAACAAAAGTTTGAAGGAATCCTTTGGATAAATTTTTTGAAGAAATTGCTTTAGAAGAATAACCTGATGGAAAACCCTAAAAGGCATTTGAATAAAGGTTGACAAAAAGTCTAAAATAATTCCTTCAAACAAATTATTTGAAGGAATCCTTCAGAGGAAATGCTAAGCAAAGGACCCAATGAAATGTCCATAAAATAACATGCCTAAAGGAATTATCCTATGATGTTCTAGGGGATGTCAAATTTAGAACAAAAAAATAGCAATTGGGATTCAAAGGGAATGACTGGCTAAGGGACATCAAAATCAGGGGTGAGCAACTAGCCATTAGGAGTAATCAAGATGGAAAATTATGAAGTCTTCTTTCTAAAAAAGGCTGAAGTAAAGGAGGCTCAAGAACATGAATAATGCTTACTAGTGCAAATTGGTATTTTCCAAGTTCTCTACTTATGAACTTTATAAGTAGAGCAAAGACAAGAGTCTAAAGCTGTCAGACTAAGAGAACCTGAAGTCATCAAGTAGGTGAGTTCTGAAGGCCTAAAGTAAAGTGATTATGAAAACCTGAATGGGTCACCAAAGAGAAAATTAGGATTATCAAAGTACTTTGCTTATAAACCTTATAATTAAAGTGGTTCAAAAAAATTGAATGGGTCTACCAAGTTTAAATTGGGTTTAAGCAAAGGCTTTGCTTATGAAATTTATAAGTAAAGTAGCTCAAAAAACTTGAATGGGTCTACAAGTATAAATCATATTTTTAGAACTAATTAGATTATAAGCTTGATCCAATGGTTTATCAATGGTGCACAAGATTCATGATCAAATGAATGAAGAGCTACCACATGGTGTAAGCTAGAGCAGGTTGGCTTCTCAAAGTCCAAATGAAGTAGGCATCTATGCAAGAGTAAATTGATGATGAAAATTAATGATATAAATCAATTTTGATGACCAATCAAAAGGTCAAGATGTTGAAGGAGATACACGTAAGTTTTGGTGGTTTTCATCTCCAAGACCAAATAGAATGAAAGCAAATATCCTCCATGCCATGACACCTCTAGATGAGCTGAGAAGAAGCTGTTAGGTGTCAAGACAAATTTTGTATAGGTGGATATTTTTTAGCAACCATTTTGATGCCATTTCTCAATTATCTCATCTTATTGAGCAACTATTGGAGAAGAATATTCAAGGGGGCAAGCCAAGGGCATTTAAAAGGGTGACATGGATCAATTAGGATGCCCTGATGAGCATATTTGGAAAAATTATTTATATTCAAACATGGAGACCTCTAAAAGAATTGATTCTTCTCTATAACACCAAAGGCCTCCTCCTTTCACATCCTTTAACTATAAATACAACCCTTGTGCAAGGGAAAAGGAGGCCACACAGTGTATGGAAAAGCCTTGCTAGAATTATTCAAGTTCTACCTTTAAACAATTAGTATAAGTCTTTTCCTTCAAGTTTGTAGACATTTTGTCTAAGTGTGCAAGAGATGTATAGTGGTAGGATGTGATGATTTTTCATCCTTCTTCCCACTTTATCCTTCATACCCAAACAAGAGTTTTTCGTCTAACAAGTCACATAGTGTGTACTCAAGTGTACTAAATTTTTGCATGTGTATTACTATCTTAAATGTGCAAAGTTTGATTTTTACCTCACTTACCTTGTGTCATCTTTACACATCTCACCTCTGTGTTGAAATATTATTGTTATAATATTTAGATCTTGCGAATGATTTTTGATTTTTTTATTATGTATTAGAATCTGACATTCACATGGAAAATATTTTCTAGTGTATCACCATTCTTAAAATAGGATTTATTTTCTTGCAAATTTATAACTCTTTTCCTTTCAAGCAAGCTAGTTTAGCAAAGATCATATTTAAAGAGACATATACAGGGAGATATCCCTATAATATAGAGGTTTTTTTCCACCATAGGCACACCTACATGCCTATAAATGTTCCCATGTTGCCCAAATCTAGGGGAGGACTGAACACTCTCTCCCAAGGTGCAAGATTTGGAGACAAAATGTATCTCATCCAGCTATTACCCTCAAGGTAATGGATTGGATGAGTCTAATAACAAGAATCTCATCAAGATCATCAAAAGGACATTGGAGAATAATCAAAGAGCATGGAACACCAAGTTGAAGATAGCCTTATGGGATGATAGGATTAATCCTAAGAGATCAATTGGTAACTCTCCTCTTGTGTTTTTTTATGGGAGAGAAGCTAGATTATCCATCTCCCAAGAGATCCCTGCTCTAGGGCTTTCACATCAAATAGAACTACTTGAAAATACTCCAATGGATGTTAGATTGACAAAACTAATTCAACTACAAGAAGCAAAGGACAATGCACATAAGACCATGGAACATCACCACATACTTATAAAGAAGTCTTTTGAAAAAATAAAAAGTACAAGAGTGTTCAAAAAGGGTGACTTAGTTTTGAAATGGGATGAGGATAGAGCAAAATTGGGTAGAAATACAAATTTTGACACTTTGTGGAGTGGCCCTTACATCATTAGCAAGTGCAAGCAAAGCAACTCCTTTTAGCTAGCCAAGATGAATCGAGAATAATTTCCTATCCTTGTGAATTGGATACATCTAAAGTTATACTATTAGTCCTTGAAAGTATATCTTATAAATAGTAGCATAGGTGTGTTTGTTTAGTCTAGTTTTGTTTTAGTTTGTTGTTATGTTCCCTAAGTGCTTTGTAGTGCAGTGTATTTTCTTCCTTTTTATTTTGTGTGTGTCTTATGTATGTTAGTTGTTTTATGGTCAATCCAAGGTCTATTCATGAAAATATGAGTGCTCATTTTCATGAATCCATGCCCAATAGAATGATTTAGGCAATTGGTCTTACGCATATAAGGCATGCCATACCTAGGAATCACCAAGAATGTTGGTTAAATTTCACCCCCAAGTTTGCACCTTTCAAATTTATCCAAGTTCAGTACTTAGTTTCCCTTTGGAAGAAATTTTATTTAGCAAAGCTCATAAAAATACCAAGTGTTATTTATTTTAGAAGGTTCATTTTGGTTTTTGGCCTAAGCCCTTGATGAATTCTTTTAGACTTTTTATTTGAAGCTTTTTCCCTTAAGTGTGTTTCTTTTGGATATTTTGTTTTCAACTTTCGTGAAGGATAAGTTTTTGAGGAGTTACCTTACACATTTTTTTGAAATATATCTTTTCAAAGGCAAAGGGACACTTGTAAAAGTCTGAAGGGTACTTTACAAAAATTTTGAAGGGTATGTTTCAAATTCTTTGAAGGAATTGTTTCGAACATTTTGTCCAAGACAAATTTTTCAAAAATTCCATTTCAAATTTTCTAAAGGTTTATTTTCAACTTTCCCAAAGGGTACTTTCTTTGGAAAAAGGTCCACTTCACTTTTTCTAAAGGGTCACTTACATTTTTTATGAAAGTCATGTGCAACTTCTCTAAAAGATACTTTTCAAGAAAAATGCCCTTTACAAAAAATCCAAAGGGTACATTTCAAAAAGTTCAAAGGGTTATTTTGTAGGAAAATGGACCAAATTAAAATTTTGAAGGGTAATTTACAAGTTTCCTGAAGGGCATTTTAGTTTGTCCAAAAGTTACTTTACAAAAAGTATGAAGGGTAAATTACAACTTTTTCAAAGGGATGTTCTCAACAAGCTGAAGGTCACTTTCAATTTTTCAGAGGTAACTCAACAAAAAATTTAAAAGAATTCTCTCAAGAAAATTATCTATAGGAATTATCCAAATAAAATCCTGAAGCAATTCTTGCGACAAAATGGACTAAATAGAAATTTTGAAGGAACACTTGCAAGAAACTGAAGGGTATGTTCATTTCAGAAAGCACCTTTTTCACTTTGCTAAAGGGTCATTTTGAAGAACCAAAAGGGCCAAATGGAATGTCCTCAAGAATTATTTTAGAAAGATTGTCTGAGGAATTCTTTCAAAAAACTTGTCTGATATAAATGAAATCGAAAAAGGCAAACAAAAATGACTATGGGAAAAAAGTCTAATGAAAAACTGAGGGACACTTGCAAATTTTTTGAAGGAATTCTTGTGGAGAAAGTGCCCAAAATAATTTCCCTGAAGGGTAATTTTTTGAGGAAGTTTCCTCCATATTTTTTTCAAAGGGTATCCCTCTACATCAAAGAGGACTAGATGAAAAGGCTAAAGGAAATGTTTGGGAAAATTGTCCAAGAGTAAATATTAGTATTAAAAAATAGATGACAGCCCATAATAAGTCAATTTTAAACTATGGATACTAGCCCTTTCTATTAAAAAGAATTGATGGGAAAATGAGAATAGAAATGGAGGTGGAAAATGGCCAAATCCTAAGCATCTAGAGTGGACTAAGTGAGCAAAATAGACAAGTTAATAGAGTGAGTCATTGATGGTAGCTGACCAAATCAGGGAACTTATTTGAAATTAACAAATATAGGTGTCTAAAGGATAACTAGTAGTTAGAAAGAGCATTTCCTAACTACCATCAGGAGTTCCAGTAGTGTGATGTGTCAAATTTTCTATTTTCAATTTTGAATGCTCATAGATGATCTTTTATAGAATCAGTTTCCAATGCCACTCTCGAAGGTTTATGTCACTTGTCACCATTTTCATAACTATTTTTAGATAAGTATTACTCTTGGCATGGCATGGCTCACTTATCCATCTCTCTCATGTATCTATAACTAACTTTCATGTTGATGACACATGTTATTACACCTCTTCAGCTTATCCTTTCTTTATCTTCCTCAAAGTTCTATAAATTGGGCCATTTTGGCCATTACAAGGGGAGCACATTTTTGGTATGGTGAAGCCCTACTGAAATGACATTTCACTTTGTTTTGTAACATTGAATACAATACTAATTCTAAGTTGTGAACTTTTATCTAAGTATATGAGTGATGTAGAGTAGAGCTAAGTGATAACATCATCCTTACTCCCTTTATCCTTCATGTTTGAACAAAGGTTTTGATGTTAACAGGTCATGTGAAGTGTGTTGAATGTATTAAAATCTCTTTCAAGTATGTAATTATACTTATGGTGTGCAATTCGCCCCTTAGGTCGAGTATCTTGTTGATTATTTCAAGCATGTTACCTTCACATTGAAACACTATGTTAGTATCTTTCAATGCATGGAATTAGTCTTGGAAAACATTGTTACTCAATAGAAGTGTGATAGTCGGTGGGATAAATTCTTGGTAGACCACCTCTTTATCATATTTTTTTGTTTTATGCAAATTCTCAACTCTTTTCATGAACAAGCAATAGATTAGGTGATATACACTTAGAGAACAATTTAGGGAGCTCTCCCTTTTCAATCCTAGAGACTCATCTCTCTTATAATTTTCCACAAACTTGAGGGATGATTCAATGTTGCATCAAATTGAAGGAGCTTCATAGAATGTCCTAGGGTGTATAATTTGATGACAACATGACTTTCCTACCATTAATACCATTTGGTGTTAGGATGATGATTCCATTCTTTCCTATCTTGGTGTAGAAGATTCCTCTATCCATATATCCCTCCCTTCTGAGACTTAAACCACATTAAATGAATCCACCATGGATGTCAAATTGGGTACTCATGATAACCCATGCATTGTCAAAATCAGCCAATCACTAGATTCCTTAAAGCTTCAAGATTTTCCCTTTTTCTTCTGAGACCATATCATAGAATTTGCTTTATATTATAGTGATATGCTAGGAATTAACCCTTCCATTGCTCCCCATAATATTTTTACTACCTATGATGCCAACCTTGTCAAGCAAAAGCTTTTTTGGATGCACCCTCATATATCCTTTCTTTTCAATGAAGAGCTTCAATGTCTCATATCCATGAACTTCATCCAACCCATTGAATAGCCCCAATGGGTATCGAATGTCATCCCTATCACCAAAGCAAAAGGGGGAATTTGCATTTGTATAGACTTCCATGACCTTAACCTTGCTTTCCTAAAGGATGACTTTCCTTTGCCAAGCATTGACCAACTTGTTGATATTACAGTTGACCATGAGATGTTATCTCTTATGGATGGGTTCTTGGGTTATAATCAGATCTTTATTACCCTTGAATATCAACACAAAACCACCTTTACCACCCCTAGGTAACTTTATACTATAGGGTCATGCCTTTTGGTTTGAAGAATGCTAGTGAAACCTACCAATGTGTTATGACCTACATCTTCCATGACCTTACTCAAAAAATCATAGAGGACTATGTTGATGACCTTATTGGGAAATACAAATTTTTTAAAGATCATTTGGTCATTTGTAAGATTATCTTTGAATGCCTCATCCATTACCATGTCCACCTTAACCCTAAGAAGTATATTTTTAGGGCCTTGTTAGGAAAAAGCTCCTTGGATTTATCATCTCTCTTTGAGGAAATGAATTTTATCCTACTAAAATCAAATCAATCATTGACATTCCTCCTTATACCCACCTCAAGCAACTCCATATTTTTTAGGGGAAGCTCTAAGCCATTCATCACTTCATCTCTCAGCTCTCTAATAGATGCCAACCTTTCCATCACCTTCTAAAAAAATATGTATCCTTTAAGTGGAAAAAGGACTATAAAAAGGCCTTTGATTAACTTAAAGAGTACCTTCTATCTCTACCCATCCTCTTTCCTCTCAAATAAGATCAACCTTTTTACCTTTATATTTCAGCCATCAACCACTCCTTAGGGGCAATGCTAGCACATCAAGATGAGAAATATAAAGAGCAAATCATCTACTATATAAGTCAAATGCTTATAGAGTATGAGACTTGGTACACCTATATCAAAAAACTTTACCTCACCTTAGTTTTTGTGTCTTCCAAACTCTACCACTACCTTCTCAACCACAAAACCTATGTCCTAACCAACACTAACCCACTCAAGTATATGCACTCTATACCACACCAAAATCAATTTATGGATAAGTAGCTCATGATTTTAGTTGAGTTTGATCTTAAGTTCCTAAAAAATAGTAAATTAAGGGGCAAGTAATTGTTGGTAAATTGGATGAAGCACCTTTAGAAGTTAACAAACCCTCTCCCCTGGAGTTTCCTAATGAGTCCATCACAACCCTTTCTCAAGAGGACATCACTTATCAAATGACCATGTTATTCAACATATCAAAATGTCAACATGGTGGGGGAGTTGGTATCATCCTTTTTCCCTTTGATGCTAAACATATTTATTTATCCTTCCAGCTTGACTTTGATTGTACCAATAACATAACTGAGTACATAACCCTAGTGATAGGTCTCCAAATAGCTTTAGCTTTGGGAGTTAACATGATCAGTGTTTTTGGTGACTCTCAACTCATGGTCACTAAAATAAATGGCTCTTGTCAATGTAATAATGATGTTTTGTAATAGTACAAAAACTATTTGATGTACTTTTGGTATCATTCAAACATTATTGTATCCAAACCATTCGACGATCTATAAACAAATTTTCCAACACAATGGCTTGCCTTGCTTCTTTGATGCCATTCCCACCTTATAAATTTACTTTATTTGTCATTATCCATCATCTTACCAAACCTTCTTGTACCAATTCAAATCCTCCTTCCATCTGTAGTGTAGAATAAGACCCATTAGATCTTTGGTATAAGCAAATCTTTGACTATCTCAACCTTACAATCATCCCTTCCAATATTTCTAGGAATGACCAAAGAGCGTTCATTTAGGGTACCTCTCATTACACCATACTAAGAGGGGAGTAATTTATAGGCATGGATTTATTAAGCATATGTTATACTAAGAGGGGGGGTGAATTAGTATATCATATATCTTATAAACTTTCACTTAATCAAATTCCACTTAACCATACATTTAAGATATGAAATAAAACTAAAACAATAAACACCACACAAGATAGAGAGAGACACTATATTTTAATGTGGAAACCCAATGTGGAAAAAACCACATACAACAATCTCAAGTATATGAACGAGCACCAACTCAAAGTACAATATTTTAAATCACCAAATAGTAGGAACACCAACCCTTTTACTAAGTACCAACACAACAACTATTCATGAGCACCAACCCCTTTGTTGAGCACTAACATAATAACTATTCATGAACACCAACCCCTATTGTGTATACCACACAACTATATCTCAATGTTGTTTTCTCAATAAATGATAGCACATTACAATATCTCTTTCTTTTCTCTCCTTTGCTATTCTAAGATAGATATGATAATTACAAACCATGCTCTCTTCTACTCATTACAAATGGCTTATCAAGCCTTTATTTATAGCTTTCCAAATGACCTTTGGCATTAACCCTTTTTGACCCTTCACTCCTCATATAAAATGGTGCCAAACTTACATGACCCTTTGAATCTTTTCATTTTAAAAGTCACATGGTGACCCTTCTTGAGGAAATGCATACTTTACCTTTTTGTCTTTATCTTGGTGATTTTTCATATTCCTCAAAGTGTCCCTTCATGAGAAATTGTGCCCTTCCTCTTTTGTCTTCACTTGGTGACTCTTGGAATTTTTCAAGATGGCTCTTCATGGGAAAATGCATCCCATTCCTCTTTTGTCTTTACCCCATGACTCTTTGACTTCTCATGATCCCTCTTTTGACTTTATGCAACCAAAAATATATTCGTTAATATTAAATAAATATTAACACACATTAGCCAAGATATGAACATTAAAAACACCATTAAATGTTATGGGGCCTTTATCACCAATAATGTTAGACCTTTGACATTAATGAAAATATTTCTAACAATCTCCCCCTTTGTCATTGATGGGAACCTCAAATTGAAACTATCACATCTTGAAAATTATACTGCACATGCCAACTTGCGCATACTAAAAAACATACAATAACTACTCCTTATTGTATCATCCTATACCTATTCATTCTACCTATTTCTACACTTCTCCCCCTTTGACATCAATGGAAAATGGACTATCCTAGAGCTAACACTTAGCTCCCCCTCAACTGATGTTGATCTTCAATGTCAAGAAGTAAAATAAATTAATCACAACTCCTCTTGAAAACCCTTAAATGTGTCCTTTGGTCATGCCTTTGTGAATATATCTGATAACACATATAAATTATGACTATCCTCTGAGCATCTACAATCAACTCATCTCAATATTTTCTTCTAATCTCACAACCTTATATATAAAACATTCTTATATATCCCTGATCACATATTTGACTTACAATCAATAGATTATGCTCAAGACATTTTACATAGAGAACATTTTTAGTCTTGGTTCTACCAATATCCAAACATAATGTACCTTTTTTGGCTATCATGGCATTGGTATTTTCTCTAAGTTTCAATGTGCCACTATTGATCTTCTTTAGAGTTATGAACTTTCTCTTGTCTTCTACCATGTGTCTTGAACATTTGCTATCAATGAACCATGGTTGTTCTTCATTTCTTGCATGCAAAACTATGTGAACTAACATAGAATATTCAGGTTGTTTCTTCTATCATGAAACTATCTAAACCTTCTTCTTGATGAATGAAACCTTGAAAATTTGGTCCTTCTTGACTGACTTGAACACACTTCTACAATGTCAGGCTATGTGTCTAAAATTATTGCAATTGTAACATATTATGGCCTCTTCATCAAATCCTGACAGAGGAGCAAAAGAGTTATGGCTTCTACTTGACTCTTCATGAGTTTCTTTCTCCTTGTTTCTAAAATTATTAGCTCTTTTCTGGCATTCTATTTTCTTATGACCATATCCATTATAATGAAAATAGTAATCATGAAAATAGAACCTATTTGTGTATCTTTATCTTTATTATTTTTTTGTAGCTTTGTTTCTTCTAGCCTTCTTTGTTTGAGATATCCTCTGTATTCTTCACTTCTTCCCTTTTTGTTTCCTCTTTTGTAAGATCTTTAACATAGTTTTTTTTTCAAATCCAATACCTATCTTATCTGATATTGACTTTTAACTTTCTAATATTTTATTTAACATGTTAGTGCTATCTTCAAATTTTGAATCACTAACTGCTTTATCATTGACTACTTTCTCAATATATTATTTTAAAGAGGCAATTTCAATAACATACCTTTCACATTCTTCACTTACTTTTTACAACTATGTTTTTGGATATTTTTCATTCCTTTTGGCTTCTTCAAAGTGTGCTTGTAGATCTTCAATTAGTTCCTGTCTCCTTTTCATTTTTCTCAATTGAGCACTTTAATCTTTGATTATTCTTCTCAATAGCTTCTCATTATTCTAAGGCATAAATGAGTTCTCCTTCTAGATATACATTGGCTTCATCCTTACTTTCATCATGTTCTTCTTCTTGATCATCTATGCTTTTGCTTATGGAGGTATCTTCATGTATTGTCAGGAATAGATTTTCTTCTTCATTTGAGTCACTGAATCCATTGTCTTCAGTTGAGATAAGATCTTTAGAATATAAAATCTTCTTCTTGAATCTCCTCTTGTATTTGCCTTTGAAGTTTTTCTTGTATGTAGACTTTCCTTCTTCATTATCATCATTATTCTTATCTACGCATTTATTTGTAAAATGTCCAATCTTACCACATTTAAAAATTTAAATGGAAATTTTCCTTGATATTTACCTATGCCCTTTTGAGGTTTACAAATGAATAGAGATTCATTATGATCTTCCTCATCACTAGAGATATCACTTGATTCTTAAATCTTGGCTTTCTCTTTCTTTGATGTCTTGAAAGTAGCTTCCCTCTTTTAGGGTTTTTCTTATTCTATCCACAGCTCATATGTCATAAGAATACCATGTAGTTCATCCATTTTTAGCTTGGTAAGATCCTTCATCTCCTTAATTTTTGAAACCTTTGCATCATATCTCATTGGTAGAGATCTCAAAACCTTTTGTATCACTGTTGTCCCTTCTAACTTTTCTCCAAGACCTTGAATCTAATTTATTATTTGATAAACCCACAAAAAATAACTCACTATAGTTTCTTCCTCTTCCATCCTCAAACTCTCAAACTATCTTCTAAAAGTTTGAAGCTTATCTTCTTAAACCTTTCCATCACCTTTATAAATATTCTCAATATTTACCCAAGTTTCATGATCAAATTTTCATTGCATAACTTTAACAAATTATGATTCACATAAACCACATACAATAACATTTAAAGCTTTAGCATTATTTTTACTTTCCTTCTTTTCCACTGGAGTAGTTATAAGTGTCTATGGCTCTTCGTATTCCTCCAACACTACTTGCCAAATATCAAATACAAAGGCCATCAAGTATGTCCTCATCCTTATGCTCCAAAAGGAATAATTTTTTCCATCAAATAAAGGTGCCTTAATTATATAAAAACCTCCATGTGATCCATCCATTGTGCTTTCCCTAATCTACCTTCAAGCTATAAAACTTTTTCCAAAGGAACCTACTCTTATACCAATTGTTAAGCATGGGATATACTGAAAGCGGGGGTGAATTAGTATATAATATATCTTATAAAATTATACTTAACCATACATTCAAGATATGAAATAAAATTGAAACAATAAACACCACACAAGATAGAGAGAGACACCAAATTTTAAAATGGAAACCCAATGTGGTAAAAACCATGGAGAACAATCTCAAGCATATGAATGAGCACCAACTCAAACTATAATATTTTCAAGCACCAATTTTCAAGAGTGCCAACCCCTTTGCTGAGTACTAACACAATAACTATTCATAATCACCAACCCACAGGAGCACTAACCCCTTTGTTGAGCATCAACACAATAATTACTCATGAGCACCAACCCTTAATGTGTATACCACACAACTATCTCTAAATATTTTTTTCTCAAAAAATGATAGCACATTACAATATCTCTTTATTTTCTCTCCTTTGCTCTTCTAAGCTAGATATGACAGTTACAAACCATGTTCTCTTTCAAACATTACAAATGGATTCTCAATCCTTTATTTATAGCTTTCCAAATTACCTTTGGCATTTACCCTTTGTGACCCTTCACTCCTCATGGAAAATGGCACCAAACATGCATGACCATTAAAATCCTTTCATTTTAAAATTCACATGGTGACCCTTCATGAGAAAATGAATCCTTTCCATTTTTGTCTTTCTCTTGGTGACTTTTTGTATTCCTCAAAGTGTCCTTTCATGATTTATGCCCTTCCTCTTTTATCTTCACTTGATGACTCTTGAAATTCCTCAAGATGACTCTTCATGGGAAAATGTGTCTCATTCCTCTTTTGTCTTTACCCCATGACTCTTTGACTTCTCCATGGGCCCTCTTTTGACTTTATACAACCAAAAATATATTCATTAATATTAAATAAATATTAACACACATTAGCCAAGATATGAACATTACAAACACCATTAAATTCTATGGGGCCTTTATCACCAATAATTCTAGACCTTTGACATCAATGAAAATATTTCCAATAGGATTTTATGGACTTATTTTCCACTACCTATGTAACCATGGTATGTCTCATGCTATCAAGGAAATGCATGATGGGGTTTATGGAGGACAGTTTAGTGGCCTAGCTATCACTAAGTGTATCCTTCACCTTGGCTACTATTGGCCCATCCTTAACTAAGAATACTATGATTACATGAAGAATTGTGTTAAATGGTAATAACATGCCAATTTACATCATGTACCTATCTATAGTCTCCAAGTATCTAATAATTTAGGGTCCTTCTTATAATGGGGATTAGATCTTATTGGTGAAATGAACCCCTATAATTTGTAGTGAGATTATTCTATCATCACTGTGATAGAATATTTCGCGAAGTGGGTGGAGGCTATTCCTCTCATATCAACCAAAGCTAAAAATATTGTTGATTTTATCAACCATCACATTATCCATCAATTTGGTGTTCCTCATAAGATAATCACTGATAATGGTAAATATTTTAAGAATAACAAAGTCCAAAATCTTTGTGATGCATTTGGCATTAAGTTAAGATTTTATTCACCTTATCATCCAAAAGCTAATGGATAAGTGGAAGCTTCTAAATAAACTATTAACAAAATGCTAACTAAAATGGTTGATGCATTTTTTTAGGATTGGAATTTACACATGCCCTTCACCTGATGGGCATATTGCACTAGCATTCAAACCCCTATGGGTATTACCCCTTTCTCTCTCATTTTTAGTGTAAAGGTTGTCTTGCCTCTCAAATTCCAAATTTATTATCTTCGTATATCCCTATAGGATATCATTTTTGAAGGTGATTATCATCAAGAACATTTATCCTGACTTGAGCTCCTTAATGAGTGTCATTTAGCTGTGCTTAACCATCTTTGTGTCTATCAAGAACGAATCAAGCATGCCTATAATAAGTACCCAAGAGAATGATAATTTAACATCAGAGACCTTGTCTTAAAGTAAAATTAGCATGTAACTAATATGGAGAAAAGAAAGTGGGCTAAGTTTTATTTTAATTGTCTTAGAACTTATATCAGAACACATAAGTATGGGTCAAGAGATTACTGGTTATCCTCTCTTGAAGGGAAATGAGAACCTGAGCTTCTCAATGCTTTTCATTTACATCCTTTCTTTCTTTAAATAATATCAAACTCACCTTCTATCTAACTTGAGCTTGTCTCTTATTTTACAATATTTTCCCTTTCACCCCCTCACTTTGAGGACTATCGATTAAAGCACAAAATCATGTGATTTTTTTCATAGTTGTATCCTTAATACTAGATATGTGTACCATGTCTCTACCCATGACATGATTCTCATAGATACCTTTTGTCCCTTATAGGATGAAATCCCATGGTTTTTTTCCCTCAATGAATCCTCTCACCCATTATTTTAACCTTCTTGTGCTTTAGATTTTCCTTCATAAAAGTAATCCTTTTAGATTATATCTACAAGTCTATGTCATTAAAAGCAAAAAAAAATATATATATATCTATTATATGGGTCATCTTTAGCATTAATAGACTATTCCCTTGAAGGATAGCTACCAAAACACATCAAAATTTATCAATGTAAAGTAGACTTCTCCCTTAGAGGATAGTTATCCCAAAGCCTAAAGAAAATCTCAAAAAATATTAGACCACTCCCTTGAAAGATAGCTAAGTAAATGCATTTATCCAAAAAAAGTAATTCCTTGGAAGCTTCTCACATCGATTAGTTTCCCATAGCAATAAAAAAACATCAAAAGACCCATTATTTGAAAGCCATAATTGGCTTCCATGAGTTAACTTCCCACATCGATTAGTATACACCCTATATGACATCAACTTATTTATACTAACTCTTTGGAAACCTACAGAAGAGGCAAGCTAGCCTCACATGAAGGTTCCATTCTCATACATCTCTCCTTTTATACCCCTTATGAAATAAGGGATTTTAAGCTTACTTGACACTATGCAAACAAGAACCTTTTTAACCAACCAATGAATGCTAATGCAAAGCATGTGATAGGCTTATATTCATAAGCTAATATAGATTTATTTTGTCTGGGTCCTCACCAATGAAAGAGCATCTTGTCATATTTTTCTTTCTCATACCTACTTATTGCTACATTCATTAGGACTTTATCTCTTGACTATTTTATCTTTTCTTGTCTTTTCTCACATATGCTCTTGTTTTTATTAAAGGTAAAAGTGGATTTTAAAGGGACCCTACCTATACAATAGTATACAACCTATGAAAAACCACAAGCCATAAGAAATCCCAACTTATAAAAAAACTAAAGGAACCCATAACAATAGAAATAGTAGAGACACAACAAAATAACACTCGCACAACACTCACATATGGTTTTGTTATCCAAACTCAATCTATGTGTTTTTATGACTAATCAACCTCCATCTAATTCAATGTAATTCATTAAATAACATTTTATTTTACCTTATTTATTTAAGTGTTTTCACCATTAAAACATTTTAATAAATTAACCATCTCATATATCAAAATCATCTCATCTCTCTAACAAACAATCACATCTCATTAATCACCATCATTTATCACATTTTTAACCATTTATGAAATAATGAGTAATCACATATGTTAATCCATCACATGTATATCTAGATAAAGGATAACATAGATTCATTCATTTAAAAAACATTATACCATCTACTTAAAGCATATATCTCTTAAATGCTAACCATAAACCACATTCATAAAACCATAATCACATCATGAACATGTGTAACATCACAAGCAATGACCACAACCATAAACCACATTCATAAAATCATAATCACATCATGCACTCATAAATCAATCATAATCATATATATAACATCATGTCCATATCTCTCATAAAGGAATATACATCTCACAACATTGACTCACAGGCCAGTATTAAAATCATATACTAAATCAAAATGTGAGTCTCATAAGAGTCTAAGGTGGAAGAGCACTACTACTCGCTAGAGCCTATCTATCTCTAGAACTTGTCTATGCACCCAAAGATGTTTCCCACTAATCCATTATTACACTACTAACTCCCTAGTAATTGATGCTCTTTATTCACCATATCAAGGCTCATTAGGAAGTTATCTAAAGACCAATGCCTCATAATATTTGAGCTCCTCAACAATGACCACATACCTCTCCAAAGGAATGGTCCTAAAATGCTCTATAAGTTTTGGTGCCCACCCTCATGCTTGATTAAGGGAATCTCTCTCCTATGTAACCAAGGCTAGTTGTGCTCTAGCTTGATCCCTCTACTGTGTAAGAGTGGCCACATGGACCTAAAACATATCTCTTTAGGGTCACTACTAAAAGAGCTACCTGTGTTATTACTAGCACTGATCTAACTTGATCTTTCTTTATGATGAGTATATTCTTGTCAAGGGCATCCACATCCATGTGCTCCCTATCTCCCTCCTCCATACCAACATCTATGGCCTACTTCCCAACCTATCCATCATCTACTTTGACACTATCATAGCATACTGTGCCTAGAACCATACTATGTAGTCCTCAGTAACACTTTCATCATCCATTTCTACCCTCACTAGTAGCAACTCATGATTGATATACTCATCATCTAGATTTAGAGTAGGTAGGGGAAACTCTACATCCTCCCTCCTCTACCTTTGGAAATCACCTGGGACATCCTACACTAGCATAAACTATCTCCTCACCCTATTAAAAGGGATTAACTCTACCTCATGATCCTATCTACCATATATCCATCTATTATTTTATAGTGATAAGGTCTACCTAACATAACCCACTCATCTTAGAAATCTAGTATATGGCCTTTAGGTGACCTCCCCATCATCTAAGGCCTTTAGCCTATCCCTGTACCACTCTAGGTCTTATGATCCTCCCCATGCAGTGTGAGTGCATAATCATACATCCATCTCATGAATCCAAATCTAAAATTCATCTAAGTCCATAGATGCCATGGCAATCCACCTACTTAAAACACCTTGATATGTTCATACACCCACTAATGCATCACAAATCTGATGCTGATACCATATCATCTATGTAGCCTATATCCCCATAGCTCCTAATAGATTTGTACTAGTAAAACCAAGGACCATGCATACACCATCTAATCAATCATCATACCTACATGAATACCTAGTAATAAAGAGGGAAATCTACCACTATTAGAGTTTGGCAATACATAATAGGTCATGGCTATCATCATCATCATCATCATCATCATCATAACAAGTTATCTTGATCCTCAGTCTCTATGGTATATAAGTGCATAGTGGCATCCCCTAACATACCACCTCACATGCATAACGTAATCTTAAAATAGTTTATCTATGTGTGCATATCACTCATTGATGGTGATGTACTCTATCAACTCACCTCATATCAGTAGCCTCAATATCTAGTGAATATCCTTTGGTAGGATAGTGATCTCCTTGGTTGGTATAAAGAACATGTTGGTGGTTGAGTCTCATCTCTTAATAAGGTCCACCAACATATCTACATCTATAGGCATGCATTGATAGTATCTAATACCTCCCAAACCCACTATTATCATGTGCTCCTACCCTTGGCCTATCATTATGCTATGGACCTCATTTAGGAGCTAAGGCACTCGGTCTTGTACCTATAGCTACTCCTTCACTTGCAAGGTTAGATATATGCCTTAGTTTAATTTACCCTTTAACTTAACCTAATCTACCCTAAACCATGAGTTAACCATAACCCTATCCTACCTTACTCAATTTCCATAAAAACCTAACCTCACCCAACTCCTAACCAACCTTCACCCATTCCAAAACCATCCTTTAACTTCATTTTGTATTTATCCTACTGTAGACACCAAAAATTTGCACACTATGATTTTGAATGTCATAGTTTCCTTGGACCACTTTGAGACCCTCTTGGGACCATTCAAACCTTTAACCCTTAGCTAACAAAACCTATTTCATAGTTAGTTTAACTTAACTAGCTTAACCTAGCATTTAGCCACTTTTTACCCTTTACCTTGACTGCTAATGGTTAGGTTAATCATTGATGGTCACCTTGACCATCGATAGTCAGGGTACACCTCCTTAACCAATAACATGCAAACTCACCTACCTTAATTTAAAAAAAAATAACTTGTCCTCATCTATATACAAACCATTGCATGAGTGAGTTATAATTAGGAAGCCCAATTCACATGTTATTGTAACTCTCTTGCCTTGCCTATAAAAAGAGAGGAGCAAAGAAGTGAAAAGGATCTACAATTATTATCAAGAGCTTGTGTATCCATAATTTTATTTTTTTTTAGGTCAATCATTATCAACAATCCAAAAAACTAGCTACCACATTAGAGATTCAATTTGCTACCATAGATCCACTCAAGCACCAAGTATCATTAAACTATCAGAATCAAGCTAGATTCTACCAACAGGTCAAATACCTCAATCATCCACCCAATTGAATTTTGGTAAGATTAGTTATTTATCAGTATTCATTTAATTTATTACCATTTTGTAATCAACCTAGGTCTTACCCATCTCTTAGAATCCACCTTTTGGATATTTTCAATCATCCTTTTACCAACCTAGATCCATACATAGTAATCATTGATGGTTGTCTCAACCATTGATGATCTATCCAACCATCAATGATCACTTGATCATTGCTGGTCACCTTAACCACTGATAGTCAGCCCAACCACCGATAGTCACTATGGTAGTAAAAACTAACAAGCTATTTTTACCCACCTACCTCCAACCAAATCTAATTTTCTATGTTCCTACCTATTCATAGACCCCTATTTGATTTTCTAAAGCTAAACCCAACCATCTAGCACAAGTATTATCTATTTTATCACTAATTTAATCATTTCTATTATATTTTCTAGGTAATAATTCTTGTATTCAATTTTAATACCTTTGATTTATTGATGAAAGTACTTTCCTTTTTTTTATAAACTTAATTTTTTAAAATGTGTGGATTGATTGCCCCTAGGGAAGCTCTCTCTTCTAAGATCTAGCTATTGGTAGGCAATTTACTCAACTATTTGTCTAATAAATAAGTTTTCTTTAGTGTTTTCTTATTTGCGGTTCATCCTCCCAAGCCAAAAAGGAGCTCTTTATAATCTTTTGATTTAATGCACACACTATTACTCAAGTTTTTCAACCATAACCATACTTAGTTTCTTATTTTCCCTTTTCCAATAATATGTAATAAATTCATTGAAACAATTTGGCACACCTGGTGGGACCTTTGTGTCTTTACTTGGGTTCTTATTTGCTTGTATTTTCTCTCTATTATATGTTCATTAATGAAATCAAAAGTTTCTTTTGGGATTAAAATTAAGTGCATACATCGACTATTTGAAAGTTTAATTCAAATATCTTAACTTAAAGGCAAAGTAATTTATCATATCTTCACTCTTTATTGCACGCACTTAAACAAACAACATTTATCAATTAAACATCAAACAATCTTGAGACAAGGCCCAACTAAAATTTCATCACCTAGCAGTAACTGTAGACACCAAAATTATGTCACAGACATGCACGTAACTTCTTATGTCAAAACCCCCCTAAACTCATTTTAATCATAACAATTAATCTCCTTAACCCATAATTTTACCCCTCACACATTTAATTAATTTAAAATAATTAATTAAGTTAATCAAAAACTCCTATTACCACCTTACCTAGCCACCTCACCCTATGAATAATTCTCCCCTAATGAGTCACCTCAAGACCTGGTCCCCTCATCTTAACTACCCAAGACTTATTCCCACTTTCTAACTAAATTAGTTAACTACTTCCTTCCTAACCTCTTATTTTTACTATTTTATAATGGGTGTCACACTTGGCATGTACAACAATAGAAAATAAGCCAAAAATAGAAAGGTTTACCTATTCTAGGGCCATCGACATCGATCAACCCATAACTGACGTCGGTGGGATCACCGATGTTGACAATATAAGCCAAACTCCAACTTGAAGTTTAGGTAAACAAAAATTAAGAAAACCAATTCTTACTCTCATTCAGGCTCTCAGCATTCTATTTTTCAACATCTAGGCTTATAATCACCCTATGCAAGTCAATCACAATTAGAAACTAATCTCTTAAGGACCAATAACACCTACTTGTTCTCTCTATTTAGACATTCAAGTTCAAACTCCTTGATAGGGACCATCAACCTGATATTTATCATTAAGTGACCATCATAGCTAAGTACATCACTGATACTATAGGTCATTTAAATATTTATTCTATTATTTATTTATATCTACTCTATATTGCTTTATGCACTTTTGATCTTACCCCCATGAAGGAGTTACAAAGCTTCCTTGACTAATGCCCCTTTATTTGACATACCAAACCTCTGACCAGACTTAACCAAGCCATAATCTCCCTCTCATAACTCTCTTAACCTCCCTGACCAGATCCAAACCATTTCCTAGACTTGAGAAAACCTTATGCAAGCTTCCAAACAATTATTTCCCCTATCAACCTTGGCATCATAACTGACATCGATCACCTCACTATCGACCTTGGTAGTATAACCAATATGGGTCACTCCCCTATTGATGCTGTGATTGTGAATTCCCTAGCCTCTTCAAAATCTACCAAGACAACTTCTAAAACACAAATAGAGTATCTCACTTGCACCCTATCACTCTCTACTATGTATAGGTTGTTAATAATGGTAATATTATCTCTCTTTCACTCTCCTTTTACCTCTCTCTCAGTTATTTATTATTCTTTTACCTCTCAAAAGTGGACTATCATCTCTAGGGAAGTTTCACACTTCTTAGAGCAAGTGTGTAGCTTGGTAGCCCACTCATTTATCTACTAACAAACATCTTATGGTAGTGTTTTCTTACTTACAGGTAGTCTCCCTAGCCAAAGAGGAGTACTCACAATGTTTGGATATGGTTTGCAAAACCAAATCTGGGTTCATTCTAATCACTTATCCCCATCATTATTTCTATTTTCCTTTAAACTTAAAATAGATAAAACTTAGTGAAACATTTTTGGCACACCCAGTGGGACCTTAGAGTTTTCCTTGGGTTCATTTCTTGTTTTAAACATTCATATAGGTGAAATATAGTGAAAATTTCATTTCTTGCACTTCTCTTTTCTCTTAAAAATAAAAAATTTGATATCTTATTCTCTATTTAAAAGACATTAAAACTAAAATTTTCTTTCTTTTTCTCCTTGCCTATAAAAGCAATTTGTCATTTTCTTTTATAAAAAAAGAGAATCCATTCTTTACTTCCTCTTGAATGCACATTAGGATATTCAAATTCATACTCTATTCCTATTTCATCTTTTGTTGTCATTCAGATATAAACATTTCAAATTTAGGTTTAAAACCTACTACATTTCATAATTTACTTATTGCATATAAACTCACCTAGTTAATTACAAGCATTTTAAATAAATCATAGTACACCTATGTTACACAACCAAATCACATTCACATAAACAAGCATCTAAACTCACTTGAGAAAAGGCCCATCAATATTTCATCACCTAGTTGATCACCTTACCCTACTTGGCTATCCTACTTGGATTTCACCACCAAGGGGAAAACCCACTCCATTCTCTATCAGAGTATAATCTCTAGGCAGAAGGTATATTTTGGCTAAGTAGCCTAGCTCAGCTCCAGGTTTGTGAAGTGTAGAGAGCAAGCTCCTATAATAAGCCATGTACCTGGTATAACACATATTTCTTTTTGAGTACCAAAACTAACCTGAAACTAGCTCTAGATTGCTTTCTAGTACCTTTGATAACCAAATTCTCTTCTCACTATCTGATTAAGGCATAAGCCAATATGGGACTAAAAAAATTAATCTCTAGCACTTAATAGTTGTTGGCTAAATGTTATTTTTCTACTTTTCAATTGCCTTCTATATTTTTAAGTTGGTAAGAACACTTTTCTATTGATTTACAAAATCAATACTATTTCTAAATCTCAATTTGTATAGCCTATTATCTCAAGTTTTTTGAGTGTTATTTCTTCTTACATAGACCTTTTACATCCACTATTTAACTTATTTTTAGCCTCCAATTTCTTAAAACATCAAATTTTCCATTTCTAAAGATTTCATAGTGATTGACATTGGTTAAAACTACTAGTATCAGTAGACTTTACCTATCGACATCGATTATTCCACCAATGTCAGTGAACCATTCCTACCGATATTGGTCATCTCTACTGACATTGGTGACTATGTAGTTTCATTTTCTCAAAATAGCAAGCTAAAATAATGCATTTCCCTACACTCAAACCTAATTTTTCTTTATTCTTCCTCAAATACAAGGTATTAAGACTATTTAAACCACCTCTTGCATGGTATTGACATGAGCTTAGGCCAAAATTCTTATTGATTATGCAAGCTAGCAACCACTTCCACCTTCCCCTCTCACTTCTAATTCTATCATGGAGCATACTCCTAGACCTAACCAAATTCCCATTATTTTAAGGGAGATCAAGATTTTCCTAAATTTCTTGATCATAATGTGGCATCCCTTTAGCATTACCTTGCTATGAACTAAACTCATAATTCTATGGGTGACCCAATCTATGGCATGCCAAATTCTTTAATGGAGACAACCTCAATTTTAGATACCTTCACTATTTTCCCCATGGTTACCCAAACCACCACTTCGATGAGTAATCCAACTATAAACAATATCCAAAATGTGGCATCTACAACAACCCAATCCTACCTAAACACTGGTGTAATTTCCCTACTTTAATAACCATAATCAGTTCAGCCAAGTCACACCCCATTCTATAATTTAGTGGTACCTATTCCATCCATCCTCATGCCTATAATTACCTGAGTTATGACTCACCCTTCATCTAGTCTAACCATGCCAATAATTTAATCTACAGTAACAACCAACCAAGGCATGGTATCCAACCCAAAGGCACAAGTCCCTTTTCTTTCCATACATTAGCCTATGACTCATTATCCTTGTGCTGCCCCAACACAACCTTAGCAAGCTATGTCATATTCTCCCTCTACTTCCTATCAGCTTCCCTATAACTTAGGAGGAATTACCCAAACTAATCCCCCTCCAGACCTCATTAAGATGCTAATGGACAAGATGTCTAATCTAGAGACATCTATTTCTATTTCAAAGAATGTATTATCTTATGATGAGATATGTAATGAACCAATCCATCTTTCTATGCATATTCTCCCTTATCTAAGCTAATGGGATCTCCCTAAATTTACTCATTTCTATAGTAAAGAGAACCCACAACAACACTTGCAAGCATTTAGACATGCTTGTTATTTAATAGGGCATGATGATGCATTACTACTTCACACTTTCCCTATGTCTCTTTTAGGTGCTATCTTGGATTGGTATAGATCTATACCTCAACACTCCCTTTTCCCATTTACCCAACTTTCACAAATATTCCTAGACCATTTCTCTATTAACATTTCTAAAAACATTTCTATAATAGACCTTTATTCTATCAGATAATTTGTTGACAAGTCTATTACAGATTTTGTCTCTCATTGGAGAAGCTTGATCAATCAAATCTCTTTCTCCTTACCCCAACCTGAGCTTATTGAGATTTTATAAAGGGCATGTGCTAAGGACATCTCATCCACACTCTAGGTACAAAATTTCTACAAATTTGATGAAGCTTTTACAATGGCACAAAAACTAGAGGTTCACACTATTGATGAAGGCAAAGTCAAGTTGCACAGTAAGAATCCTAATACAAAGACAAATGACTCCTCCTCCTTTAAAACTTCAATCTCTAACCAAAAGTCTAAAGGCTTTACCAACATGGTGGTCATTAAGTCAGCCTCTTCCACAACCACAAACCAATCAAATTCTTTGACTTCTCAAAATCTGACCAAGTAATTCCAATAACGGTATGAATAAAGACAATACACTCCCATTGGGGAATCATATACATCTATCTTAGAGAAATTATTGCAACAAGGTGTCATAACCCTTTCTCAGTTTAAACCTCCTATATAGTTTGACCCTTCCCATCCTATCCCAACTTGGTACATGAAAGATGAGTTTTGTGGTTACCATTGAGTTAAAGTCCACAACTCTAATACTTGTAAGACACTCAAGAACATTGTTCAAGATATGCTTGATAGAGGTGAAATCACCTTGGATAACCCTAATTCATATCCTAATCAAAGTATGGATGTGTTTAGACACCCTTTCCTAAACATTCACCGAATCAAAATATTGTCCAATCCACAACTAACTCAGGTGATCATAATATCCATATGGTTAATACAGTTTTTCTTTTATCTTCAGTTCAACCTTCCTCTCAA
This sequence comes from Torreya grandis, assembly GCA_037957365.1. Taxonomy (NCBI): domain Eukaryota; kingdom Viridiplantae; phylum Streptophyta; class Pinopsida; order Cupressales; family Taxaceae; genus Torreya; species Torreya grandis. The sequence continues at coordinate 1,081,886 of JARHVA010004597.1, forward strand.
CAAGAGACATCTATTTCATTGACTCCTCCCCACATTTTGTGGCATCTATTTTTCCCATTCTTCCTCCTTAGGTATAAAATCCTATTTCACCCATTCCACTCCCTCAAGAGGAGGAACCTCTTTTGCCACCTGAGGAGCCTATGATGTTAATTATATTTACACCAATATTACCTTTCTCTTATCACTTGAAGACCAAACCCTACCTATTCCTCAACCACATGTTGAAGGTAACATCATTCCTACATTATACCCTCTTGAGGAACCTTATTTTCCTACTTATCCTCCACCTATAGAGAATGGTACCCCACCCACTTCACCTTTGTACCTAGAAGAGTCCATATCATCTACTCCCATAATAGATGAGAGACTTATTGTGCCTACTCCAATTGCACCACTCTTACCCTTTATTTTACCTATGGAGGATCTTACTTTACCCATGCCTCACCCACATGCTAAGGGAGCCATAATAACTATGCTTTACCCTCTTAAGGAACCTACTTCGCCTGCCTCCCCTCCACCCATGGTAGGCCAAGTCTCTTCTCCCATCTCTGTTGAAGAAGACCCCATTATTATTTTTTCTCATATTTGGCCCAAAGTAGTAGAAACCAAAAATTTCCCTCTTTCCCAAACACTACATCTTTATAAAGACATAATTTTAAGGCCTACGTCAACTCTTTCAAAACCCTTCTCACATTTGGTGAAAAGTCTAGAATTTATTGACTCCATGAAACTTGACCATGTGGCATTATGGGACTAGCTTAAGAATTTGTATCCAAAAAAATGAATGTCAACCTTTACCACCAATCCCATTACTACCCTTTACCCTAAGGTCTTTGACAAAGATAGGCTTCTTCACTAAACTCACTGAAAGTTCAGCTATCTATGTCAGAACTCTCACCCTCACAAGAATCTGTTACATTAAAGTAGATTAGGTCCTTAGGTGTATGCCTCATTTCTAATTTAATTCATCCACAATTGAATTAGATTTAACTCCTCAACCACAAGTTGGAGTTTCTCACGCTAAAATATAGAAGAATGTTAAGCTACCTAGATCTCACCATCCCTACTTCAACCCTCAATTTTACCATCTATTTTGGGGTTGTACCCTTCTACTTTAGTTGGAATATTGTCTAACCAAGCCAAAAAAAGGTTAAGCTACCTCCACTCCTACCCTTTCCATCTGGTAGGCCTCTCACATCTGACACTAAGAAAGTGATAATAAAGCACATAACTCTACTGTCACTAAATAAGACACTAGGCAAAATTACCTTTCCAACACCAAAACAAAAGGTGTCTGCTCCTATTAGTAAAATAATCACAAGCCCACTTGTAGGCTCTTAAATCTTTTTCTTACATTAGTTATTAAAATATTTGATAATAACTCTTCCTCCCATTAAGCCCTATAATCCTCTTGGAATGAAGCCATCTTGGTTTGATGATACACAAGTGTGTTTATATCATCATTCACCTGGACATGATACTAATAATTATAAATCCCTCACAATGGTTATTTAACAACACTTCAATGTTGACACTCTCTTCAATGATACTCCCATTAACCTTCATGTTATTCCACCTTTAGCATCAATAGTACATCTTGCTATTCCACCTAATTTAAACCCATCGATGTCATCATAACCCCTTTACCACTTCCTTCACCAACATTTCAAATCAACATAGTTAATGTGACCACACAGTCATAAAAAAAAGATAAAGCTAAGGAAAAGGTTCCTACACCTTGGACCCATCCCTTCACCAAAGACACTCCCCCTACTAACCCTAATATTTCCATCTTGGGTGTTATTAAGACAACATCTGTAGATGTTATCCAAAGCTCAATGGTGAAACAACTTCACCAAACTCCTATGAAAATGTCTTTATATGAGTTAATTCAAAACTCATCCCAACACTGTCAAGCTTTGACTATTGCTTTGCAAGAAATTGAGGTACAATCAGATGATCCCCAACCTCTTGTAGCTTTGGTTGGCTCCCTTAATTCTGTCTCCCTAATTTCTTTCAGTGATTCAAAAATTCCACTTCAACACCCTAAAGATCAAGATTATACCCTTTTTGTTACCACATATGTTGATCAAACTCATATCAAGAGATTTATGATTGATGGGGGAGCTGGTATTAATATTATTCCCACCCATACCTATAAATAACTAGCCCTTCCTGATAACTACATGTCTCAAATTGATGAGGTACTTCATTCCTTTAATGATACTATAGCTACTATGGTGGGCACTATTGTTTTACATACTTGTGTAGGTCCCTATACAATTCTTGATCTCTTCTATGTTATGAAAGGAGAGTTATAATATAACATACTACTTGGATGACCTTAGATACGTGCTATGGCATGTGTACCCTCAAATTTGCACCACTATGTCAAGTTTGAACATGATGGATAAGTACATGTTTTACCTACTAACCCATTTCCATTTAAAACATGTAATATGACCTATAGTCCTAATTATGTTCTCATCCCATTGAAAACATCCTCTTCCTTGCATGATACTTTTGAATCTTCCACAAGCTCCACACTTATAGTTACATAGGTATCGATAACACAAAATCTTGACAAACATCTCATGGAGGGAGACCTTTCAATTATTATCACTTGGTGAATATCATTTGTTGATGCTTGACATGTTCCATACTCCAAAATAATATGGAAGGCTTTACATGTACTCAAATTATGATCCCCATATTGAGATGGTCATCCCTTATGCCCCCCCTAATCTTCAAACCAATTTCACATATGAGGGAATTGATCAAGCTCCCATTGTCAATAATCCATCTTCTTCACCACAACCATTTACTTGTGACTTTTCTTTCCTAAGTAACCCTAGATTCAATCACACCTATCTCTATAAGTGTTCCTAGAAAGGATTTAGTTTGGGTCATTATGAACAAGGTATCCATATGCCTATTGAATATCCTACTAGCAACACCATTGAAAATTCCAAAAAGAGGCATGGGGTGGGATATGACGAACTAAATAAAATCACTAAAACCTCCCATGAACAAATTATCAAAGAACCAGTCTCTCCTTCTCTACCTTCTTCTTCATAATCACCTACAAAATCAAAGGTATCTATACCTCCTAATTTTTTCTTCAATAAATTCCATCTATTTGGGGCCTCTCACCTATCATCAGGGTAAGGAAACAAGGTCCCTTCCTCTTGTTCATCCTAAAATAATTGAAGATTCTCCCATTATTAACACTATCCAATGTCAAGATGATGATGTAGTTATCACCTACATGGGTGTGGATGATTCCTATATCTAATGATCACTCCCATCTGAAACACAAGCTATGTTAAATGAATCAACCATTGACATCAACCTACCCTCCCACAATATCCCTCACATCCTCAAGATTGACCAATCTTTAGATTCCTATAAGAAAGCTAATTATACCACATTTCTTAGTGGCCATAGTAAAGCCTTTTCTTGGTCTTACAATAACATGCCCGGTATTGACCCCTCTATCATCACCCATAAAATTGTCACCAATGAAGATGCTAAACCCGTTAAGTAGAAGCTTCCTAAAATGAATCCTTGTATCCCTCTCCTTCTCAAATAAGAGCTTCAACACCTCCTTTCTATTAACTTTATCCAACCCATCTACTACCCATAATGTATTTATAATATTGTTCCTATCAAAAAAGTGATTAGGGGAATCCATATTTACACTGACCATCATGATTTAAACCTCACTTATCCAAAAGATGATTTCTCATTGCCTAGTATCAACCAACTTGTTGATATAATGGATGACCATGAGATGTTATCACTTATGGATGGATTCTCTGGATATAATCAAATCTTGGTTGCTTTTGAGGATCAACACAAGATAAACTTTTTTACCCAATGGGGGAATTTTTATTATTAGGTCATGCCTTTTAGCTTGAAGAATGTTGGTGCAACCTACCAACATGCCATGACATACATTTTCCATGATTTCTTACACAAAATTAATGAGGATTATGTGGATGACTTACTCATTAAATCTAAACTTTATCAAGAAGACTTGACAATTCTCGAAACCATATTTACTCATCTCCTCCAATATAACATTTGACTAAAACCAAAGAAATGTGTCTTTGATGTTGTTTTTGATAAACTCTAAGGTTTTATCATTTCTCTCCATGGTAATGAGGTTGATCTTGCTAAGGTTAGATAAATCCTAGAGATGCCTCCACCTACTAATATCAAACAACTCTATAGCCTACAAGGCAAACTTTAGTCAATTTGATGCTTAATTTCCTAGTTTTCAGATTGCTACCAACCCTTTCACCATCTCCTCAAAAAGGATGTCTCCTTCCAATGGAATACAAATTTCTAAGAAGCCTTTGACACACTTAAACAATACCTATTTTCCCCACTAGTTCTTATTCCACCTAAGGAAAATCATCCTTTTTACCTATACATCTCCACAACATGCCATTCTCTAGGTGCTATGATTACACATTGAGATGACCAACATCAAGAGCAAGTAGTTTATTACATAAGCCACACACTTATTGATTATGAGCTTGATATACCTATACTAAAAAACTTTGCCTTGTGCTAGTCTTTTTTACCTCTAAACTTCACCATTATCTCCTAAATCATAGAACATATGTGGTCACCCATATTGATCCTCTTAAATACATACATTCCAAACCATATCACAACCAATGTGTAGCCTAGTGGCTCATAATTCTTACTAAATTTGACTTAGAGTTCATTCAAAAAAATCTATTAAAGGGCAAATAATTGATAACCAGTTAGTTGCTACCCCTTTACTTGATAATCAACCTTCAAACCTTGAATTCCCTGATGGATATATTACAACACTCTCCACCAATGACATCTCCTATCAAATGATGATCTTCTTTGATATATCTAAATGCCAATAAGGAGGGGGTGTGGGGGTCATTCTTATTCCTCTAGAAAGTGAACCTATTCCTTTGTCATTTAAACTAGATTTTGAATGCACTAACAATATGGTTGAATATGAGTCTTTGATTCTAGGACTTCAAACAACTCTATTCTTGGGTATCAAATCCATAACCATTTTTGATGACTCTTAGCTAGTGGTTAACCAAGTTAATGGTTCCTACCTATGCAAAAATGAAATTTGGTAGTAGTATAAACATCATGTAGATACACTCCTTGGATCATTTGAATCTTATCTCTTATAAATTGTTCCTCGATATATAAACAAATTTGCTGACATGATGGCTTCACTTGCTTCATACATACCCTCTTCATCCTCTTCTTTGATAATTTATGTCACCATGCATCACTTAACATTGCCCTCCTATGTCTCACCTAATATCCTCTTTGTCAAAAATGTAACAACCAACCCAAAAGACTTATGATAAAAATTACTCATGAATTATCTTTCCTTCTCTATTACCCCTCTTGATCTTTCTAATAATGGGAAAAAAGCCTTCATAAAACATGCCACTCTTTACGCTATACTAGGGGGATTTATCTAAAAGAAAAGTTTTGATGGTCTTCTCTTTAGATTCTTAGCTAGTACTGAGACTCCCTTTGCTATTAAGGAAGTCCATGATGGGATTTGTGGTGGGAATTTCAATGGTTACATATTTTCTAAATTTATTCTTTGACTTGGCTATTATTGGCCCACACTTCATAAATATTTTGCTGATTACATTCGGCATTGTGTCAAGTGTCAATAACATGCTATCCTCCTTCATGTTCCTAGTCATGCATTGCAAGTTACTAAATACTTTTGGCCCTTCTCCCAATGGGGCTTAGATCTAATCAGAGAGATTAACCCTCATTCATCATTTCATCATCATTCTATCATTACTACCACTGAATACTTCACCAAGTGGGTTAAGGTCATCCCTTTTATCTCCACTAAAGCTAAAAAAATTGTTGAATTCATTAACTATGACATCATCTATCATTTTGGTTTACCTCATAAGATTATAATAGATAATGGCAAGTCTTTCAAAAATAAGATTGTTTAAGATCTTTGTGATGCATTTGGAATCAAATTAAGATTCTCATCACCATAATATCCTCAAGCTAATGGATAGGTAGAGATTCTAACAAAACTTTGACTAAAATTCTCATGAAGGTAGTTAACGATACAGGCAAAGATTGGCACACACATATTAATTTTGTTTTATGGGCTTGCTGCACTAGCATTCGAACCCCTACAAGTGCTACACCTTTTTATTTGGTATATGGGATGGAGGTTATTTTACCTCTTGAGGTCTAAATTCCTTTTCTTTGCATTTATTTACATGACATACTAATGATGACTTTTGCCAAGAACATTTATCCCAACTTGAATTTCTTGATGAGTGTCATCTCATAGCCCTCAACCATCTCCAAATCTATCAATAACGTATCAAAGATGCTTATAACAAAAACCTCAAAGAGAAAGATTTTAATATAGGAGATTTTATCTTAAAAGAAAATAAACATGAGATGAACATGGAGAAAAGAAAATGAGATAAGTTTTCCCCTAATTGGCTTGGACCTTATATCATAACTCACAAGTATGGTTCAAGAACTTATCACTTACTTTCTCTTGAAGGAAGGCTAGAAACTGAGCCTTTAAATGCCTTACATCTATGACCATTCTTTTGTTAAACCATCATCACTTTACTTCATGTTTAACTTGAGCTCATCCCTTGAGCATCCCTATTACATTCATTTTGATTTCTCTTCACCCTTACTCCTATACACTTAGATAACTTACACAATGGTATGATTTTATCCTTGCAGTGGAAAACTCCTAAGCCTCTATAGTCTTGTCCATGACTAAAAGCAAAAAAATAAACAAATAAAAAATGGGATATTTGAAAAATTTATAAAATATCAGGTCATGCTTTTCAAACTAGATTGCTCCCTTGAAGGACAACTGCATAACTTCCCTTTACTACTATCAATAGATTACTCCCTTGAAGGACAGCTATTTAAGATTAAAAACAAATGCTTAGACCACTCCCTTGAAGGATGGCTAAGCCAAGATTTGTTCTCAAAGGGAAAAACAAATACAAAGGGATCCTCACCTCTTTACACAAACTTAACCTATACAAAATCCCATTTTAGGCTTCCCGCATTGATCATCTTACACACACACAAAACAAAAAGCTTTAAGTCATGGATTTGCCTATATTAGCTCTTGAGTCACCCACAAAAGGGACATATCATTTTTACTTGGTAGGTTATGATATCTAAACATTTTTCCTCATTCTCCCCTTTTTTCCCTTTCAATGGACTATGAAGCTCACATAACATATGGTAAATATGATGCTTCTCTAACAAATGCAATGGTTCAAAGATATAAGACATGAAAGAGGCTCATTTTCTTGAGCCTATTTATGTTCTAAATTATGGTCTTTATCAATGCATAAGCATTCTACCTCTTTATTTTCCCATCCACATCACATGTCGATATCTCTATTTGAGATGAAGAGACAATGTCATATCAACACTAACATAACCAACCTATTTATTTTATGCATACACCATCACAAATATTGAAAAATGCTAAAATAAATTAACCTAATTAACCTATTTATTTGATATATACACCATCATAAATATGGAAAAATGCTAAAATAAATTAACCTAATTGATCTATTCATTTTAAGCATACACCATCACAAATATGGAAAAATTCTAAGATGAAACTAACCAATCAACTATGCATATACCATCACATAAATGGGAAAGGCTAGTCTAAACTCAAATAACATGATCAACATTAACATCCAAATTAACATAACATAAAATAAACATCATCCATATCATCATCATAATCATAAGCAACACATCTCAAATAAACACATGGAAATAAATGAACATCTCATATATATAATATGTGATCAAAGTACATGTTCATCATATACATCATCATAACATCATAAATCTCTCTCAAAATGTATATCTTACATCTTTAGCTCGCAGGCTAGTATACATGTAACATATATAAACAAAAACTAGTAAATATTGATACTTAGGGTCCTTAAGGCTCTCCATGTGGTTGTGAGGAGGCAATGTCATCACCACTCTCCATCCTTCTACATCGACATGAGATAGAATTCATCACATGTGACATCAACCTCTCCTATTCTCTAAACTCTGAATATCTTTATATCTATGGGAACTCTCTAATCGCCCTCTCATAGTAAGCAATCTTATCTAGGGTAGTCAAATACCTCACCATAGATATAGTCTATGGAGGACCCATAACACCTGATGATGGCCCAGCCTATATTGGTCCCTATGGTGGTGGAGGAAGAAGAGTAGCCTAGCCTACTACTCTTAGACTATCTCTCTCTATTGTCACTAAAGTCACTTGACCCTATAAAATAACCACCTAACCCTATAAAATGACTACCTAGCCCTATAATGATGTAACCTAACCCTGTAAAGCCCCAATCTAACCCTATAATGTAACCACATGCCCTTGTAAGGCTAAAGCCTCTACCTAGGACATTTCTTAAGCCTACACTACTACATCTTGAGCCTGTACTATGGTAACTTGGTCCTATAACACTTTTTCCCTCTCTTTGACTAACCCTTATAAATTTGGTGGTGGCCTCCTGACCTCCACCACTAGATATAACCCTACCCACCAAGATGTATAGGCTGGTATACACCCTGGGTCCCCAACACTTGGATTTACTGGTAGCTCCTCAAAATCTAGCCCATCAGTCTCCTAGGGAAATGATAAGGGTGCCTCTATGTCATCTCACCTATATCAAGGGAAGGTAGGTGGAATATCTTGTAATATCTCAAACTACCTCCTAACCTGTGTTATAGGTACCATATCTAACTCACTAGCCCATCTCCCCCTGACCCATAGTGAGCTTTATAACCCAATAAGACACTCTACTACCCTCTAAAAATTAGGTATGTTAGATATGGTCTACACATGATATCTATAGGGATTAAGCCCTTGATCATGCACCTATACTAGGTAATGTCTCACATGATGCCATCCACTCAATTCTATGTTATCCCATCTCTCCACCATCTAAATCTAACACTAAAGCTAGCTAGGATAGTGGTAGGTAACCCTAGTGGTCATGTCACCATGATGTGCTGATATGCCCAATAGTGCAGTAGATGATTGACACATAAATTGTATCATCGATGCAACCTCAAACCTCATAGCTCTTTATATAACTATGCAAAAAATATTAGACCCCAAGAAAAAATGGTCTATTATTCAATCATCTCTGTAAGCACACCTATCAAAGTAATCAAAAATCTCCCTCTATCTACATCTAATAATGCATACACCATGATCTCGATAATCATTGGGATGCTCAGATGATTTTACTCCTCATCAGCCATATAGAGTGGCTCCTATGTGAAACTCATAGAATGGTAGGTCACCTCACTAACATGTTCCCCACATAAAGTGACCATGTGTATATCATGCTCCTTTCTTGAGCATGCAAAAATCTCCTCACCTTGGAGTGGTAGCTACAAAATCCTATACACATCCTCTTGTGTCACTGTCAACTCCCTAATTAGTAGATGGAAGGTGTTGGTGGTATGATCCCACCTCTCAATCAAAGTTATCATCAAAGACACATCCCACATGACTCGATAGTACCATCATACTCCTCCTAAACCCATGGCCACCATATGCTCCCACTCATATAGAGCAACATCTCTCCTCATACATGTCAATAACCTCAACAAATAATCTTGAAGTGTAAGCTCCATCCTCACCTGCATCTATTCACACAAACAACTCAGGTCACATCCCTTTTAATTTACTATATCACCACCTTTTTCCCTTCTCACTGGGAGAACTACATTGGTTTGAGGCCCTAAATTGGGATATGTATGTAGCACTAGGTCAAAATGGAGTCTTCTAAGGTTAGCTTAGCCATATATCCACCTTACTAACCACCCTAAGCTTCATTTCCTCTCTCTCTACCCTAGGCTTCATTACCTCTCTCTCTACCCTAGGCTTCACTACCTCTCTCTCTCTACCCTAAACCTACCCACCTATTCTAACTCTAGGCCTCACTACCTATATTCTTGACTCTTGACACTATGACCTATCTTTTAATCCTTAAACCTCTCTAGCTATCTCAACTTACCTTTTTCCCTAAAACATACCTTTTTATGTCTTTTTCCTAGGTTCTAGAAGAACTAAAATAGCCTAATGCCCTAAATTGGGATATATAGGTAGCACTCAAATGATAAGGGGTCTTCTAAGGCTAGTTGAACCATTAGGATAGTTGACTACTTCCATTGGAGATCCAAAACTCATCCTTTCTCCTATTTCACCAATTTATATAGACACCAACATCAGCATTAATGCCAACATCAACACTTTATCGATCTACATAATGAATGATGTCAGTAGGAAACTACCAAACTCAATGCCATGTCAGCTGATGTCGATAGACCTCATCGATGTTGATGATTGGTTTGGCCCCAAGGTCGAACAACCCAAACCCAAACTTTCCCATTTCCCATAAAAACCTACCCATAAATCCCCCTAACTTATCCTACACCTTCCATAACCTATTTTCTACCCTTCCACTCATATTTTCTATAACCCTACCTCCAATTTAGCCTAAAAATTACAAATACTAAATCAAACTAGTGTTAGCTCTTACCTCATCTCTCCATCTCCTCCTACCTGGCACTAGTGGCTCCTATGGTCATGTACCTCCCATTGGGTCCCCTCCTTGTACTACCATCTCAAATCACTCTTAAGCTCTATTTATTCTTTCTAATCACAAATTTGTAAATGAGTTTGGTTAGCCATCAAAACCCCTTTTGTCAGGTTTGGTTGGCTATCGAGGTCGATATTCTTAACCTAACCTATCGATGTCGGTGCTTATGCCTATTGACATCAGCAATATTTCCCTAGTTATACTGACATTGGAATTTTATATTACAGATATTGGCACATTTGATCAATGTTGGCACCATTCCAATAATATTTTCCAACATAAAACCCCAAACTTTGCATAACCTTACCCATACATTGGGGCAACTAGAGATCACATATATCTACCCAAACCATGACAAAAATGACATTGAAGATCACTTAAATCTTCACCCTTTATGAGTTTTCTTAGCGATTATGAATATTTCTTCACTCATTGACCCTTTTACACTACCCTTACATTGCTTGTCTTGATCACTTAGGATATTCTATTGTAGTTGGCTATTATGCACATGCATGTATTTAGGTGTTGTAGATGGCAACCAAGCCTATCCTATCACCTTCAACCCTTTTGCATTTCCTAAGTGCACTTCTTACCTTAGATACCTGGGACACATTGACCATTAGAGCTACAACTTAGACTGATTTGACCTATCAACTATCACTTACAAGCTATTATTTGGTTGCTTCTATCCGAGTCCTCCTTAACCTTTCCTATTCTTGAATTTATCAACTATAGCTCATTGTGGCCTACACATACAAATTGATGCTTAATTCTCCACTAGTCATCCAATTATCTTTTTATCAAACTAGTACCTGATTTTGATTTCTCCTCTATTGATTCCCATTTTGAGGTGGGATACCTCATTTAATACTTGGGCATCTAACTCTTATTTTTGTCTTGCAACACGTCCAATAGAAATTACAAGACAAAAATGGGCAAATGTAGACACCAAAATTATAGCACACACATGTGCATAACTCCCTATGTTAAAACCCCCCTAAACCCATTTTAATAATAATAATTAATCTCCTTAACCCATACTTTTACCCCTCACATATTTAATTAATTTTAAATACTTAATTACCCAAGATTTATTCCCACTTCTAAACTAAATTCCTAAACAACTAATTCATTCCTAACATCTTATTTTTACCATTTTATAATGGGTGTCACACTTGGCACACACAATAATAGAAAACATAACAAAATAGAAAGGTTTACCTATTTTATAGCTACCAACATTGGTCAACCCACAACCGATGTTGATAGGATCATCGATGTCAGTAATATAAGCTAAACTCCAACCTAAATTTTAGGTTAGTAGAAATTAATAAAATCAGTTCTTACTCTCATATAGGCTCTTAGCATTCTATTTTTCAACATCCACGCTTAAAATCACCCTTCTTAAGTCAATCACAATCAACAACTAAGCTCTTGAGGATGAACATCACCCACTTGTTCTGTCTATTTAGACATTTAGGTTTAGACTCGATGATAGGGACCATCAACCTGGTACTTATCATTTAATGACCACCACAAATAAGTACATCACTGATACTGTAGGTCATTTAAATATTTATTCTACTATTTCTTTATATCTACTCTATATTAATTTATGCATTTCTATCTGTACCCCCATGATGGAGTTATAAAGCTTCCTTTACTATTGTCCCTTTACTTGACATACCAAACCTCTAACCATACTTAACCAAGCCATAATTTCCATCTCATAACTCTCTCAACCTCCTTGACCTGATCCAAACCATTTCCCAGACCTAAGAAAAATTTCTACAAGCTCCTAAACAATTATTGCCCCTACCGACCTCAACAACATAACTGACATTGATCACCTCACTACTGACCTCGGTAGTATAACTGATATCGATCACTCCACTACCAACATTGATGACTATGAATTCCCTGGCCTCTTCAAAACCTATCCAGACAACTTCTAAAACACAAAGTATCTTACCTACACCTTGTCACTCTTTTATATGTACAAGTTATTATTAATGGTAATCTTATCTTTCTTTCACTCTCTTTTTACCTCTCTTTTAGTTATTTATTATTATTTTACCTCTCAAAAGTGGATTGTCATCTCTAGGGAAGTTTTACACTTCGTAGAACAAGCGCGTAGCTTGGCATCCCACTCATTTATCTACTAACAAACATCTTGTGGTAGTGTTTTCTTACTTGTAGGTAGTCCTCCCTAGCCAAAGAGGATTACTCATAATGTCTGGATATGGCATGAAAAACCAAATCCATGTTCATTCTAATCACTTATCCCCATCCTTTTTTCTATTTTCCTTTAAACTTAAAATAGATAAAATTTAGTGAAATAATAACCTTACCCTTTCCCAATGATCTTACTTGGAGGTCATTACCAAGGGGAGAACCAACTTAGCTCTTTAGTTTAGTATAATCTCTAGATATAAATAAATATTAGCTAAACACCTGGCACTCTTATCATTATGGTCTATGTAGTGAGGGGGTAGGCCCCAATACCAAGCCATGTATTGATTCCAATATAGATTGTTTTTAGCACCTAAACATAACCTAAAACCAACCATAGACTTCCTCTCTAGTACCCATTATACAAGCCAATTTTAGTCACACAACATCTTAAAGCATAAGCCAAAAGTGAGATTGATTAAAACTTTAAGGATTAATGTATATTTTAGGGTGTGATTTGATTTCTTTGATCATTTTATTATCTTATCTTTGTTTGAGTAGTGAGGTTGTTTGTGCTTTCTATCTCCCCTATCTCATATGGTTCTCACTCACAAGCAATGAAAAGACCATACAGAGTAAAACACATCACCAAGCCAACCTACCTCTTCATCTATGGACTACACCTTTGAACTAGCAAACTCTCCTCACCCTTTGAGAATCCCTACTTTCCCTTAGGAGGTTCCTTAAGGAGATACAAATTTTACCACTTTCCTAGATAACAATCTTGTATCCTTACAACATTATCTTAAAACCATGTCTTACTGTATTCAAACTTTGATCTCATCCATAGATCTATCTTATGGCATGCCTCTCCACCTCATGGGGAGTGCCTCTATTACCACAATCACTACCCAACCATTGACTAACCAAGATTCCTCATCAACTAATAACCCCTTTGAGACTACTATATATAACCAACTAACCCAAACTATGACTGTCCTTATACCTTCCACTCTTAATAACCACTCCTCCACTATAAGAGTACCTACCTCTAGCACTACCAACCTTACTTTAACTACTTCTAACCCATAAACCACTGCACTACTTCAAATCCTTATGGTTTCCATACCCTCTACCTTACCATCGATTAGTATAAGGGTCACCACCCTTCCATTGGTTACCAACTCGAGTACTACTCCTATCTAATAAGAACCCCTTTAACCAACCTTTGACTACATCCTTAGCCTATAAGGGTATGTACCGACTACCCAACCACCTACATCTACCTATCCTTATGTATCTTCTACCCAACCATTGGCATCCACATACCAATATATGGAACTCTCCTAACTTTCTACCGAGTATCAACATGTCTCCCAATGACCACAATAGTATGCATCTTATAACCTTCTGAGTGCACAACCCCAAGTAGACCTAATGAATATGATTATGAGCAAGATGACCACCTTAGATTCATCCATTTTAAGTTCTCATAACATCTTATCATATGACCAAATTTTTAATGAGACCATCCATCCATCCATACCTATCAATATATATCCTCCCCAATGGGAACTTCCCAAGTTCCCTAAATTCCAAAGTAAGGAGGATCCCCAAAAACACCTTAGGGCATTTAGGTTTGCTTGTTATCTCGTCACCTATTATTATTCCCTTCTTCTCCACACCTTCCTCATGTCCCTAACCACTTCAACATTAGATTGGTATAGTCCCATACCTAAGCACTCTCTTTTCTCCTTCACCCAATTAACTCAAACCTTCTTAGACCATTTTTCAATCAATTTTTCCAAGAAATTTCTATCACTGACCTCTACTCCATCTGATAGTTTAACGATGAATCTATTACCAATTTTGTGGCTCATTGGAGGAGCTTGATTAACCAACTTTCCTTTTTCTTTCCTTGACCCAAACTCATAGAGATATTTGCTCGGGCATGTGCCAAGCATGTCTCCTCCACACTACATGTCCAAAAATTTTGAACCTTTGATGAAGCTATTACCATGACACATAAGTTAGAGAGCTGGTCCATTGATGAAGGAAAGCTAAAATTGAAGAACAAGAACTCAACCTATAAAAATAATTAGACCTCTTCGTCCAAGTCAAATAACCCCTCTAATACTAATACCAGGGGTAAGGGAAATACAAATGCAATTGTTCTTAAAACCACTCCTCCACCATTAGTTAACCAACCAAATTTCTTTTGTTCCTCAAAGAAAAACACCAAGACCTAAAACCATATAAACTAGAATCAATTCACTATGTTTGGAGAATCTTATGCTTCAATCTTAGAGAAGTTATTGAAAGATAATATCATTCAACTTCATCCTATTAAGCCACCCCAATAATTCAACTCTTCTCATCCTTCACCTAGGTTGTACAATTATAATTATCTATGTGCCTTCCATTAAGTGATAAAGCATGATGTTAGTAGGTGTAACACATTCAAGAGACTTGTCCCATCCCTCATTGATAAGGGGGAGCTCGCATTGGATAACCTCAATGCCCAATAAAACCAAGACCTTGATATCTTTAGAAAACCTTTTCCCAACCATCCATTAGCTAAGAATGAGAGAAACATGGTTAAATGTTTTCATGATGCCCATACTATTAACATGGTTCTTAACACACTCACTTCTAAAGAACCTACTGACCAACCTATATGTCCCTCACCCTCTTCTATTATTGAGGTAGTATAGTTACCTTCTCTTTTGGAATCCCAAACTAGAGAAATAACCCTTTCTCCTTCTCCACTTATTGATCTAATGAAGCCATCAACCTCTCCTTTGACTAATATACTAGAATAACTAACCATCGTTGCCTCACCTTCACCTTTAAATATAAAGCAAACCACTCCCCCTTTAGAAATTATTCTTGAAGAGGAAATACCTAGGTTTAATCCTCCTATAGAGGAGTCACACATTCAAGCTTTGTATCCTTTGATTGAGGAAGAGGATGAGGTTACATTCCCTATGTCTTAACCTATGAGCTTATCTTTCAAGTCCACTATCTAAGGAATAAAACCAACCTACAAACCATTTTCTAGGTTAGTGTAAAAATTAGAGTTTGTCTTTGACCCTAACATGGATCAAACTACCTTATGGTAGAAATTAGGCCTACCTTATATCACCAAGCCATAACCTCCAACTATACCCTTAGCAGACCAACCTGCCACTTTTGATATCCAAAATCCTACCTATCAACCAAACCCATAGCAACCCTTACCAAC
Organism: Torreya grandis; assembly: GCA_037957365.1. Taxonomy (NCBI): domain Eukaryota; kingdom Viridiplantae; phylum Streptophyta; class Pinopsida; order Cupressales; family Taxaceae; genus Torreya; species Torreya grandis. The sequence goes on from JARHVA010004597.1 coordinate 1,097,993, forward strand.
CCAATAATTCCTATGCCATCCAAAGCACCTAAACCTTAATCAACTAAACTACCTTCTCAAACCAAAATAATCAAACCAACCAAGAACCTCAACACCTTCCCCAAATAGAGTCTTAACCACCCATCTTTGAAGGTAGAGCTTGCCTCATTAGAAGTAATAATCAAATGATAGACCAAATCAACCAAAGAGGTAAAACCACACCAATGCCAAAAGGCCCAAATTTTGCCTCCCTCAACCTTGCTCTCCATTTTGGGGCCTCATCCTTCTACCTTGAGTAAGAATCCCATTTTCTCTACCAAAACCCCACCACCTCTTTTGGTCACACCTTCACAGTTGTTTTTTGACACACCTCTCTTCACCATACCAATAGTACCCTGGCTACCTACCTTGTGATCTTCTACCTCTCTCTCACCAACCTCCTTGTATAAACCAGATCTGTTGACCAAGTGTACCACCCTACCTAAAATACCTATCACCAAACTTGCTTCCAAATAAACTTCCACCTCAACAACCAAAGCCAAGACTATTAAGCCCTTACCACCTTTAGCTAAATCTTATTTGACCATTTTTTATAGGTTATTAAAAGCTTCTTTCTTAGCCTTACCACTTATTAGGCCATTTGAACATATTACTTCAAAACCTATTTGGTATAATGACCACCAAGTATGTGCTTATCATAGGACACCAGACCATGATATAAAGAACTACAAATCTCTCCAAACTATTATCCATTGGATTTACAATGAGGATGATCTATTAATAGACAAACATCCTATGGGTCCCATACTAATAAAACCAACAACCATACCTACCCACCACTTTCCTACTCTTCCACTCTCACCTAAGATTGAAGATGAATTTGACTACTCTCTTACTTTAATTTCTATTTCTATTCATACAATTAACATGGTCACTTGATCACAGTATGAGGATAAGGGGAAACCTAGTGTGTCTATTATATGGATGTACCCATATCCAACCTCTCAACAAACTCACACCTAACCATCTTCATCTTCGACTAAGACCAAGGTGTCTATTTTAGGTACCTCCCAATCTAACCCCTCAAAATTGATTAGGAGATTTATATTCAAGTAACTTCACCATACCCTGATGAAGATGGGCCTATATGAGTTGATCTCTACCTCTCCCCATCACTACCAAGCACTCATAGAGGCTTTTTAGTCCATTGAGGTCTAACCTAAAGACCCTCAACCTTTAAAAACCTTTGTTGGTGCCCCTCAAGTCTCTAACCTTTTTACCTTCAAGGATTCAAGGATCCCTTTTATCTACCTTGATGATCCAGATCCCCCTCTTTTTATTACTACCTATATCAATCAAAAATGTGTTAAATAGGTCATGATTTATGGGGGAGATAAAATTAACACTATCTCTTCCCATGCCTATAACCAACTTAACCTACCAAAAAATGTCATGTCTAAGACCTTGGCCATACTTCATTCCTTTAATGACACCATGACCACAACCCTTAAAATGGTTGTCCTTCATATATTTATATGAAATCGCATGCTCCCTAAACTTTTATATGTAGTGGAAGGTGAATTCTAATATAATGTTTAGTTGGGATGACCTTGGATCTGCTCCATGGGTTACATTTGATGAGTGTCATTTAACTCTTCATTTAATCAATCTTTTATATTAATGTCTATCAAACTAGGGCCAGTGTCTAAAGTTATATGCAGTAAGTTTTATGATGGTAGATCTATAAGATGGTCTTGGGGGGATTTTGATGATTCTAATCTAACTTTTACCAATGAAAGAATTCTTCTAAACTAATTACTTCACACACTTCCTAAAAGAAGAGACTAATGACTAATTCAATCCTTTACTTGAAATTAAAGCACACATTCACACTTGCTTGAAATTGTAAATTCTAAATGTAATTCACACTTGCTAAAAGTGTAAATGTAATTCTAATTCACTCTTTGCTGGAAACTATAAATATAAATCTAATTCACACTTTATTGGAAAAATGAAATACTATTGAAATGTAAACCTAGAATTTATTATTTTATGAATGACTTAAGGTATGCAATGATTGAAGATACTATGACTATCTAATAATGGAAAATTTATTTAACATAAATAGAAATATCATATATAAATTATTGGTTCTAAGGAGAGTGGGCCCTTGTTCATTTTAGAGTCAAGAATGAGGTTTACTCAGTACTAAAAATTGGCATGATTCTACATTAATTAGTGAAAGCTAAAAATTTTACAATATTCTTAGAGTTCAAAATATATCTATCTTCATTATTATTTACTCCAAATGGAAATGTACATATTTATACTCATTCCCTGGACTAAAGATAGTATACTAAAAAATAGAATTACTAATCAATTTGTTACTCCCCAAAGATATGAGATTCATGTTGATTACAATCTTGGAGAATCCAAATATTATCATAGAATAATTATACTATCCCTATAAAAATTTTAAGGTCTAAATACATATAAAATATATCAAGATTGAATCCTTCAAAATAGGAGTAAATATTTTGTTGATATGATTCTAGTTGGAATGAGTATCTTTTACTATTGATCTGCCTACAAAATCTCCAACATCTTAGGCTTTGGACCTACAGAGTTCATAGGAATGGCTCTGTAGAGTCCATAGGAATAGACCTATAGAGTTCATAATAATGGACCTATAGAGTATGTAGATATGAGTTGTTTAGTATTACCTAAGGCTAGAAATCTTTAGGATCTATAGATAAAGACTGGTTGAGTCCGTAGATATCAGTTGAGTAGGTCTGTAGCTTATGAAAAATAGAATCAAAACTAGAGCTTCTTTATCATGCTGTATTTGCTATATTTTTTTTACATTCTTCAAAACCAAAGCACTAAAACATGTTATTTGTTAGGCGTAAATGACAAGGTAGTAACTTAATCTTTAGTTTGACATAAATGAGATAAAGTATCTATTTTCCATGCTATAGTCAACTAAAATTCTATGATTTACATAAGATTATATCCTTGGAGAGATGAAATAAAGGAAATAATATGTAAATAATGAGCCATATTTTGAGCTCATCATCTCCCCCATGCTTTACCTTTTGCAAGTCCCTTTTGCAAAACTTCATCTGCCTCCATAAACTTTGTTTCTATCTTTTAAACTTTCACTGTGATTGTAACCATCAAATTTATCTTTTATATGTTAATTTTAACTACTGTTGAATACTCTATGGGTTAGAGTCAAATCTTTATGGACATCAAATTGTTCATCAGATTGTGGTTCCCAATTTTTCCATCCTAGAATTGGTATAACTAAAAAAGGGGGTCTATATCTCATTCCAATCCATATCTTATCTCCATTGGAATTTATTACTTCCACAATTTTCTTAAGAGCTACTTTATCTCTTCTTTTGCTCCATCTTACATTGTTAGGAGATATAACTTCACATCACTTGAGAGAGACTAGTAATAAATCTCATCTCTTAACACTTGTTGCAACAATTAAATCAAAATTTTGCTTTATGAAAAGATTAAATGAGATGGTGTAAATATATAAGAATTCTAAATAATGATTTTTAATATCAAAATTCAAGGAAACATCCTTGAATTTCCATTTTATCATACTGAGAATGGAAAAGTTTGGTCTTATGCATAACCCTCTTATCTTAGCATGTGTTGAATAATCTTCAAATTTTATTTTCCATGCTAACTAATTTTTAAAATTATAATGGAGTGCTCATAATTGAACTTCTCCCACATGAATATTAATTAAAAATTTGTTGTGATCATGGTCTCCTATTATTAAGTCATGAAAATAGATTTCACAAAGGAAATCTTGATTCTCAGGGCCAACACTATAAAAGATTTCCAAAAATGTAGAAGGATCCAAAATTTTATATGGAATATGAAAAGAGATTCTAAGGAGCTACCAACTATAGAAATTCTCAAAGAGAAACAAGCTATATGTAGGAGAAGGACTTCTACAAGCTAAAAGAGGTTCAGTTAATTTACAAGCATTCTGCAAATTTTTTTCTATATTTTGGGTTCTAGATTCTAAAATTTGTTTCTCATTTTGAAATTCCTCATTCATAGCAACTAAATCCTTATTATACTATTTGATTGTTTGATATTCTTCCTATGTTTGATACAAATTATCTAATGGAGGAACAAATGGTTGGCTTTTTTGACTCCCTTGATTCATAAATGTTTTAGAGGTGGAAGTGGATTGATTGACCTTTTAAGGAGAAGTAGTAAGAAAGGTATTAGGAAAATTCAATGAATGTTGTAATATTCCATTTTATTTCTTAAGACTCTCTACATATATCCATTGTTTAATCTCTTCTTCTTTTTGTTCCATGATTTTTTTCAATTTATTAACTTCTGAATCATGATCCAAAGATATTACTTTTAATTTTTGCACTAACATGGAATTAAATTGATCCTTACTATGAAGTTTTCTAACTAAATCAATAATGTCTACTACTTTTTTTTAGATCAGTGCTTGAGCCTTAAAAAGTTCCAATGTTAGCTACATCATAGGGTCCTTTGGACTGGATGGTTCTCCTTCTTCAAATGTGCATGGAGCTTTTCCTTTGTCCACTAGAACTTTATTTGAACATTTTATTCCTCTGTAATATTATCCTTTTTAGCTTCAATTTTTATTATGTTGAATGGAGGACTTCCTAAGTCATGAAGTGGATGAATAATAGGACTAACAACATGTTTTTCCATAGAATTTATTTCAAAAGTTCCTTGTTCTTCAATGTTTGGCTGATCTAAAGGTTGGGATAGTTATTTAAGACTATCCAAGGTATCTATTACCTCTTATTCATCTTTATTCAAGATAAATTTTCTTCTTATTTTGATTATTTGAACTACACTTGATGGTTCATTTGTTATAACAGTTAAATCTCTGACCTTCTCATGCCCTGTTAGAGTGGAAGCCCTTCTTTTTAATCTCTTTATTTTTGGAAAAAGAATTAATTGTTCAAAAGGTGCTTGAAGTTCTTTTGGGGCCTTTGAAATAATGGAGGTTTGAGAAACTTGAGATCTGGTAATCCTTCTTGAAGAAGTAGGAGTTTCTTTTGAAGCCACAGGCTATTTTTGCTTGTGCTTTATTTTCTTAGTGGATGGAGTAGCTATATTAGATGGTATTTGTGACTGAGTTCAACTTGAAGTCCCAACTTATTTTTATATAGGTAGGGATAGAATTTATTAAATAACTCTATTTTCTCAAGCTTCTCAAACTTCTTTCCTTTACTACAAAAAATGATGCTTGAGAGTAGTATTAGGAGTGGTTATCATAACATGAAGGCCACCATATAGGTAAATGGGAGATTAATTATAAAATTGGGGTTTTGTCTCCTATTTTTCATATGTATCAAGATTTTCATAGCTTCTCTTCCCAAGAGACTACATTACCCTTCACAAGTTATGTATTTGATGACCCAAAATGCTATATATTGCCATGCTCTGAAAGTGAATCTCTACAGATACCTTTAGCCTTTCCTTTTGAATTAAAAAAACATGTAGTTCTAGTTCTTTTATTTCCATTGAATTGAGAAATAAGATCGTTAAATATAACTCTCCCTATTACTTTCATTCTTGTGTCTAGGATTTCTATGATTTCATTAATAACCTAACTAGAAACTAGAATGACTATGCCTTCAATAATGGAAAAAATAGGGGTAATGTTTTTTACAAATTATCTTACTAGTGTTTCATGAAAGCCCTAAAATTTTTAAATAAAGTGAAGCCAACCATTTTCCTCGAACACTGCTACAAAATCCCTATCATTGAGTAATTTGGTGGGTGTCTTTGGCTTTGATCGTGTCTTCTACCCCATTCTACCTTAGATGAACACTAATCAAATTACTACAAATGGTCATATAACTTTAACAAATTGAAACCAGGGTTTACACTATTTTTTCTTGGAAATTCACAAAAGAAGGTTTTTGATGTACTTCATAGGGATTGGTAATTTTGGTAGGCACATATGGAGTTAACTTCTCACATGTTGATGGCAATATCATCATAAATTTTGGCTTCACTTTATGTCTATAGAGTGGAACTTTTGACTACTAAGGTGACATAATCATAAACATGGCTATTTGAATGATGGCTTTACATGGTGACATTTAATGGCTCACGTGGAAGGGGCAATTAGTTATATCACCACCAAATTTTTTTCTAAATTTAATCAATTAATGATTAAAAAACCTTTTATTTTTAAGCTTTCCTAGATGTTATCATGATGTTCCATCATAATGACAATGATGTATGTAATTGTTCATTATGACACATGTCTCATTGATCCCCATTTTTTCTATTTGTTCGCTATTTTATTCCTTTATTAAAGGAATTTATAATTATCTAATCATATATCCCATCTCCATAGGATCAATCTTATTTCAAATTTTAAAAAAAACTTTTAATTTACTAAACATGAATAAATAAAACTTATCACTCACTTATTCTTACCTTAGATCGAGTTCTTTCTCTACCATTTGTCCTGCACAAGTAGAGTAGCATGAATTAGTTAGTATATTTCAAAGGAATCAATATTTGAATTTTATTGCTTATGGAAACCAAACAAGATTAACTCATCATATTCCCTATTATTTTTTTTATTTTTTTGCCCCTTGGTCAGCGATTACTGGTTTTCTAACCAAAGCCTTTTATGCAATTCATGACTAGTCAGCAAGCTGGTTTCCCAACCATGCATTGTCCATAGTGTACTTACATAGGATTTTCACTATTTATTTATTTATTTTTACTATAATCATTATGGTAATAATTCCCTAGAAGAAACAAGTTCCTCCAAGAAAGCTACCTAGTGTCTCATATTCTGTACAAAGTCCTCGTTATTGAGAGGTTTTTGATAAAGTTTCAACTGATGGCCATTGACTAGAAGAATCCTTCTACTATCATCAATAGGAATTAATTTTACTGAACCATTTTCAAACACTTATTCTATTTGATAAGGTCCGTCACTTTGTCTATAGTTTTCCTTTGAACTGTTGAAATTTATAGTCAAACAATAGTACCCAATCCCATTTTTGAAACTTCAATTGTTTGATATGTAAATCATGTCAAATTTTACTCAAATTTTGCACCAATTTAGTTATATTTAATTCTTCCATTCTCATTTCATCAAGTTGATTAAGTTGCATGAGTCTTTCCTCTTGTGTCGTGTCTAATTCAATTCCCACTTCCGATGTAATCTTCAATATTTGTAATTCAAATTCAATAGAAAATATAGGTTTTTACCATAAACCAAGTCATATGATGAGAAGCTAGTAGTTGTTTTCCAAGTAGTATTATAATCCCAAACTACTTTTGGTACTTTATCTGCCTAATCCTTCTAGCTGGTACTAATAATCTTTGTTAAAATAATCTCCAATTCTCTATTTGTAAATTTAACCTGGCTATTAGCTTGTGGATGGTATGGAGAAGACTTTCTATGATGAGTTTGATACACTTTCATGGATTGTTATATCATTTTTGACATGAACTGAGGTCCTTGATCTAAAACTATTTCTTTTGGAGCATCAAATCTTTGCATAATCTTGAAGTACAAGAAATCTACCACATCTTCTTCATGAACATGAGTTAGAACTTCTACTTCTGCCCATTTGGTGACATAATTTGTGTAGACTAACATATATTATTTTCCTATAGAATGAGTATATATAGGTCCAAAAAAATCAATTCCCCATTTCTAAAATGGTTTTAGAACCAATTGAGGATAGAGAGGCATCTCAGCTAAAAGAGTGGGCTGCCCATTTCTCTGACATGCATCACAATGTCTAATATACTTCTTCACTTGTATGTGAAGATGAGGCTAATAATAACCTACTCCAAGGATTTTATGTATTGTTCTATGGGTTGAGTAATGTCCACCTCTCAGTTTATCATGATAAGGTCTCATGATATCATATGCTTCATTATTTGTCACACACCCACGAAACACATGATCAGGTCCAAATTTAAATAATATTCCATTAATCCATTTAAAATAACTTTATCTAATTAACTATTACCTTTCTTTATGTGAAAAAATATGGAGTAAATTTCCATGTAGAAAGATAATTGGAAATATCAGCAAACCATGGAGAATCTACTGAAATGGCAAACAATTATTCATCTAGAAAATCATCCTCCACTGGTTCTTCTTCACATGAAATATCAACTCTAAAAAAGAAATCAGAAACCATGTTAAACTTTCCTAGTTTATCTATAATAGTAATATCAAATTCTTATAGGACTAAAAACCATCTGATAATCCTACCTCCCACTATTAGTTTGTTGGTAAGATACCTAATGGCTGAATGATTTATGTAGATAAACACTTTCTATCCTGTTATGTAATGTCTAAATTTATTTATTGCATAGACTATAGCAAAGAATAATTTTTTTGTTGTAGTTTAATTTATTTTAGTAGGAGTCATGTTTTTTCTAATGTAATAAATGGCATACATATGATCATTTTCATCTTTCTATCCCAAGACTACATGCATTCCTATGTTGGAAGCATTTGTGTATATGTGAAAAGGTTGTGTCTAATCTGGACCTCTCAATACTAGATCAATACTAAGTTTATCCTTAATAGTTTCAAAGTCTTACTAACAATCATCATTCCATATAAACTCTTTGTCCTTTATAAGAAGTGAAAACATTAGAGCAATTATTTTACTAAAGTTATGTATGAAGCATCTATAATAATCAACATGACCCAAGAAACTTTTTACATCTGTTTATGTATGTGGAATAGGAAAATTAGAAATGATCTCAATTTTCTTTAGGTCTACCTGAATACTTGTTGCTGAAATGTGATGTCTTAGAACTATTCCATGATCTATCATTAATAAGCATTTTTCATGGCTTAATGATAGCTTATGTTCTTCAAATCTTGTCAAAAATCTTTCCAACTTGGTAAAGGCTTCTTGATAGGTTTCTCCATGGATAGTGAAATTATCCATGTAGACTTCTACGCAATCATTTGTGAGGTCAGAGAATATTTCCAAAACCACTCTTTGAAAGGTTGCTAAAGCATTATAAAGGCCAAATGGAAGAACTAAGTAGGTAAAGGTTACCTAAGGGTAGGTGAATGTGGTTTTGCCCTAATACTCAACTGTAACTATGATTTTTTTATATCCATTAAATCCATCCAAAAAATAAAAATATTTCTTTCCTTCTAAGTTATCAAGAACATGATCAATGAAAGGAAAGATAAAATAGTATATCAAGGTTGCCTTGTTTAGTTCCCTATAATCCATACATACTCTCCACGTCCCATTTTTTGGGAACAATCACCAATGGTGAAACCCATTGGCTATCTGAGATGGGGTAAATGCATCCCACATTTAATAATTTCTAATTTTTTGTTTTCACTAAATCTTTTAATGCTAGGTTTATTTTCCTTTGTGGTTGTCTCACCAGTTTGATAGATTCTATGTAAATGTAATGTTTACATACACTGGGGTGAATTACTTTCATGTAAGTATAATCCCAAGAAAAATCCTTAGTAAGTCATTCTAGGACTTCAAAAAATTATACTTCCTCATCATTAGTTAACCAATTATTGATATTCAAAGTCTTTCTAGGTAGTATCATAAGAGGTTTTGTGTCTAGGTGATTAGATTCTACCTTTTTGAATTCATTTATTAATGAATTTAGAGGACATGGATGAGGGAGTATCATAAGGAATGTTGCTACATTTTTGATAAATCCTTCTTCAGGAGGAAGAGCTCTTGATAATGGTCAATGAAATACATTCATAAATTATGTTTATTATTCTTTTGCCCAGTTCCATATGCTTGATTGAATTAACCTATGATCATATGATGAAGAGGTAATAGAAATATTAAGGAAATATATCTTAGAGGAGACTATGGATTCTATTCTAGTAGAGTCCATAGTTTATATAGAGTCCATAGATTCTATTTTGGTAGAATCCATAGTTTCTATAGAGTCTATAGATTCTGCTAAATTCTCATATTCCTCAAACTCTAGAATAATGTATTCACTCAACTATTATAAATGTTTTTTAACTATGATCATGGATAATGATGAAATATCATTTTTTTGTTATTGTTTGATTTGCCAAATATTTTTTATGTGTTTCACTGATAGTTTTGTAGGAGGATACAAGGAAATGCATTTGGATTTTAAACCATTGGAAATGGTCATATCTTATGACTTGCAATCAATCAGTGATAAAAAATTAGCTAACCAAAGTCTTCCTAGGATTAGAGGGTATATCAAATTATTTGTTTTAGGTTGCAACACCATAAAATCAACTAGATATTCCCAAGACTCAATAAGTATTTCAACATTTTCTATGGTTCCTTCTGGTTTGGTTATAGACTGGTCTACTATTTGGAAGATGGTAGATGGAGGTTGTATTTATAGTTTATCCTTGGTCATTGACATAAACAGGTGCTTGTGGTTTATTCTTTGGATTTACTATATTTTGTGAAGGTATTGGGTGTTGATTAACTTATTCTAGATATTGAATGATAGGGGATGGCATTATGATTTGTTGTTGGGGTTTCCTTCTTGGTTGATTATATCATTGATGAGGGGTTCATTGTGGATTACATTATGGATGAGGTTTTTGTTGTGGTACCCATGGTTGTTGTTGAGGTACCCATGGCTATTGTGGCAACATCCATGGTTGAGGGGATATTTAATCTTGTCTAGGCGATGACATCTAGACTGGTGGCATTTGATTTTGACCCCACATTGGTGGAGGTGTTGGAACATTCCATGGGGATATCCATGGATTAGATAAATTTCTTGTACTAAAATGTCCTTGATTCTGATTTTACAAAAGAAAATTTTGTCATTGAACATAATTTAATTCTTTAATAGATTGAGCATTTGATTTTATCTAGTTTTTGAGAGTAGGTAGAAGAGTACAATGGTTTGTGTCATGGTATATTACCTCATAAATTCCAAAATAATAAATGTTTATTTTTTCTAAAGGACAATCCTTGAGAGCATGTTTTAATCTACATGTAGGATAGTAAATGGCTAATGCTTTTATTACATTAGCTTTAGCTTGAAGATCATCTAATGTACTATTTAGTGTGACCAAAATATTAGTTTTTATATTAGTGAGTTCTTCCATTAACTTACCCAAGTTATTAGATTTTCCCAAACTTCCTTTTCTCATTCCTAGTTTTGTCTAAGAATAATTAGTATAGAGTTCTAAAATTTGATGAAAATATAGTTTGTTTATATCTCCTCCACCTATTAAGTTTAATGCATCTATAATGTCTTTATATAATCCTTTGAGGAAAAAAAGTTTTAGGACTTCTTCAGTAAGTGGATAACTACTTTGTTTGTGTGTGAATGAAAATCTATCCAAATAATCCTCTAAGGATTCATCTTCATTTTGTTTGATTTTAAATAATTCCTCCTTTCTTTCTCTCACCTTACAATAATCATGATATTTGTTCAAAAATTTAGTTTCCATATCTGCCCATGTATGGATGGAGTTTCCTGGTAGACCCATGAACCATCTCATGGATACATCCTTGAGCGTTGATGGAAATAATTTCAATTTTTGATTATCTGATGTGTAGTCATAAGTTTGATAGAGAACTTTAAATTCAAACAAAAATTGATCAAGATCTTTAGTGGATCTTCCCAAAAATGTTTGGCAAATTTTTATGAGAAATTTTTTTCATGGTGGTTTGATCATTAGGATCTACAACAATTGGAAAGGAAAAAGTCCTTCCTAGTTGTGTAACCCATCATTCTTATTGGTCACCCATATCTTCCTCCTCTGATGTGTCTTCAACACTAGGATTAGTTATCCAGTGAATGTTGGTATGGATTCTTGAGGGTTAATCAAGTTATTCAAAACTCTTTTTAGTTATGGCCCATTTAAATTCTTCTTCTAAATATTTTGTACCCTCAAGATATCTCTCCCTATAAGTGAATGATCTGGATGTACTTTTCCTATAGGACTTACTTGTGGCAAGGTTTTAGTCACAAATAGGATTTTAGGAGACTCTTGAAGATGTGATTTAACATCTTATTATAAACTCTCAACTAAAGATGGTGATGGACTTTCTTCCCTAAATTTTGGGGTAGGACTTTCAACTAGAGATGTTGAAGGACTTCTATTGTTGGTTTTGGATGAAATTTTGAAACAAATTATCCTTTTGAGTCTCTTGGTCGAAACATAAATTGATTTCTCTTTTATGATTTTAATGGTTTTTTTTATATAGATCAAAAAGTTTTACCTTATTAACACCTTAAATTCCCTAGCAGTGGCACCAAAAATGATGAGTGTCATTTAAATTTTCATTTAATCAATCTTTCAAATTGATGTCTATCAAACTAGGGCTAGTGTCTAAATCTATCTATAGTAAGATTTATGATGGTAGATATATAATTTGGTCTTGGGGAGATCTTGATGATTCTAATCTAAATTTTACTAATGAAATAATTCTTCTAAACTAATTACTTCACACACTTGCTGAAAGAAGAGACTAATGACTAATTCAATCCTTTGCTTAAAATTAAAGCACACTTTCACACTTGCTTCAAATTTTAAATTGTAAATCTAATTCACACTTGCTAAAACTATAAATGTAAATCTAATTCTCACTTTTCTAGAAATTATAAATGTAAATCTAATTCTCACGTTGCTAGAAAAATGAAATACTAATGAAATGTAAACCCAAAATTTATTATTTTATGAATGACTTAGGATATGCAATGATTGAAGATACTATGATTATCTAATAATGGAAAATTTATTTAACATAAATATAAATATCATACAAAAATTCTTGGTTCCAAGGAGAGTGGGCCCTTGCTCTTCTTAGAGTCAAGAATGAATTTTACTTAGTACCAAAAATTGGAATGATTCTGCATTAATTCATGAAAGATGGAAAATTTACAATATTCTTAGAGTTTAAAATATATCTATATTCATTATTATTTATTCCAGATGAAAACATACATATTTATACTCATTACCTAGAATAAACACAGTATACTAAAAAATAACATTACTAATCAATTTGTTACTCCTCAAAGATAAGAGATTTTGATTGATTATAATCTTGGAGAAACCAACTATTATCATAAAATAATTATATTATCCCTATAATAGTTTTAAGGTCTAAATATATAAAAAAATATATCAAGATTTAATCCTTCAAATTATGAGCAAATCTTTTGTTGATGTGATTCTAGATAGAATGATTATCCTTTACTACTGATCTACCTACAAAATCTCTAGCATCTTAGGCTTCAAACCTACAAAGTTTGTAGGAATGGATCTATAGAGTCTATAGGAATGGACCTAAAGAGTCCATAGATATGAGTTCTTTAGTATTACCAAAGGCTAGAAATCTACAGGGTCTATAGATAAGGACTAGTTGAGTCCATAGATATCAATTGAGTAGGTTTGTAGATTAGGAAAACTAGAATCAAAACTGGAGCTTCTTTGTCATGTTGTATTTTCCATATTTTATGTACATTCTTCAAAACCAAAACACTAAAACATGCTATTTTTTAGGCATAAATGACAAGTTAGTAACTTAATCTTTAGTTTGACATAAATTAGATAAAGTATCTATTTTTCATGCTACAGTCAACTAAAAGTTTATGATTTAAATAATATTATATCCTTAGAGAGATGAAATAAAGGAAATTATATGTAAATAATGAGTCATATTTTGAGCTCATCAACATTCCCTCTACCCTCCACTATTGTATTAATTTTGAGAACCAAGTCTAGGTCATCACCATACAAGTAGACCCAAGTCCTTTTTCGACATGCAACATGACCTATCACCCCAAAAATGTCCTCATACCCCCATCTATCACACCCTTAGCAGCTAAAACCCAACCTTAACCCACCAAAATAGATACCATTTCCCATTTTACTGATGAGGAATCGACTAGTTCTTCCATCCCTACACACTAGATCCCCACCATGGATCCTTTGATGTCAACATTCCACCACCTTTCATGGGGGGAGTATTGCCTTTTATCCCTTGATAATTTTTCTATTCCTCATGAGTATGGGAAACTCACCAACCAGTTAGGATATGACCCCAACATTAGAACCATCATTCCCTTTGGACTTCCCTACAATCATACACATTTTGTCTATTGTGGACTCAAAAACCCCTTGGTGATTCTACCACATCTATTTCACCTAGGTTATTTACCTCTAGTTTTTCTTACCTAGATAAATTGAGCTTTTCCAAGATATACCTCCATCAATGTGCTTGGAAAGGATTTAGTCTTGGGCAATATGAGCATGACCCACATGAATTCATCACCATTAAAAATAGGAAGCCACATGAGATGCATGGACTTATTTTCATCCTACCCAATACGAAACAACCCAAACCACCTACCATCACCATTGTTGAGGAGGATACCCCTTATTCACCTACCTCTCTACCTTTTATGTGTGAAGATAATGACATCATCCCACCCAACTTTTTTTATCAACATCATCAGCCTAGGACTCCTATCTCATTATAAGAAGGAGGTGATTGTAACCATCCCTTTGACCCATCCTAAAATGATAGGAGAATACTCTCCTACTATTATCACTATTTAGTGTTAGGATGATGATTCTATCCTCACTTACTTTAGTGACCTAGATTCCTTCATCCACAAATCCCTTCCACTTGAGACCTTGACCATGTTAAATGAATCCACCATGTATATCAACTTGGGCACTCTAGATAACCCCCATATTGTCAAACTCAACCAATCTCTAAATGTCGAGGAACTTTATAACTTCTCCTCTTTACTCTAAGACCGTAACATAGCCTTTTCTTGGTCTTATAGTGACATGCCCAGGATTGACCTTGCTATCACTACCTATAACATAGTCACTCACCATGATGTTAAACCTATTAAGCAAAAGATTTGATGCATGCATCCTTGCATTACCCTTCTCATCAAAAAAGAGCTTTAGTGTCTTCTATCTATCAATTTCATTCAACCCATTGACTACCCCTAAAGAGTCTTAAATGTTGTGCCTATCACAAAAGCCATAATGGGACTATGTATTTGTGTGGAATTTCATGACCTCAACCTTGCCTACCATAAAGATGAATTTTCTCTACTAAGCATTGACTAGTTTTTTGATCTTACAGCTAGCCATGAGATGTTATCTCTCATGGATGGGTTCTCAGATTACAATTAGATCTTAATTTCTCCTAAAGATAAACATAAAACCACCTTTAACAACCCTTGGGGCACCTTTTTCTATAGACTCATGCCTTTCAAACTAAATAATTCTAGTACAACCTACCAAAATGCTATAATTTACATATTACATGATCTTATCTATAATATAGTTAAGGACTATGTGGATGACCTTGTCAAAAAATCCAAAATCCAAAAGCTTTTTGGTTTCATTTTCTCCCTTCACAGCATCAAATTTGATCTCACCAAGATCAAATCAATCCTTGACATGCTTCCTTCAGCCAACCTCAAGCAACTTCATAGCTTATAAGGGAAGCTTCAATCCATTTATCACTTCATTTCCCAACTTTTGGACTAATGTCAACCTTTCCACCACCTTATAAAGAAGGATGTCTCTTTTAATTGGAATCATGATTTTCAAAAGGTATTTGATTTGATCAAAAATTACCTTTTGTCTCCTCTTGTCCTTATCCCTCTCGAGGATGACCAACCTTTTTACCTTTATATCTCTACCACCGATCATTCCTTAGGGGTAATGGTAGCTCACCAAGATGAATAACACAAAGAGAAAGACATATACTAAATTAACCTAACACTTATAGAATATGAGACTCGATATACCCATAATGAAAAACTTGTCTTAACTTTAGTCTTCATGGCCACCTAGCTTTGTCACTACCTCCTTAACCATAAAACCTATATCATAACCAACACCAAACTACTCAAGTAAATGCACTCCAAACCATTCCAAAACTTGCATATGGCCAAGTGGATCATGATCCTAGTATAATTTGACCTTGAGTTCCTTCATTAAAATTTAATTAAGGAGAAAGTCATTACTAGCCAATTGGACAAAGCACTTTTAAGAGACAAACAACCTCCTTTTGAGTTCCCTAATGAGTCCATCACGACCCTCTCTCAAGCATATTTCACCTATCATGTCACCATGTTATTTGATAGATTAAAATATCAATGTGGTGGAGTGGGTATCATCCTTATCCCCTTTGATGGTGAACCTCTCCCTTTGTCTTTCAAGATTGATTTTGAATGTACCAATAACATGGCTAAGTATGAAGCCCTAGTGATAGGCCTTCAAAATGCCTTAGCCCTAGGAGTCAAAAAAATCAACATCTTTGGTGACTCCCAACTTTTGGTCAATCAAATAATCTTACCAGTGTAAGAATGATGTTTTGAAATAGTACAAGTAATTAGTTGGCAAACTCTTGGCATCATTTGAACACTACCATATCTAGTCAACCCTATAATATATCAACAAGTTTGTTGACACCATGGATTCCTTGGCCTCTCAAATACCATTCACACCCTTGAATTTTAAGTTATCTATCATTATCCATAGACTTACCTATCCTTCTTATGTCAAATTAGATTCTTCCACCATTTTTAATGTCAAGGAGATGCAACCTGACCTTTGGTATCAACAAACCTTTGACTATCTTAATCTTGGCATAGTTTCTTATAGCCTCTCTAGGAATGTTTGAATATCATTTATTTATAGTACCTCACATTATACCATACTATGAGGTAGCTTTTATGGCCTCCTCTTTTGTTGCCTATGTAGTCATGAAGCCTCTCATATTATCAAGGAAATATATGATAGAATATGTGAAGGCCACTTTAGTGGCCTCATTGTGTCTAAGTGTATCCTTCATCTCAGATATTAATAGCCTACCCTTAACCAATACTATTGTGATTATGTGAAAAGGTGTGTCAAGTGTCAACAACACACTAATTTACATCATGCACCTAACCATCATCTTTGAGTTTATACCAATTTTTAGCCCTTTTCACAATGGGGTCTAGACTTCTTTGGGGAAATTAATCCCCATTCCTTGCAATGAAACCACTCTATCATCACTATGACTAATTATTTTAATAAGTGGGTAGAGGCCATTCCTCTGGTCTCAACCAAAGTGGAAAATATTGTTGACTTTATCAATCATCATATCATCTACCACTTTAGTGTTCCTCATAATATTATCACCAACAATGGAAAATCCTTTAAGAATAATCAAGTCTAGGGTATATGTGATGGATTTAGAATTAATTTAAGTTTCTCCTCACCCTATCAACCCCAAGTGAATGGATAATTTGAGGCCTATAACAAAACTCCTAATAACATGCTAACTAAAATGGTTAATGCATCTAGTTAGGATTGGAATTTGCACATCCCCTTCACTTTATGGGCATATCATACTAGCATTAGGACCCCTATAAGTGCTACCCATTTTTATGTCATGTTTGAAGTAGAGGACATCTTGCCTCTTGAAGTTCAAATCCCATCTCTTCACCTATTGTTATAATATCTCATTTCTAAGAGCAAATATCACCAACACCATCTAACCCAACTTGAGCTACTTGATGAGCATCATTTAGCATACCTTACCCATTTCCATGTCTATCAAGAGCACATCAAACATGCCTATAAAAATCACCTTAAAGTGTGAGAATTCAAAATTAGAGATCTTATCCTAAAAGAGAATCAACATGTCACCAATATAGAGAAAAGCAAATGGGGAATGTTTACTTTTAATTGGATTGGACCTTATATCATAACCCACAAGTATAAATTAAGAGCTTATTTATTGTCTTTTCTCAAAGGCCACCTAGAGCTTGAACCCCTCAATGCTTCACATCTATGTCCATTCATTATTTAAGAAGGATCAAAATCAGCTCTTGTTTAACTTAAGCTCATCCCTTGTTATCCACCTACATTACATCTCCCTATTTTAGGGGTAATAAATTAAAGATGAATCATATGATTCTCCATCACAGTCATAGCCTAATATTGAATAATGGGTACCATGGTTTTATCCATGACATGGTTCTCATGGTACTTTCCACCCTTTTGTAGGATAGATCCCCATAATCATTGTCACCTAAACATCTTTATGCCTAATCAACCTTCGTGTGCTTATAGTTTTGCCTTCATAAAGGTAAACCTTTAAGCCAACCTAAGTAAGCCTATGTCAAGAAAAATCAAAGAAATGAAAAGTAACACATCCCTACTAATTGCAATCATGGGTCATTCCTAGCATCCATAGATTGCTCCTTCAAAGGAAAACTAATGAAAATTTATTCAAAATTACCACAACATAAGGTAGAATACTCCCTTGAAGGATAGATATCAAAATAATTACATAAAGTAAGTAAACTTAGACCACTCCCTTAAAGAATGGTTGAGTAAAGCATTTATCAAAAACACAACAATTTCTTGAAAGATTCTCACATTAATCAACATCCCATATATAGTAATAAATTAAAAGACCCATTATCACAATAAAAACAAAATAAAAATAATCTTGAAATCCATAATTTATTCTCAAACAAAATAATAAGGTGAAATTCACAATCAACTTTCACAAGTAGACTTTTTGCATCGATCAGTCTACATAGCTTGGCATAGAATTTTTCACACTAACTCCTTGGACACCTATACAAGAGGCATGCTAGTCTCACAAGAAGATTGCATTTTCACCCATCTCACCTTTACTCACTATAAGCAAAGGATTTTTCAGCTTACTTGGAATTATGTGGTCAAGACACCTATTAACCAACTAATGAATACTATTGTGAAGCATTCAAAGGGCTTATATTGATTAAGCTAATCCAATTTGGTTTTATTATCTAGTCTTCATCAACGAAAAAGCATTATGCCCTCTTCTTATCCCATCATGACTAGTTGATCTTTCTATTATGAAATTTAACTCTTGGTTGTATTATTTGTCCACATATCTTATGCTATTGATTCATTTACCTCATGTGTTTTACTTTAAGCAAAATTGACAACAAAGAATAACCATAATAAAAGTATTAATAAAATTATGACCCTATTTATAAACTATCACAAGCATAATAAAATCATAATATCCGTAAGCAATTAAAGTAACCAACAATTTTCCACCACATGCCTAAGTCTAAAATAATATAGTATATACACATTAAGACTTGGCATGTCATAAGCATAACCATATATCAAATCCATCTCATGCCTAGCTAAGTAAGTATATATCAACATCTAATAAACCATAATATAAACATAATACATATTCCATGCATCCCATCATAGGCATTAAACATTAACAATAACCATATAATAAACTATGGACATGAACATAAATAATGATCATATATATAACTCATGAGTTAAATAGCATGAATGTGTACAATTAGATAGGCATCTCTCTCTTAAAAATGTACATCTCTCTGCATTGGCTCATAAGATAGAATCAAAATGATATACAAAATGTCATAGTATATCTATATCTATGCCCTAGGGGAACCACTACCTCATGGAGCACTACTAGATCTTGTGCCTACCCACCTATTATACTTGCTGATCCCCCAAATATCCTTATCTATCCAAATATAGATGATACCCAACACCTTGGTGTCTCTGGACTGGTACCACCTACTAAGTTGGCTCTATACTCACCTCATTAAGGCTCTTAGGGACACTATGTCAAAACTATAGCCTCGTAATACCATAGTTCCTTCACTATAACTAGGTATCATGCCATGGGGGTAAAACCTAGTGGCCCTACCTATGTTGTTAATCCTCCTCCTCTTTTCCTTAGTGAGTCCCTCTCCTGGGTCACCAAGCCTAGAGAGGTCCTAATATGATCCCTCTCACCTCTCATGATAACAACTAGACCCTGTAAGGTTTCAACCTAACCCTATAATATAACAATTTGGACATACAACATGGCCACCTATCCTTATAGTGCCATAAAATATGATTATGTATGGCTAGTTCCACTTTTGCCTATATCCTCTAACCCCCTTTCCTTATGGGATCCAAATCCATTGGCCTTGCACCTCCATCATCTCCCATCAATATCTATAGTTACATATATGGGATGGTACCATACCATGTACCCATCTGAAAACCCAACATCATCTATCTATGTTCTCACTAGTATCTCCTTGAAGTCTATCATAGTAGGCACAAGATATGGTTCTGGTAATAGGATCTTTGAATCCTTTCACTTGTAATTGAGGAATGGAATTGGGATACTCTATACCAAGCTAAAATATTGATGCACCTTATCAAATAGAATCATCTCCACCTCCCCATCTCACCTATCAAGTATCCATCCATAGCTTTAAAGGGAGAGTGTCTACCTCTTATACCCAAAACATACTAGAAATTGCACATAGGACCTCCAAGTGATGTCTCATATCACTAGTGCACATAGTACACCCCTGAACCACTCCACATCATGATATCCTCCCCTTTCACTTGATTTAGCAAAGTCACCCCTCCATTACATGAAACTGATGGGGAATTCAATCTATGTATACCCTACCCATGGCAATCCCACTAGTATCAACACCTAGATGTGCTCACAGGCATAGAAATGTTGTTATAAACCAACACTGATGCTATACCTTCTGTGGGCCTTAAACCCCCACAAATCCCTATAGATCTAAACTAGAAGGATTGACACCCAACTAAATATAGTCCACCCCAACTATATCTTGACCAAAACCCCTAGTAGAAAATAAGGGAACCTCTCACTACTTGAATCAAGGAGCCCAAAACATGTAACAACAATCATGAGCATGGTCATGAGTCTCCTCTCATCTAGAGCCCTCTAATACAAATCACTATTCCAAAACCCCCTAGTATGCCACCTAACTTAATCCTTCTCATCTCCATATAATAACTTGAAATTATCATCCTACTCCTCTTATTCTATGTGGTATATTGGATCACCACAAAGTGGAAGTTGAGTAATACTATGCACATTCTTAGGCAAGATGGTCATCTTACTAATCAATAGTAGGAAGATGTTCATAATAGGATCCCATATCTTGATGAATACTAAAAACATGGATGCATCTTGAGGCACATGTTGATAGTGCCTCATTACTCCTAACCCTACCTCTTCTATATGGGCCCAATCGACTGGGGTCATCCCCTGATGGATCTCAACAAAGATACATGGTACTTAGTCATACATCTATATCTATTCCTTGGCCTGCACCAAGTTAGAAGCATGACTTATTCACCTAAACCATTATCATATACCCTACCCTTTAAGCACCTGACTTATCTACCCTACCCACCTATGTAGTGATTACTAATATGTTTCCTAACATGTAAGATTATAACTAGTAGCAATCATTTAAATGTGCCTTAACATTTAAAAACTTTTCAAACCTATATTAAACATAGTCAACCACTAACAGTCATGATGACCACCAATGGTTAGGCCTCCTCATTTCTAAAGGGTATCAACCGTCGACAGTCAAAACTAACCATCAATGGTCACTATGGGTGTTTTATGGCTAAAACACCCAAAGCCTAACCACCTTCAAAACTACCCAAATGATAACTAATAAACCTAATTACCTAGCCTAACCCATTTACCCACCCCAAAGCATCTACACACCCATTAAAATCCCAATTTCACCCATCCATTTACCCAAATTCCAAAAAAAACCCACCTAAGGTAGAACAAACCAAAACTAAGCAATTTAAACTACCCTCTCACCCCAACCCAATGAAATTTCAAAAATCTAATTAAAGTATCAATTATAAGGCACCCCTACCTCATTTTGTGACCTTCACCATGTATTAAAGCATAAACCCACCCATCCTCATATTCACCTACATGTTCCCTACATTTTTAATGGTCTTGACATTTCACCTTAGCAAACTGTCAACCTCTACCTCAGTAAGTAAATTGTCAGCAAACACATTTTCAAAAATTTATAAGAACTTAAACTCAAAGATATCAAAAGTCATAATGAGGTAAAAGTGATTCTATTTTCACATTTACCTTGCATATTTTTAGGGTTTCCAACTTGACCATCAATGGTTAGGGTGATCATTGATGGTTTCCCTTGGGCACCCTGACTGTCAATGGTCAGGATATGCCACTTTTTTTCCACCTTAGTAAACCCCCTTCTAGAAAAACCAACCCAATTTTACCCACCAATGGATAATACCTTCTCCACCCACCCCAACCACATCATCACCTCACCATTGGTCCATTTCAACCTACCTAGCACACATTTTATCATACTTTTTGACTGGTCCTTTAACTAGAGTAACAACATTGCCATGTTTATCCTTTTTGAACTTATACCACCTCATACTCAACTGACCCACTTATGTCTTATTGGAAAAAAATACTACCTTGGATACCCATGACACTTGACTCATTTGTGTTTTCACTAGGAGCATTTCCTACTTTGGATACCCACCAAAACATTGACCTTGTTTAGGAGACTAAAAAGTGTACCTAACTACCATGCCTAAATTATGGTCATGTAGTACACTAGTCACTTATCCCTTATAACTAACCTTTATTGTTATCAACTATGATAGCCTAGTATCTACATGATCTTGGCTATTGCACCTTTTATCGCACTTTGTGTGTCTGATTACACTTTAATACCCAACCTATATTCTACTTTCATAATGTCCACTTTCATCATCACCTTCATCCACCTTATCAAACCTACACCAAACTCCATTTTACCTCATCACCTCCTAGCTTGAGGGGGAACACCTCCTCCCATACTTGAGGTATTCAGACCTTTGACTAGTACTAGTTTTTTGTCTTTTAGCTTGTTGATTCAAGCTATATAACAAAAAGGGGAAAAATGTAGACACCAAAAATCTACACACCATGATTCTAAATGTTGTATTTTCCTTGGACCACCTTGGGACCCTCTTGGGACCATTCAACCTTCTAACACCTAACTAAACCTAGTCTATAGTCAGTTTAACTTAACTAGCTTAACCTAGCCTTTACCCACTTTTTTCACTTTACCCTTGACCGTCAATGGTCACCCTGACCATTAATGGTCAGGGTGCACCTCCTTAACCACCAACATGCAAACTCACTTTCCTTACTTTTTAAAAAATTACTTATCCTCATCCACATATGAGCCATTGCATGAGTAAGTTATAATTAAGAAGCCAAGTTCATGTCTTGTTGCATCTCTCTTGCCTTTCCTATAAAAAGAGAGGAGCAAAGAGGTGAAAGGGACCTATAATTATTATCAAGAGATTGTGCATCCAAAATTATCTTTTTTATATGTCAATCATTATCAGAAATCCAATGAATCAAATACCACATTAGAGAGTCAATTTACCACCGTAGCTCCACCTAGGTACTTAGTACTATTACTCTATTAGAATCAAGATAGATTCTACCAATAGGTTAACTACCTTAATGATCCTCCTAATAGACTTCTAGTAAGATAAGTACTTGTTTCTGAGTATTCATTTACTTTATTTACATTTTAAAATCAACCTAGGTCTTACCCATCTCTTAAAATCTATATTTTGGATCTTATCAATTAGCCTTTTACAAACCCAAATCCATACATAGTATCTATTGATGATTATCTCAACCACTAATGGTCTATCCAACCACCTATAGTCACCTTAACCATCAATGGTCAACCCAATCACTAATGGTCACTATGGAAGTAAAAACCATAAAGTTCTTTTTACCCACCTACCCCCAAACAAAACTTATTTTCTATGTTCCTACCTATTCATAGAATGCTATCTAATTTTTGAAGCTGACCCCAACCATTTAACACAAGTATTAATTAGTTCATCACTAATTCAATCATTTTTAGTATATTTTCTAAATAAGAATTCTTGTATTTAATTTTAGTACCTTTGATTTATTGATGTAAGTACTTTACTTTATATTTTATAAACTTAATTATTTAAAATGTGTGAATTTATAGCCCCTAGCTAAGCTCCCACTTCTAAGATCTAGCTATTACTATGTAATCCACTCAACTATCTATCTAACAAACAAGTTTCCTTTAGTGCTTTCTTATTTGTAGGTCATCTTCCCAAGCCAAAGAGGATATCTTCACAATCTTTTTATTCAACATGTGTAGTATAAATCATATTTTTCAACCATACCCATAATTAGTTCTTCTTTTCCTTTTTTCTAATAATAAGTAATAAATTCATTAAAAACCCTACCTTTATACTAACAACCAATGGTCAAGTATTGATCAATGATAGTTCCTTTTGGAACCATCCCTGATTAACCCTTGACTACTGATGATTTGCTAGTTAATTATTGATGGTTCACACATTGACTATTAGATGACCAACTATCAACTGATGATGGTCAATAACAACCATCGATGGTCATATGTAGTGACCACCATTGACATAACCCTAGGTCAAAACCACCCAACCTTTAAAACATAAACAAAATCACTCAACTTTATACTTAAAACCTTCCCAATGGCCCCTACCTTCCCTCCCTCAACCTATTTCTCACCCCTCTACCCATGTTAAAAGAAAATAAAACACTTTTTTTCATCAAACCCACACCCTAAATAAAATACATCTTAAAATAAAAATAAACAAACTTAATTATATCACCAACCTTATTCTATGACCTCCATTATGGTGGTACCCTTGGAACTACCACTGCCACTCATCCCCACACTCTGCCTCCACCTCATTACATCTTTAGTGGATCTACTCTACCCTATCCCACTTTGGTTAAACCTCCACCTCACTTATCAAATCTCAATCAAATTCATAAGTATGCACTCTGCCATCACAAGTCCACAATCCACTCTTTGTCATTTACACTAAAGACAAAGGATAAAATGTTATGGGTCAACCATTTACAAATGAGGAAATAAAACCTCATTTGGCCTTTAATGGTTCCCTTTTAGGGATTATGTCTGACCACCAACAATCACTAGATGACCACTGATGGTCGACCCTAACCATCAACAGTCAACCACTCTAGGGTTTTACACCTCCAACACTCTCCTTTTCACAAATGACCCCAATTACCAACTTTGCTCCCTTTCCCTAGGAAATGGGTCAAATTTATAGCACACTAGGTGGCATACCATATTAGGTAACCAATTAGACCAAAAAACAAACCAAATAACCTCACCTTAGTCATTTTATCCCACCTTTTACATTTTTTATGATGACCTTACCTTGGTCATCTTGATCACATTAATTATCTTACCATATTTGATGAACTTACACTATTTTTTATGTACCGACCATTTAGGTGCCTCATAGCATGACCCTTTATGGTACCAATACCTATAACCATTTTATTTTCTTAGGATCACATCCCACCTTAGATACCTACTATTACATTGACCTTCAATAGGATACTTGAGTTTATAGGTGCTAACCCAACACACACACACACACACACAGAGAGAGAGAGAGAGAGAGAGAGAGAGAGAGAGAGAGAGAGAGAGAGAGAGAGAGAGAGAGAGAGAGAGAGAGAGAGAGAGAGAGAGAGAGAGAGAGAGAGAGAGAGAGAGAGAGAGAGTGTTACTACACTTGGTTACCCTATCACCTATTCTTCTAGTTCAACCTTATTTTACACCCTACCCCAACTATGGTATCCTAGTTTATGAGTGATATATGATATCACACTTCATCACATCAATTTTGCTTATTCATGCTTAAATGCCTAATTAACCAACCAACTTTACCCAGTTTTATCACCCATATATCTGCTTATCAAAACCAAATTTGACTCTCTTTCACTTCATCAAATATCATTTTGAGGGGGAACACCTCCACCTATACTTGGGGCATCCAACCTTTTACCAACTTCTTCATTTTTATCTTGCATCTTGTTGATACAAACGACACAATAAAAAGAGGTAAAATATAGACAGTCAAAAATCACACAATGCATTTTTAGTCATCAAAACACCCCATGACCCCCTTTTATTACTTTAGACCATTTCTTAACTCCTCAACTACCAAAACATAATTGAAAATGACTAATCCTAGCTATTTTGACTATGTTTCCCCAACCATCGATGGTCGACCCTTGATCACCAATGGTTGACCTAACCATCGACAATTACTTCAACTCTTTCATTATCAAAGGAGTCAACTACAATTTAACTATAATTCACTCATTGATTAATAACTATCTAAATTTATCTAATTGTTTACATGATCAATACATAATTAGACTATATGATGAGCTATTTGTTACACCCTTTTGATTGGAAACTCCATTTTCTTTATATTAAGAGAGGAAGAGAAGGTTGAAAATAATACTCATCATCAAGATCAGTCAAGTAGGTGCAAGAGGTTCTTACTCCCAAGAAAATCATAAATTAAGTATTTGTGTTTTATTTTATCAAGATTTAGTAACTATCTCTATTTGTTTCATTGCTTGTGTCTTTACCCTTTAAATCTCTTTCACCTCACACCTTTTATGTTGGATTTCTATAACTCCAGACATTTCACCTCCTACCAAAAAACTACTTACAACCTATTTCAATCACCCAAACACCCAATCCCTAAACCAAACACTTTTGAGTATCAATTCTTATCTAGTGACCAACATTCAACCCCAAATCCAAACCCAAGAACTCTTTATAAATCTCCTCAATAGATTTCTTTTTTCCAAACTAAATCCCATAATAACCATTCAAGATCTTATCTAACCACTGACAAACTTCCTTAACTTCTGATGATTAACAATCACTAATAGTCACCTAACCATTGATGGTTATACCCAAATTGTCAATGGTCACTATCTGTTATTTTATAACAACAAGCTAATTTGACCTATCTACCCATACCCAAATTCTATTTTGTCATCGAGGATAAACTCATTTTCTAAATTAGGTTTGATTAATCTAGAATCAATATTTAAACATTTACTATTATTTTTAGTCAAAATCACCTATTTCTTTCCAAGAATTTCTTATATTTTGATTTTAGTACCTTTTATTATTTCATGCAATCATCTATTTTTAGCATATCAGAACTTGAGTGTTTTGAAAGTGTGGATTGATAGCCTCCAAGGAAGTTTGTGATTCTTAGATTTAGCTTATGTTAGGAAATCCACCCTACTATCTCACTAATTAACCATTCTCTTCTATTATTTTCTTATCTATAGGATATCCTTCCCAGATAAAGAGTAGTATCAGCAATCATTTGGATTCACACATGCACAACACATTATCTTCTACTAACCTTCACCCTTCTTCCAAGTTTTACAACTTTTTTCTTAGAAAATAAAGCAAAATTTTAGTGAAACACTTCTCTCTAATATCATGCCAACAACATCCATTTTGACATCAATGACAATAATATTTCCTATAATCTCCCTATTTGGCATTGATGGAAAAATAAATGCTCTTATCTTATAATGCTTTGCTCCTTCTCTATCATTAATTGTATTGTATTTTGATGAAATTGAGCTAAATTTTTTCATACCAAACTTTCTCCCCCTTAGGCAATGGAATATTTTACTAAAATCAACTTGGACACACACTCTACTCTTTAGAACTTTTACAAAAAGAATTTGCACTTTTTCTCGCCCCTTTGACATCAATGGCAAAGGGACTCTAATTTTCTCATAGTTTGTCCAAAATTTTCTCCCATTTTATCAAATAAATTATCTTCTCTAAGAGTATACAACCATAAAATCATTATAAATTTCAAAAAATATTCATACCTAAGTTACCTTTTCTCTCTTCTTCTAAGGACTCACAAGACTTCTATGATACTCACCTTGGACTCATGCCCTATCAATAGGATCTAGTGATGTAATGTAGGAGCCACCACTCCTAATTTATATCTTAGATACTTAAATTTTTCCTTAGAAATAGGTTTGGTTAATA
This sequence comes from Torreya grandis, assembly GCA_037957365.1. NCBI lineage: Eukaryota > Viridiplantae > Streptophyta > Pinopsida > Cupressales > Taxaceae > Torreya > Torreya grandis. The sequence continues at coordinate 1,125,815 of JARHVA010004597.1, forward strand.
TTTTTATAACTTGATCTTGAGTTGGTACATAATCCATTGTTAGCTCTTGATCTACAACCTTTTTCTTATGAAGTGATACTTGATTAATATGTGCTTAGTTCTAAAATCCATCACTAGATTCTTTCATATGTTTATATCACTTAAATTATCATAAAGAATAGAGATAAGTGATTTGTATTCTACCTTGATGTATTTGAGTGTTTGATTCATCCACAAGACTTGAGTGCAACATGACACTATTTCAGCATACTCTTCTTCTATTGCAAAAAGAGTAACTAACTCTTAATTTATTCTCAACCATGAAACAAGTTTGTTTCCAAGGAAAAATGCACCACCTCTAGTTCTTATTCTATCATCCACACTTATAGCCTAGTCAACATCTGTATATGTTGTCAAAGTGAAATATTTACCTTTGGGATACCATAGGCCATAGTTAATTATACTCTCAATATATCAAAATATCCTTTTCACTGTATTGACATGTGATTTTAGGAGCATCTTGAAATCTTGAAACCATGCATACTGCTTGCATGATATTTGGTCTTGATGTAGTTAGGTATAAAAAAACTACCTATCATTGATCTGTACATAGTCTAATTTGCATCAAGGGACTCATCCTCTTTACTCAACTGACATCCAATTATCATGGGAGTACCTACTAGTTTGCTATATTCCATTCCAAAATTCTTGAGAATTTCCTTAGCAAACTTGGTTTGGTATATTTAAGTATCCCTTCATCAATTTTTGATATTTATAGACCAAGCAAGAAAGAAAGTTCTCCAAGCATAGACATCTCAAACTCATTTTGCATTTGAGTAGAAATTGTTTTGCACATTCTATTGTTGTTTCCACAAAAAATGACACCATATACATATAAAACAATAATTAACATATGCTTACCTTCTAATTTGAGGTAAAAATTGTTATTTACACATCTTTTATTGAATCCTTGTTGTTGAAGGTACTGGTCTAATCTTGAATACCATGCTCTAGGTGCCTATTTTAAACCATAGAGATTTTTTTTAGACTGCACACATAATCTTCTTCCTCTGATAGCTGAAAACCTTTAGGTTATTCTATGTAAACTTCTTATTCTAGGTTCCCATTCAAGAAAGAAGACTTAACATCCATTTGAAAGACTTTTAATTTCTTGTAAACATAGAATGCTAGAAACATTCTTATAGCTTGCAATCTGGCAACTGGAGTAAATGTTTCCTCAAAATCTATGCCTTCAACTTGTGTATATCTTTTGCATGCAAATTTGGCATTATTTATTATGATAGTTCCATCCTCATTGAGCTTGTTTCTAAAGACCCACTTTTACCTATTACATTCTTATATACAAGTCTTGGAACTAATTCCCAAGTTTTTTTCTTTTCAATTTGGCTTAGTTCTTCTTCCATTGATTTTAGCTAATTCTCATCCTTGCTAGCTTCAACATTGTTCTTGGTTTCGATTTTAGACATTAGAGAAAAACTTGTTCCTTGTTCATTGAAACTCTTCTCCTTGTATGAACTTCTTCATTCTTATTTCCAATGATCTACTCTATAGGATGATCCTTTTGAATAAATCTTGTAAGTGGATTTTCATTTATTTATTTTGCCTCTTCATTAGATTCTTCTTTTTCTTTTTCTTCTTCTTCTTATTCAAAATTTGATTCTTCTTTATAGATTTATCTATCGGGTTTAACATGTTTCAAGCTTTCTTCAATCTTGACATCAATGCTCTCTACAATATTGTGTATCCTTTTGTTTTAACATATGTAGGCTTTATTCTGAGTGGAATAAACAAGAAATATTCCTTTATCACATCTTGATTCAAAGCTTCCCAAGTTATCCTATTTTATTCTAATGTATCATTTGCTACCAAACACTTTGAAATACTTAACAGAGGTAGGTTTTCCATACCATAGTTCATATAGAGTTTTATCACTATTTATCCTTAGTTGAACTCTATCTAAGATATTTATTATTATTGGACTACTTCTCTTTAGTATCCATTAGGTAATTTTGCCTCTTTTAGTATTGTTCTAGCCATCTCCTTAACTATCTTGTTCTTTCTTTCAATAACTCCATTCTACTATGGAGCCCTTGTGATAGAGTAATGCTTTTTGATTCCATACTTCTCACAGTACTCTATGAACTCATTTGCGGTGAATTATCCACCTCTATTAGATCTTAATCATTTGATTTTTCATCCTATCTCATTCTCTATCATGGCCCTAAAGATCTTAAATCTTTCAAATGCCTGAGACTTGTCCTTCAAAAAGGTTACCCATGTCATTATTGAGTAATCATCTACAAATAATATGATGTATCTCTCTCCTTTAGATCCTCTTACCTTAATTGGACCATAAAGATTAGTATGAAATAATTCTAGAGGCTTTGTAGTTGCATACTCATTTGTTTAAAATTTGACCTTTATTTACTTGCTTTGTTGAAATTCCTTACAATTAGTGTCTATAGGTTTGGTTATCTTAGGTATATGCCTAACACACATATTTGATCTCACCTTTACTAGGTTATCACAATTGACATGGACCTTTCTTCTATGCCATAACCAACTCTCATCAATATTTCCTATTATACAGGTATTACCATTCACTTAAATAAGATTATAAATGTTTATTTTAGTTCTTATCCCTTCTGTAACTAATCTTCTAGATCTCCTTATCTTACAACCTTCGACATTAAATGTGACCTTATATCCATTGTCACACATTTGGTTGACACTTGGTAGATTATGTTTCAATCCTTCAACATAAAAGACATCATGTGTAGGTAGTTTTCCGTATATGTTCAAGGTTACTTTACCTCAGATATTTATTATAGTATTATCTCCCATGATGATAGATCCTTCCTTAGATTTGCTTAGTTTGATGAACTTTCTCGTATCACTAGTAATATGTTTTGATCAACCACTGTTTATTATCCACAAATTCTACTCCTTGTTATGAAGTGTAATTTGAGAAATCATAGATTGATATTTCACTTTCCACACATCCTTGGGTTCTTATTTGGCTTATTTTCCCCTTTATTAAAGAAATGTGAACCTTTATTCACACTGGGAGGCATATGTTTCTTTTCGATTTATAATTTTGGTCTTACAAAGATTTTTCTACATTGTTTAGCTATGTGACCAAAATTATTGCAATTATAGCATATTACATTTGTATATAACAAGGGAATAAATGAAATTTTGATTACAATTTTTTTTCTCCTTTTAGGTACAACTCTATAATCACTATCCCTATGACCAAAATGATTACAGGTATACAAATAACCATAGAAAGATGAGGAATACCTGGTCATAGAATTTATTTATATAGGATGAGGAAATCTTCTTAACTCTAGATTCTTCAAATATTTCACTCTTATGAAACCATATGCATCAGTTAACTTTGTCTTCTTCTTTTCTTCAGGTTTATTTTCATCTTTATTCACATCAAAAGTTCTTTTGTTTATCTTTATATCTTTGAAGGCATTCATGTAATCTTTTTCATTATTTTTTCCCATCCTTTTGCTTTGAAGTTGTCATATAATTTTGTATATGTACTTGTTTTGGGACTTTTCCCTTTTTTTAAACCAAGACCAAATTTCTCTTTTAATGGATTTAAAGATTTGATCAACTCATCAAGAATTACTAAACCTCCTTTTAGATTCAAACCTTTATTTATTCTTTAGATTTTTCAAGTTCTTTTCTCAAAGCCACTATCTCTGCTTCTAACTTCATGAATTCATTAGATTTAGATTGTAGTTCAAGTTTGACTACATCTTCTATTTTTTTGGCCTCTTCAACTTGTGTCTTTTGGATAACCACTATTTGATTAGATTTTTCAAGACTTTTGGACACTTTTTTAATCTACTTTTGTCTAAACTTCCCTTATTTTGAGTTCTCTTTTCTCATCTTTTTAATTTCATTTAGAGCACGAATGAGTTCACCCTCTAGATCCACTTCTCCTTTCTCTTCTTCATCCAAGTCTTAAATTTTTCTATTTATTGATCCATAGAGGTTGATTTTAATGTCATGAATAGGGATTCATTTCCCTCAACCACAAAATTATAGTCATGGTCATCACCAGAACTATCACTATCATCCAATTAATCACTATCTTTTCTTATGTATAAACCCTTCTTATTTTTAAATAAGTTCTTCTTGGAGTAGTGGGGTTTCATCTTTTTGCTATCCTCTTCTTACACAGAGTTATTTTTTTAATTATAATGGCATTTAGCAAATAAATGTCATAACTTAATAGAGTTAAAGAATTTAAAGGGTAACTTACCTTTATATTTTTTAGACCCTTTTCTTAATCTTTTGGCAAAGTTAGATTCTTCTTCAGCAGTCTCCTTAGATCTAGATGTAGATGCTTCTATTTTTACTTATTTTTCTACTTTAAATGTAGCTTCCCTCTTAAAAGTGTCTACTTCTCTCATTCTCATCTCATAGGTTGTGAAGGTTCCATGTAACTCATCAACAAAGACTTTATCCAAATCTATTGCTTCTTCTTATTTAGATATTTTAGAGTCATACCTTGATGGAAGAGATCTTAAGACCTTTTTGATAATGATCATATCTTTCATCTCTTTTCCAAGGCCTCTGATTACATTGACTATTTCATTTACTTTAAGGAGGTAGTCTACAATTTTCTCTTTTTCATTCATTTTAAGGCTTTTAAACTTGCCTTTGTATGTTTACAACTTGGCTTGATTTACCTTATCAACACCTTCATATATTTTCTTCAATTTTTTCTATATATCTTATGTATTTTGAAAATGCATCACTTTGATAAACTATGAATTTGATAATCCACATAACATAACATTCTTAGCCTTAGCATTGCTCTCATATGCTTTCTTGGTAGCCTGATCAATAGGAGTTATAGAAAGAACTATATATCCATTTAAATAGACATCCATACATAAAACCCTAATAAATATAAATGTGCTTCCATTATAATGATATAAAATACATAGTTTGATCCATCAAAGAGAGGTGCTTTGTTTGAGAAAGAGCCTTCTTAACTTTACATTTGTGTTCACCATCCAAGATCTACCTGAGCTAATTAAGCTTCTTTTAAGGAACCATGTTTTTAATATCAATTGTTAGAACAAAACTATCTATTGATAAAGGTGGGTGAATCAATAGATTCAATAAATTAGTCCTTTAATAATTTTAATGTAGATTAAAACGTATATGCAGATATCACATACAAAATAATAGACATAACACCATATGTATAGATGGAAAACCCAATATGGGAGAAACCATAGTGAGAAATAGATGCTAGAATCTACTATTCTAATCTAGTCTCATAATCAAAACCTCACTGGTTATAACATTTAAGGGCACTAACCCTAAGGAAACACTAATCCCCTAGTTTAAGATAACTTACTCTAAGGAAGAACAAACTCCATAACTAAGCACAAACTCAGTGTATCTGATGGCACCCACCAATCAGATTTATATTCAAAATATGGAGCTATAAGTCCAAATTAAAATATTGATTCATAAATGAATCTAATTCTAATTCTTTATTACAAGTCTATTATGTAACTGCTCAAACTTTTCTCTTCATCTCTCTCTTCTCTTCAACTCTACCCCAATTCCTTTGTGTCTTATATTTTTTATTTGACACAATTCAAACACTTCAATAACATCAACCTATATCCTAGATGATATATATATATATATATATATATATAAGAATTTTTTTTAGGTTTTGCATCTTCTCTATGTTCACACTTGTTTGCTAACATATCACACCAATTCTGGACTCAGTTCATATTTCTTGAAAAATAAGTTTATCGAGTCTTGAATTCATGATCCACCACCATGATTATTTATCTCATTACTATTTTTAACATATATTGGGCTCTAGTTTTGATGCAAATTCCATATTACATAAATTTGATTGATCACAATAATCTATTTCATTGTCTATGTCATATTTTATAGCTTACTTGCATGTTGTATCACTTGACCATTAGGATGAACACATCTTTAAATATTGGTCTTTGATCTTAAGTTTCCTACCATGAATAGGCTCACTCACTCTATCATATCTTTGTATGATTATATAATTTAAATTTTCAACTTTGAAATTCATCCATTAGATATTTTGATCTGAGCTCCTACATGCTATTAGATCTTCAAAGTTACATGAACTTTACCTCTATCTAATATCAAACCTTGAACACTTACTCTAATATCACTGATTATTAATATTTTGGAATGAATAAACTCTATTAATCTCATCAAATTATCTCAATCTTTAACTCATCTATGTTTCATTAAACATCAAGCATTGGATCTCATTGAGTCTACTTGCTCTATTAGATCTTTATTGCATGATAACACACTCACTATTCAATCTTTTAATAAGATCAAAATTTATCCTTGATAAGCTCCTATGAATATGACACTTGGAATTATTGCATGCCTTTTTCATATTTGATATCATTTCTTGTTATTATGACACTTTACATTCCCACATTAATCCTTGACTCATTGATTTTAAACTACTCCATATATTTACTATGCAACTTTTGTGATTATGACACTTATCACTAGTGCATTTACTCATAGGTGCCTTTGATAAATTGAATTTACTATGATTTGTTTGATATTCAATGTATTAATAGGCACTAAATGTTGATCAATATAGGAAAAATATTAAGTCTAAGACTTAGGAAATATTAAGGTCTTTGATCACTGCTCAAGCTAGTAATTGCTAGGTCGAAGGGGCTAGTTGCACAATGATGACAAGGACTTAAGATATAACTTAAGTAACTAGTTATTTCCTATATCCAATAAACCTAAAAATATAACATTCCTATGAATGCCATGGATTAAACCCTTAGGGTTTAATTAATAAACCTTATAATGTTTGAGAGCTAAATAAAAATATTTTTGTGCTCATTTATCTTCATTTAAACTTGTGGATCATATATCTTGGATGCACTCAAAAAACCCATAACAGATCTTCAATCAATTATTTTTCAATCCTCTAAAAATGGTCTAGATAAAAATATGACAACTTTGCAATGTGTAACTAAAAAATAGCTCTTCTCTCTAATTTCATGCCAACAATCTCCATTTTGAAATTAATGACAATCATATTGCCAAGCAGTTAGAATCATTGGTAATGTAAGTGGGATAGTATATTATGATTTTACTAAAGGTGGTTATACTAATTATTATTTCAATTTATTTTCCTCATTTTTTTAATTTTGAAAGTAAATAAAATAAATCTAGTAATAGGGTGTGTAGAAGAATACCTGGTGAAATACATGCGTGAATCCAGATGAAAATAGGAAATCCTCTATGGATTGAAAGGAATAACCTACAAATAGCATAGCTACTTAAAAATGGGTTGTTATATGGTTGGTTGAGTGGATTGCCTAATGTGCACTAGATCCAAGAAGCATAATGCTTACAAGGAGGCTATCAATCCACTTTATGACAATCATGTCTGAAATGATAAAAGAATATATGTACATTCAATGAAAATAAATTAAAGGCATGCTAGAAAGTAAAAGATAACTTGCTTGTAAAAATTACTGATAAAATTTTGATGTTAGGGTGGTTGGGATCAAGTTTAAAAAATTAGAAAGGGTACTATGGTCTTAGGGAAACACAAAAAATGGAGCTTGATTTGAGGTAGAAGGGTGAAAAAGGCATGCTAGAAAATGGTTCCACAAAGAACCATCAGTGGTTCTAAGAACTATCGATGGTTGAGGTAAACTTTCAGTGGTTGGTCAATAATCGACAATTGCAGATGATCATCAGTGGTTAGGTAACCATCGATGGTTTCCTATGTAAATTTGGGGTGAATAACTTAGGAAGTATAAAATGTGACTTTTGTTAAATAGAGATTGGATATGGGGCTAGAAAGTGTAAAGTGGGGTATTGGTGGGTTTGATGGGATAAAGGGATTAGAAACTAGATAAACCCAAGAACACAAGCATGAAATACCTAGAATTGAGTAGATAAATCTTAGAGTGATACAGCTAGAGTGATGGTGATTTAGGATGTTTGAAGTGATTTAAATAGATTTTTGGGTCTCTAATGATATTGTTTATTTGCTGACATAGATGTTGAATACCTGAAAGAAAGATTGAATGCCTGCTGACTAATTTCCCCTCCCTTCACTTCCTCCTTTACTCCTTTTATAGGTAGAAGTAATAAATGAAATAGAGGAAGTTACTAATTTGATGGAGGATAAAGTTACTAAATGAAATAGAGGAAGCTAATAATTTTAAAGACAAGTTGCCATGTTGAGAGTTGCTAATATCACATAAAGCATTGGTAAAGCTTTAAAGTTTTTAAATCAAGGTGGGGAACCCAACTATTGATGGTTAGGCCAACCATCAATGGTTACCATAACCATCGATGGTCATAAGGGTGGAGGAAAATTAGTGAAATGCAGGTGAAATAAATACTACATTTTAAGGGGGTTTGGTAACATTAAGTTATGAAGAGGTCTAGAGAAGGTCTAAAGGTAGTGTGACACTAAAAATTATCATATGCAAGTTTTAGGTGTCTACATTTTGCCCCTTTTTATTATGTAGCTTTAGGCAAGATACAAAACAAAAATAGGAATTTGGTCATGGTCTCAGTCTTAGTTTCCTTAAAAGGAGAGGAGGTATTCCCCCTAAAACTGGGAGATGATTAAGGCACAAATAAAATTGGGCTAGGGTTTGACAATGGGTATAGGTGGGTGCATGAAATGGGTTAGGTAGTGAAGACACAGTCTCATGCCAAAAAAAGTGATGAAGAGTGATATCTATATCATGCAATGATGAAAATTACCAATGTTGTAAAATAGGGTTAGGTTCTATAAAGACTAGAGAGGATAACTAGTCCACAACATTGGTCATAGTTGATCAGGTTATGCCTATCAAGCCATCTAGACAAGGTTGGGGTAGGTTTTAGGTATCCAATTTAGTTAATGTTTTGACAAAACAACCTAAGTGGTCAAGTCATGTACAAGGTAGTTCAAAATGCTAATAGTCAACTTGGCAAATTTGGTTAGTGTGTTCAAAGGAGAATGTAATGTCAGTATGAAATACATGAAGAGAGTAGGTTAAAAATAACCAACATCAAGGTGGACATGGTGGGATAAATGGTGGTTGAGGTTAGTTGGAAGAGGTGGCTAAGCTGCCTCTTACTGCATAAGGTGAGTGGATGCTACATACATAGTCCCATGGATATGAACATTTAGAAGAACTTTAAGCTAAATGTAGTAGTAGGCAAGAGGTAGGTAGAAGAGTAAATGATAGGTTGGAAAAGAGTTAGTGTAGGGGAGAGATCCTAACCATCGATGGTTAGAGTTCCCCAAGGGGCAACCATTGATAGTTAGGGTGAACCCTAAAACTCTAAAAGTTAAAAGTAAAAATAAGAAGGTATTTTCACTTATTAACTTTGACTAAAAATTATTTCATGTCCTGCATGATTTGGCTAGATGTATGAAGCATCATGTGTGTTGAGATGGATATTATGGATTGATCAAGTGCATGTGTGAGTTCGATGAAGGGAAGATAAGAGTGTGGCTGAGTAGTGGTGAGAGGGTTATAGCCAGTCCATTAATCATAGAATAAAGTAGGATTTCTCTTAAATTTTATAGGATGATAGTAAGTTAGGTATAGGAAAAGGGTATAAAATTTTGGGGAAAGTAAAAAATAGGTGGGGTAAATACTAGGCTCAAGCTTGGATGCCCCAGTACTAGATATGGGTGTAAATGGGGAAAATAGGTAGAAAATGAGGGGGAAAGGGTGAGAAAAGGAGGATAAGAGGTATATATTTAGAAGTTTATTTATCTATTACATTTTTATCTTATTTAGGGTTCATTCTAGTAAGGCTAGGTGGTAGCGTTTCACCACCAGTAGTCACACATAGTGATCATCAGTGGTTGAACCTAACTACCAATAGTCAACCCTAGGGGTCCAAATACGTCTAGGGACTATTGATAGTTCCTAAAACCATCAGTGATTGGCCAAAAGAGGGCCAATCCCATAAAGTAAGGTTAGTGAAATGGGGTAGAAAAAAAGTAGATGAGGGGTTCTTAAAGATATAATTCAATGTAAGGGAAGAGGAAAGAGTGGATCTTAGGAAGATGGTATAAGAAGTGGTAAAGAGTAATATAGAAAATAGGTGAAAATAAAAGTAAAAGGTGTGGGTCTAAGAGTATAGGTCAAATTAAAAGTGTTAACATCATATGAATGTATTGTAAGACCTGAGTAGATCTAGATGATGGATCAAGTCTTGAAGATATTTGTGGAGGTTCATGATGGGATGACTGATGCTGAGTGGAGGAAAATGGAGGATGTGGGCCTAGGGGCCATAAGGCACTACCAACACCTTCCACATGATGAAGCAATGATTATGGCACTCATAGAGAGATGGGACCCTACCACAAACACATTCTTGTTACCAATTGGTGAGATGTCCATTCTATTGGAGGACATCCATAGGATCACTCGACTATCAATTTGGGGGGAGCTAATATACCACATTGAGAGTGATGAATGCGACCACTACATAGACTAGATATATGGTGAGGATTGAGTGGAGGCTAGATACCATATTGGTGGAGTTTTTTATGGGCCATTATATAAGAGGGCCCTATAAGATGGATGTTTATTGACTATGATGATGATGGGCATATCATGTTTTAAGGTACCAAACTTAAGAATTAGTTGATTTCCTTGTGTGTTTTTAGGAGTGATGATAGAGATGCTTTTAAGTGGTATGGTTTTTGGATGGCCCCCAGTATTTCTAGTGCATATTTACAAGGATCTCTAGACCTTCAAGGTATGAAGATGATATAGAATCATCATTGGATTTGTGCTCTATTTCTAAGCATACAAACATATATGGGTGTTGAGACCCTTTGGGCTTCTTGGGATGGTTATGAATCAATAAATTATAGGGTTGGCTTCATGAGATGGTGAGGCAATTATGCACTTATAGGAGTAGGGGGTGAAGCTAAAGATATAGAGTGGTTTCAAGATGCCTTAGAGGGTTTTATGGTAGCATACATTATATGGAGGTCATATTTGAGTTGGCTCTTATGCATAGGTTATAAGTACCACATGTTTTCATTATAAAATTGGTAGTGGGTTTATGGCCAATGGGATGGTGAGGCTAAGCACATCCTAGTAGATCAAGTTCAGAGGTAGTTTAGGTCGTTGTAGGATACACCCCTAGATGTTTAGTTTTATAAGAGGGATGATGTAGAGTACCCACTTCTATATCCATAGATAAATTCTATTAGATTGATTATTAGGATATTACAATGAGAGCTCTTATAGATGATGTAATAGTTACTAATGGATATATGGAATGGTATCAAGATAGGTATCCAGCCATAGATTTTGGATGGGGGGATAGAGTCCAATAGCCTATGGATGTTGATCATGTATAGGTATAGGGTGGAAGACCCAATGTCTAGATAATGGTAGCCCTTTCTTATAAAATAGGCCCAAGTGATAGGGTTACAAGGAAAGGTGGCTATATTGCAGGCACAAATAGTCATTTTACAAGGGTAGGTAGCCACTCTGATAAGAGAGTAAGATATGGTGAGGAATAGCCTTGATTTAGTCACACAAAAGTGAGATGCCTTGAGATAAAGAGTAGGGGTGACCGTGGTAGGGGGAGGAATAGCTGATTTAGTTCTAAGGACACAGTACCTAGCCACCATTCAAGATCTTTGATACTATAAGGCTATGGTGTTAGCCTAGTTGATAGATGTTATGAGATATAGGGAGTATAGGGATAGCTTGGCTAGGGGTCCAATAGTAACTACACCAGGTAAATGGGTGTCAATTGTAGCATAGGTAGGTACATTAAGGGGTCTACCACTAGATGGTGGAGAAGGTACAAGTGGTTTTAGGTCTAATGTTATAGGTCCTTGATATATGACATTTTGATGATGTTCATTTTTTGATATGTATATTTTGATATTGACCTACATCTCGATGAGGTGAGACGTATTTATGAGAGAGAGAGAGAAATGGATATGATGATGTATTATGATGTTATGACCTTATGATTATTATGCTATGATGATTATGTTGGCATGATTATGTGTATGATGTTTATTTAGAGGATTATGGTTATGGTTTATGCTCATATTGTTTATGGTTAGTTAGCTTAGGTATGATGATGATATGATTATGGTTCTTAATATGTTGATTGATTATGTTTTATGTTGATGATATGATCATTAATTTTCATGTATGGATGATGATGATTATGATATGAGTTTAATTATGATTATTGACATTATGTGATCTTAGGCATGATGATGATTTATTTTGAATATGAGGTGATTATGATGTTTATGTTAATTATGATGTTTGATGATGATGTTATGGATGTGTTAAGTTATTTATGACATTATGTTAGTTAAGGCATGATGATGATTTATTATGAATACAAGCTGATTATGATGTTTATGATTGTGACCATGAATATGTTAGGTGACGTCTAGGGTCAAAAATGTTTTGGTAGGCATATTACAACTAGTGTAGTTTAGGGGTTGGTCTTGACAAGAGGATAACATAGGCTTGTTTTGATGTAAGGCCAGGGTGAGATTGGTTGACCAGGTTAAATAAGGTAAATAGGTTGATGTGTACCATGAAATGGATACATTTTCATAGATTATCAAGAATTGAATAATAAGAAACCATAGGTGGATCAACTTAATGAATGTGAGCCTATCAAGTACTTCAAAAGAGCATGCTTGAATTGAGAAAAATATTATCGTGATCAATTTGCATCAAGTAAGCTCATAGTCCCTTAGGTTCAAAGAGTAGTGAAGGCAAGATGGGTAGTATAATTAATGGGAAATAACAACCTGGTGTGGGTTAGCTTGCCCATTTTATAGGTGACCAAAGGGTTGTAGTAGACAAGTCCATGCCTTATATTAATATGTAGATTGATCAATGTGGGATGCCTACCAGTGCCATGTATAAGATTTGACTATGATATGATGATATATTATGTAGACTGATCAATGTGGGAATTCTACTAATGGCATTTATAAGAGATAATTATGGCTTAATTATTTTTGATTTTGACACTATTTTGTTCATTAATTTTGTCATTGAATTTGTTGAAGCTGATCGATGTGGGAAGCTTTTAATGATTTCACTTAGCCATCCTTCAAGGGAGTGGTCTAAAATTTGTAACTTTTATAGTTGTCCTTCAAGGGAGTAATTTTTTAAAAACAATTTTGAATTATGGGGCAGCTATCCTTCAAGGGAGTAGTCTACAACATTATTATTTGTAATCATGTATTTAGACATGGATAAGTCCACTTAGGCATAAAAGATCCACCCATATGAAGGCAATACTTTATCACAAAAGGTTATTTGTTAAATGAAAGGAATGGGTTGAGAAACAATTGATCATGGGATTCCATCTATACAAAGATGAAAAGTATCCATGAGAACCATGTTATGGGTAGAGTTTGGGTACCCATACTTAAGATCAGGGTTTATCTGTGACAGATGAATCACACAATTCCAAGTTATAATCAATTATTCCCAAAAAAAATGATATAAGTGTGAGGGGGAAAAAATGTCTTATGAACCAAGGGGTGAGCTTAAGTTAGATACAAAAGTGAGTTTGATTCTTTTAAAAAATAGAAAGAACATAGATGCGAAGTGTTGATTGGCTTAGGTTTTAGTTTACCTTTGAGAGAGGACAAACAATAATCACTAGATCCATACTTATGGGTTACAATATAGGATCCTAGATAGTTAAAATAAAACTTTGTCTTCTTGGCCTTCTCCATGTTAGTTACATGTTGATTTTATTTAAGGATGAGGTCTTCGATGTTGAATTCATGATTTTTCAAATCAAACATTCTATGTGCACTTGATTCATTCTTGATAGACATAAAGATGATTGAGCATGGTACGGCAATGCTCATCAATAATCTCTAGGTGTGCAAGGCATTCTTGATGATGATCACATTTAGAGAGGATTTCATGTAAGGATATATAAAGTGATGGAAGTTGGACTTCAAGAGGCAATACTACCTTGGCTCTAAAGATGAGGGAAAAAGGTGTTGCACCTGTAGTGTTTTAGATACTAGTACGATAAGCACATAAAGCAAAGGGGATATGGAGGTGCCAATCCTCACTAGAAGCACTAAACACCTTTGTGAGTATTTTGATGAGGGTTTTGTTGGAAGTTTCTTATTATCCATTGGCTTGTGGATGATAATTCAAGGAGAAGCTTAAATTGATTCTAAAAGTGTCACAACGTTCTTAGATTTTCTTATTTTTAAAGGACTTTCCATTATCAATGATTATTTTATGAGGAACCCTAAAGTGGTAGATGATATGATGATTGATAAAATAAATAATATTTTTAGCTTTGGTTGATATAAGTGGGATTGCCTCCACCCATTTGGTGAAATATTTTGTATCGATGATGATATATTGATGTCATTATGAAGAATGGGGTTTGATCTCCCCAATAAGGTCAAGACCCCATTGTGATAAGGGCTAATAATCTTGAGATACTTGAATACCATGATAATATGCATGATGAGTATTATCATGATGTTGACACTTGACACATTTATTGACATAGTCATAACAATCCTAATTAAGTGTGGGCCAATAGTAACCTAGGCAAAGGATACATTTGGCAACAACTAGGCCATTAAAGTGTCCCCCATAGATGCCATCATGAACTTCCTTAATGGCATGAGAATCTTCATGATAATGGATATTATGAATAAGGATTCCATAAAAACCCTATTTATATACAATCCCTTCTATAATAGTGTAATGAGAGGTACCTAGATAAAGGCTCTATGTGCATTCTTTGAAAGATCAAGGGGGAGAATGCCAAGGTTAAGATAATTAAGAGTTTGATCATACCAAATGTCAAGAGGTGATGTTTCCATGTTACAAATGGTGGGAAGGTATAAATTGATATATGAAGTTGTGATAAAATGATAAATGGTAACAAATAATTTAAATTGGGCCAGTTGGGATGGAATTTAGGAAGCGAGAGATGTTATGGTGTCTACAAATTTGTTGGTAGATTAAGGAATTGATTAGATGGTGTAATTATCAAATGATGCCAAGAGTACATATATAATTTGTTTTTAGTTCAAAATCACATCATTTTTGCATTTATAAGATCCTATGACTTGGTTGATGACAATTTGGGAGTCTCCAAAGACACTAATTATTTTGATCCCCAAATCTAAGGTAATTTGAAGACCCATGACTAAGGCTTTATATTCAGGTACATTATTGGTACATTTGAAATAAAGTGTAAAGGAAAGGGGAAGAGGTTCTCTATTAAGGTAAATGAGGATTACTCTGACACCCCCACCATTTTGGCATTTAGAACCATAAAAAAACATGGTCATTTGGTAGGTAGGTTTCTTTGGAGAAATAGTTTTAATAGACTCATCTAAAAAGGTAAGAGGAAGAGGTTAGTTATTAGGTAGAGGGGATTTAGCTAATTGGTTAGTTGTGACCTATCCTTTAATGGATTTTTGTGGGAGCAACTCAATATTTAAATCAGCTAGAATCATGAGCCACTTAGCCATACATTGATTTTGATATAGTTTAGAATGCATATACTTGAGGGGGTTGGTATTAGTGATGCCATAGGTTTTATGATTAAGAAGATAACGATGAAGATTAGAGGCTATGAAAATTTAGGAAAGGAAAAGGCTTTTAGGATGTGTGTATTGGGTTTCATATTTGATTAAGGTGTGGCTGATGTAATAGATGACTTGCTCATTATTCTGTTCATCATGATGAGTGAGCATGGTCCTCAAGGAATGATCAATGGAAAATATATATAGATAAAAAGGTTGGTCTTTTTAGGAGCAATGAGGATAGGTAGAGAAATAAGATACTCCTTTATTTCATCAAAGTCTTACTGGCATTCATTGGTTCATTTGAAGGAGACATCTTTCTTTAAGAGGTGGTGAAAGGGTTAGAATTTCTCAGATAGTTGGGAGATAAAGCATCAGATTGACTAAAGTTTGCCTTGTAAGATATAAATTTGGGTAAGGTTGGTAGGGGTGACATCTCCAAAATGTCTTTGACCTTGGTGGGGTATATTTAATTCTATGAAGAGAGACTATAAAGCTAAGGAGTTTGCCTAATAGGACTCCAAAGATACACTTTTTAGAATTAAGCTGACATTATAATGGATTAATCATTTAAATATGATGGTGAGAATAACCAGATGGTCTTGTAATTGTTTGTATTTTCCTATTATATCATCCACATAATCCTCGATAATTTTATGAATGAGGTCGTAAAAGATATAGGTCATGGCCTATTGATAGGTTGCCCCTGCATTCTTCAATTCAAAGGGCATAACCCAATAGCAAAAAGTTCCCTATGGGGTGATATAATAATTTTTATGATGATCTTTATGGGAAATTAAGATTTGGTTGTATCTTAATAAACCATCCATGAGAGAAACCATTTTATGGGCATTTGTGAGATCAACTAGTTGATCGATGTTAGGTAGGGGAAAGCCATCTTTAGGGCAAGCAAGATTAAGCTCATGAAATTTGATGTAGAGGTGAAGACCCCATATAGGTTTGGTAATGGGGATGATGTTATAAACCCATTATTGATACTCAATAGGCTAGACAAAGTTAACGAATAGAAGGCATTAAAGTTCTTTGATGAGAAGAGATATATAGGGATGCATATGACAAAGTTTTTGCCCAACTGACTTAACTTGAGGATGGGTGATGATGTTATAGAGAGTGATAAAAGGATAAATTCTAGGCATATCCTAATAGAACAAAGAAAATTCAATACTATGGTCATGAAGGAAAGAGGGATAATCTTGTTGTTTTTCTAGGGTTAAAGACTGGCCAATTTTGACAATGCAAGGATTCTCTTAAATTCCCAAGTTGACATCAATGGTTGATTCATTTAACATTATTTTATTCTCAAAAGGGAGAGATTTATGGATATAGGAATCCTCTTCACTGAGGTAGGTGAGAATGTCATTGTCATTTTGATGGTCAATGGTGTTAATAGTGGGTGAGTCATGTTCAATCATTTTTGGATGAATGAGATGGAGGGTTTTAGTTTGGCTAACCTGACGGTAGGTTAAATGACCTAAACCAATAGTTTTGATCCCAAAAAAAAATTATATGGGATGATTTCGAAGTCTTTAGATTGGGAATATGGGGTTGGTGAAGGTGGGGTTTCTTCAGTAGTGGTAGCAATGGTTTTTGGTGATGTAGGATCTTCAGGTGGTTTGAACCTGAGACCAAAGAACTCATGAGGTTTATGAGTTTTGATGATGAGAAATTAATGAGGTATTTATTCATAGAGGCCAAATCAAAACCCTTCTAAATCACACCGATGAAGGTAGGTTTTCATAAAGGCTAGGTTGCTTAGGTAAGAAAAGTTAGAAGTAAAGGGTTGGATACATAGAGTGGTGGTGGGTGCTAGAAGTGGCTGATCAAGTCCCCCATAGATGAAATTCATTTGATTATTAGGAAGCCAAAGGGGATAATGGTACTAATTTTGGGGTCATAAGAAGGGTCATTTTGAAGATTCCCATATTCATGTAGAGTAGGGAAGGCATCTAATATGAGAAGGTGATATTTCCCCAGTGAGAGTCATTGAAATGTTGATTGCAGGGGGTCTTCTACCAAAATTTATGATGAGGGAATAGATGAGCTAGTGGATGCTTCATCATTATGGTGAGAGGAAATTTTACTGATGGTGGGTGATGTGGTGGTTTGATTAGAAGTAGTTATGAGGTGGATGAAGGAGGAATAAGAACATCGTTAGGCCAATATGTCATTTTTTAGGAAGTAAAGGGACTAGGATGATTGTTAATTATAATAACTTATCCCCCATGCTCAAATTTGATGCATCGATGTAAAGTGTAAAGGACATAACCCATTGCATGGATCTAAGGTCATTTGAGTAACAAATTATATTAGAACTTACCCTCAATAACATAAAATAGCTTAGGAATGGTTTGTGGCCCCAACCGGATGTGGAGGACCATGGTACTGAAGGTAGTGGCCATAGCATCATTAAAAGATAAAAAAATTATTGTATTCTTAGAAATGATGTTTATGGGCAAGTGTAGTTGATCATATGCATGGAAGGAGATAATGTTGATGCTAGTTCCTCCATCAATCATTACCCATTTGACATGGGTTTGATTGATGTATGTTGTAATGAAGAGGGGATGATGAGGATATTTAGTACAAAAGGTAGGATTTCTAAATATTGAAAAGTGACAAAGGTAGCTTGGTGGAGGGTTTTAACAAAGGATACAAGAGGTTGTGGATCATCTAGTTTAACCTCTATAGAATATAGAGCCTCAATTAATGATTGACAATGTTGAGTTGAGGTGTTGATTAAATCATAAAGGCTCATTTTCACTAGTGTTTGGTGAAGTTGTTTCATCATGAGATATTGAATGAATGGAGTGGGGTTGGGAGGTGGAGCTCCCAAAATGGAGACTTTTTCTTTTGATGTTTATGATGGTGTAGATAGAGATGCTTGGGTTTGGTTCATAGGTTAAGAGGCTAAAGGGTAAGTCTAGGGGATGGTTACATTAGTTTTCACCTTATCCTTCTATTGGGCCTCAGAATGGGTAACCATCTAAATGGTGTGGATAAGGGGACTTGATATTTACTTCAATTCCTTATTTTTACTCTCAAGTAAGAGTGGTATCATGGGTAGAGGCTGGGTAGGTTAGGTTGATGGTAATATTGGTAGTGGAGGTAAAATGGGTTCCTCCAATAGATCATCTTCTTCTAATAGATTATGGACAAGTATTTAGAGAGTTTTACAATTCTCCATATCATGTCTATGAGTCTTATGGTAATGACAAATCAAATTATCATTAAACCAAGTTGGTTTAGATTAGATGGGGTCAAAAGGTTTAATTAGAGGTAAAATAATGGAGGAGGTTTGCAAAAACCTTTATAAAATAGTTATGTAGGACTCTAGCAAAGGTCTTATAGGTAAGGGATTTTGGATACGAGGTGTGAGAAATTTATTGGGCATAGGCTTATTCATGGAAGTGGTAATTGGAGGAATGATTTTAATTGATGGTTTTGGTTGGGTCTATTTAGGTATGATCAAATTGGGGGTTGGAGACTTAGATGCAAAATTTTTAGATGGTGAAGGTTTGGTTACAGGCAGAAAGGTGGATAGAGATAATTTGGTTAATAATGATGAAGAACTAGATGGTTTGGTGATTGAAGGTGAAGTAAAAGGATATGGTTTCTTAGAAGAAGAATAGGTAATAGGAATGGTATAAGGATGAGGTCCTAAAATGGAAGGTAGGTTATAAGTAGGGGGTATAGGTCTATTTTGTGGTAGAGATTTAGGTAGGCCTTCCTTCTTAAGGGACTTAATTGGATTAGGCTTCTGTGGGTTTGATGGATTTAAGTCCAATCTCAAAGGAGGGTAAGTGTGACTAGGTTTGGGAAGGATCCTTAGATTCTTAATTAGTATGGTGAAAGAAGCACGAGGTAACTTAATAATTTTAGGTAGAGGTGTTTGAGATGGTTCACTTATGACTTTAGAGGAGGTAGTTGGCAGGGTAGTAATAATGGGTTTAAGTGTGGACTCAAATGAAGTTGAGGAGTTGATTTTATTTTGATGAGGAAGGCCAAGTCAATGCCAAAAGGTGGCTCCATCAAAGTTACATTGGGATGTGATCTCTAAACTTTGGACCAACCTAGAGAAGGGCTTATAAATAGGGGTAGTTCCTTGATCATTTGTCTCAAAGCTTAATCCCTTGGGTGAGGAAGGAGTGGTTTTGATAGTGGTATCTTTGGTAGAAGGTTCTAAAGGCAACAATTGGGTAGATAGGGTGACCTCCTTTTGGGGAATGGTTTCCAAAGATGGTTCTATGATAAGAGGGATGAGTGTGGTATTCTCAAGGGAAGGAATAGGTATAGTTTCTTCCCTAGCTTGGATGTTCAAAGAAATAGGTGATTATTGGGTTAGAGGAGTAGAGGAAGTGGTTAAAGCAATGGTTTCCTCCTTGAGTGTTTCTACTAAAGGAGGGATAGATAAATCCATGGTCGCATCAAGTATAGAAAGAGAGACAGATGATTCCTTTATTTGGGTCTCTAAAAGAATAAATGGTAGGTTCGCTTCCTATATTTGGGTAATAGTAGTAATGATATCTTCATTGATGGGCACATTACTGATGACATTGATTGTATGTGCCTCATGGGAGTTAAAAGATTTGAGTTTAGTGTCATGATGTTAGGTGGAAGAAGCGTGATTTGGGAAAGGCTTAATAAAAATTTAAAGAGATTGATTATGGGGTATATTGGGGTTATCAAAAGTTAACTCCCTACTATCAATTAGATTTTGGACAAGAATTTTAAAGGTATTACATCTATCAATATCATGTCTAACAGTTTGGTTAAAGGCACAATGGTTATTTTCATTATACCACCCAGGTATAGGGTGAGAAGAATCAAATTATTTGGGTCATTTAATTGGTGGAAGTTGGATAAGGTTGGCCTTGATTAGTTTATCCAAAATAGATGCA
This sequence comes from Torreya grandis, assembly GCA_037957365.1. Taxonomy (NCBI): domain Eukaryota; kingdom Viridiplantae; phylum Streptophyta; class Pinopsida; order Cupressales; family Taxaceae; genus Torreya; species Torreya grandis. The sequence continues at coordinate 1,146,371 of JARHVA010004597.1, forward strand.
TATGACTTCCTAATGGGAGTATATTGTCTTGGAGGTGTTCAATTTTGGGTTCAATTTTATTGATAAGGAGATTTGGAAGAATTGTTTTTATGTGATTGGTTAATAGTTAGAGGTGGGTAGTTTTTAAAACCACTAAATTTGTGGATATTTTGCCTTAGTATTGGATTGGCTGGTGGTTTTAGTGTAGGGAGGGTCATTGGGTTTGAAATTAGAATTCTCATTCCACAATTTTAGTCTCCTTTCATCAATGGCATATTTTTTGAGTTTTCATGCCATGGTGTGGGCCTCATCAAATGTTTAGAAGGTTTGAACTTGAAGAGTAGGTGTAATATGCTTAGCACAACCCCTAGAGAAAAGTTTGATTAATTTAGGTTGGGTTAAGGTGAAAGAGAGTTGATTGATGAGGCCTCTCCGTGTAGCCACAAACTCAACAATTGACTTGTCATCGAATTGTTTGATACAGTAGAGGTTGGTTATGGAAACCTTTTTAGTTATGTTTACCGAGAAATGTTCTAAAAAGATTTGGGCTAGTTGGGAGAAGGAAAAGATGGAATGTCTAGGGAGGGATCTATACAAATCAAGGTAAGGGATTGATAAAGACATTGGGAAGGCTCAGAGGAGGAGAACATCATCATATGTGATTTATTAACAAGAATGATGAAATGCACTCAGATGTTGTTGGGGATCCTCCTTTCCTTAGAATTTGGACAATTTGGGCAATTCCCATTAAGTAGTAAAAGAGTGAATGGGGATAGAAGGATGCATAGGTTTATTCCAAATTTGGTCATAGGATAAAAGTTTATGAGATCTGGAAAAAGATGATTATAAGTTAGTCATCTTTTCCATTAGCATTTTGATCAAATCTAGATAAGGTTGGAAAGATGCATAATTAAGGAGTATATTATATTGGGTTTGAGTGGTAGCTATGCAAAGATAAGTTTTAAAAATCATGGAAGAGGCCACATATTGGTAAGTGGTAAAAAGTGGTTGAGACGGTGCCACATATGAAATTATTGGCAGAAATGGTTGAGTGGATGGTGGTATGTACCCATATTGGTAGGTTATCATAGGTAATTTATGGGGAATTGATGTAGGTTGGATAAAATTTATGGTTGAGGTGGTAGGTGGAGGTTGAGTAGGTTGAGGTTGTGTGGTGACTCTAATGCTGATAGGTGGAAGTGTTTAAGGTATAGAAAGCACTAGGTTCTGAAATGGGGTAGTTATTAAGGGATTAGTTTTCATCAAAGGAAGGGCAGAAGTAGGCATAGAAGATAATCCTAGGGTGGGTGGAGTATAGGTGACCAAAGGTAAAGTAGAACCTATATGGGGTGTATTATGAGGTATTTTGCTAGGGGTTCAAACATTAGATTGGGGTTGGGTAGTGTTGGTGGATGGGATGTTGGAAGGTTGAGTTGAGGTATTACCCACCATAAGATGAGAAGGCATTCTATAAAAATGATCCATAAGAGGAACTAAAGCAAAGGAGGTATAGTGGGGCATGGTGTTAAGGTAGTGTTGAAGAGCTACCTTGTTATTGTTAAGGAAGGTAACAAATTCTATATCCCATTTAGACATAATAGGGATTCTAAAAGGAGGGGGAGAAAAATGAGGAGAAACTTCAACATCAAAAGTATATTCCATGGTGGAAGAAGAAGATGGTGATGGTTAGTTTGTTTGATTTCGCAGTTTCTATCTAATAAAGACCATATGAGAAATGGGGAATTATTATGATAAAAATCACACCTCTAACAAAGGGAAACCAAAAATAATTCAAAGCAATCAATGCATACACTAAAAGCGTGTTTATCTTAGGATTCTTTTTAAATCACTTTTGGCTTATGCCTTACGGAGTGTGAAGAGGGATCTTGACTTGCAAGTCAGGTGATAAAGAGGTAATCTATGGCTAGTTTTGGGTTATTCAAGTGCTTAAAAGAGAAAAATATATGTTTAACTTTGGTATGTGGCTTGATATTGGGGCCTACCACCTCACTTCATGATAGTGATAACAGTGTCGGGTGTTTAGCCAAAATATACCAAGTTCAGAGTTTATACTATATTAAAGAGTTGAGTTGGTTCTCCTCTTGGTGGTGAAATACATGTAGGATAGCTAGGAAGGTGTAAGGTTACTGCTAGGTGATGAAATCCTAATCAAGCCTTATCTCAGGTATGTTTAGATGTTTATTTTGTGAAAGTGGTTTGGTTTGTGTAACATAAGTTCACTACGATTAAATTATGATTCCTTTAATTAGGCTAAGTGAGCTAAAAAAGTCAAGTAATCAATATATGTAGATGTTTTATTTTATGCCAAAAAGGAAATTTTTATATTTCATTCGATGAGCGAACAATAAAGGAAGAAAAGGGAACTCAGTCCCACTAGACGTACCAAAATGTTTCAATTTATTTTCCTCATTTCTTAATTTTGAAAGTAAATAAAAGAAATATAGTAATATGGTGTGTAGAAGAAACTTGGTGAAATACGTGCATAAATCTAGACAAAAATGAGAACTCCTCTTTGGCTAGGAATAAATAACCTAAAAATAGCATAGACACTAGAAAGGGGGTTATTAGATGGTTTGCTGAGTGGATTGCCTAGCATGTGGTAGATTCAAGAAGCACAATGCTTACTAGGATGATATCAATCCACTTTATGACAATCAAGTCTAAAATGATAAAATAAGATATGTACATTCAATGACAAGAAAGTAAAGGCATGCTAGAAAGTAAAAGATAACTTGTTTATTAAAGAGACTAATAAAACTTTGATGCTAGGGTGGTTGGGAATAGGTTCAAAAAATCAGAAAGGGTACTGTTGTCACAGGGAAACATAGAAAATGGAGCTTGATTTGAGGTAGAAGGGTGAAAAAGACTTGCTAGAAAATGATGCCATAGAGAACCATAAATGGTTTTGGGAACCATTAGTGGTTGAGGTAAACCATCAGTGCTTGGTTAATCATTAGTGGTTGCAGATGACCATCAACGGTTAGGTAACTTTCAATGGTTACCTATTCAAATTTAGGGTGAATAACTCAAAAAGTATAGAATGGGAATTTGGTCAAATAGACATTATATATAAATATGGAAAGTATAAAGTGGGGTATTAGTGGGTCTAATGAGATAAAGGGATTATAAACTAGATAAACCCAAGAACACAAGCATGAAATACCTAGAACTGAGTGGAAGAATCCTATAGTGATACGGTTAGAGTGATGGTGTTTTGGGCTATTCAGAGTGATTTCAACAGAGTTTTGGGTCTCTAATGATGTTGCTTGCTTGATGACTTAGATACTAAATACCTACAAAAAATATTGAATTCTTGATGACTGATTTCCCCTCCCTTCATTTCCTCCTTTGCTCTTTTTATAGGTAAAAGTTACTAAATGAAATAAAAGAAGTTACTAATTTGATGGAGGTTAAAGTTACTTGTTTTTATATATATAAAAGCTGCATTTTGAATACAATTTACCATTTCAAGAGTTACTATCTCACACAAAGAGTTGGTAAAGTTTTAAAGATTTTAAGGCAAGGTGGGGAACCCAATCATCAATAGTTAGGCCAAACATCAATGATTACCCTAACCATTAGTAGTTGTAGGGGTAGATGAAAATTGGTGAAAAGAGGGTGAAATAAATGTTGCATTTTAAGGGGGTTTGTTAATGTTAAGTTATAAAGAGATATAGAGAAGGTCTAAAGGTAGTGTGACACTAAAAACCATCATATACAAGTTTTAAGTGTCTACAATTATACCCTGATTATGTCAAACATGATGTGGAATATTGTGGCAAATTGATATAGAGGAGAAAGATGAATTTTTTCTAGTAGGGAGATGCTCATCTGAACTAAGAAGGAATAAAATTCTTTTGTTATTTAATTACTTTATATAGGATATGATTTGGATTAGATCAGGAATGTTGCTAGTGCCAAGGAGATATATCATTGTTTCATTACTATGTAGACTCCTAGAACTAATTTTTACTATAGCACATGATGGTAGGAATCATGATATAACACCATGATAACTTGGCCAAAATATGCATAAGGACTAACATGCAATCCAAAGCTCAATAGAAAATAATGCTCTAATGATAAAAACCATGATGACAATGTTGATTATGAATAGGGATGGATTCAAGAATAATTTTCAAGGAATCACCCAATTAATGCACATAGACTAAATCAAGGCATAACAATAAATCAAACAAAACATAAAGAAATAAACAAAACAAAGAGAACCAAAATAGACAAATAACAAATAATGGTTAATGACAATGTTAGTACAAAGAACACAAGACAAACAAGATGATGAACATTACCCCTAGATGATAAGAGATAGTGAAAAAAAAACATAATGGGGGAATAAAATAAAAGGAAGTGGCTGGCTAAGTTGGTTTTATATGCCATAGGCAAGTGGACACTACCTACATAGTTTTATGGATGTAAGATCTAAAAAAAACTTCAAACCAAATGTAATTCTCCTAGGAAATGGAATAGAAGAAAATGATGAGAAGAGAAACATGATTATAGAATATAATAATATGGGATGGGCTCAAAAAATGGTGAGGGTGTGGGATACAAGGCCAAAAAGGATGGGGAAACAAAATGACAAGTGGTTTATTGTGACTTAGTGAGGGTTCCCAGAATCTTTAAGGCAAAGAAGTGGTCAATGTTTTATGTATTTTATAAATTTATTTGACAAATGTTTTTGGAATTGTTTATGTATCTCAACTTGATTGAGAATGACAAGACACTAATTGGTATAAGCAAAGTTGATCCAGAAGATTTAGGGATTAAATCCCCTTGAGGTGTAATGAAAAAAGGCCTAATTTTGATCCATGTGCTATGAATGATCCATCAAAATACATCTTCTAGTGCTGATACTCAAGAGGTGTTTCAATTATGGTCATAATGGATTCATCTATTAATTGGAATGTTAGTGGTTTTGTATCTACAAGGGGTGTTTTAGCAAGTTGATCTACAAGAAATTGCCCATTGATAGCTTTCTGGTTGACATATTCTATCTCAAACTCATTGAGAAGTATGATCCATTTGGCCATGTATCCTTGTAAATATATTTTAGATAGTAGATACTTGAGTGGATCTACTTCTGAGATAATCATGGTCTTATTATTTAACATGTAATGGTGTAGTTTTTGAGCTACAAAGACCATAGATTAATAAGATTTTTCAATGGTCATATAATTAATCTCATATGTGACCAATGCATAACATAGATAGTATATGGCATGATCCTTTCCATTATCATCATGTTGAGCTAGAAGTGCCCCCAGGATTATGTCTATAACTGACATGTATAATAAGAATGGCTTTCCTAACATAGGAGGCAATAAAATAGGCATATTTACTAGGTACTCCTTCAAATGCTAAAAATATTTTTGGTAGTCATCATCTCAATGAAATGTTACCCCTTTCTTTAGTATATGTGTAAATGGGTGGCACTTATTGGCTAGCTAAGAAATGAAGCATCTGATGGATTTTATTTTTCCCTACAAACTTTGAAGCTACTTCAGATTGGTTAATGGTGGAATTTGAGTTATGGCTTGTACTTTGGATGAATCAAATTCAATGCCTCTATAAGACACAATGAATCCAAGAATTTTTCCTAAAGTAACACCAAAAAACACTTCTTAGGGTTGATCCTAACTTTATATTCTTGTAATATCTAAAATATCCTCCTTATGTTCTTGGATGATTGGCCCTAGTATGAGATTTACCAAGTATGTTATCGACATAGTTTCAACAATGTCATGCATCATATCATGGAATATGATGTTTATGTTTCTTTGATAGGTGGCCCCAAAATTTTTGAGACTAAATGACATAACTTAATAATAGAATATTCCCCATAGAGTGGTGAACACTATTTTATGTTGGTCTTCTAGTGTGATTCAGATTTGATTATAGCCTGAGAATCCATCTATTAGAGAAAGCATTTCATGACCCATTGTGAAGTTGACAATCATGTCAATGTTTGGTACAAGAAAATCATCCTTTAGCCATGCTTTATTTATGTTTTGAAAATCAATGGAAATTTTAATTCCTTTTAGCTTCTTACTAACTAACACAACATTAGATATCCACTCTAAATAGTTGATCAATTGAATACATCCTACTTCCAAGATTTTTTCCAACTCTTTTCTGAATAATACAACAATGCAAGGATGCATCTTGTGAAAAAAATTTACAAGTTTTGCATCAAGATGTACCACAAGGTAGTGCAAAACTAAGGTGAGGTCCAAACTAAGAATGTCAGAGTAGGCCTAGGTAAATATGTCAACAAATTCCCTTAGTAAGGCTGTAAAGAAGTCACATTCCTCCTCAGTGAGGGATATGCCTAATTTGATTCATTTTGGGTCATATGGAGTCCCTATGTTAATCTATGTTGTGTGACGAGTGTCATTTAAATATCAATTTAATCAATGTTTAATTGATGTCTTATCAACTAGGGATGGTGTCCAAATCTATCTATAGTAAGGTATAGGATGGTAGATCTAGAATTCTATTTGTGAGGGTGTTTGATGGTCCTATTCTAACTTTGAATAATGAAATAAATGTGTTTTAAACTACTTAATTCACTTTTTTTCTAAAAATGTAACTATTTAATCAAATCAATCCACTCTTTTGCTTGAAAGTAAAATCACACTCCTATTTATGCTTGCATGGAAATGGAAATGTTTAACTAGAAAAAGAATTTTTCTTCACATGTTTTTTGTAAAATAAAACACACTTTGCTTGGAAAGGAAAATATTTGAGAATAAGAAAATGCCTTTTAAACTATGAATTTATTTTGATGTTTTTATAAATAAATGCAAATATTAACAAGATTATAATTAGTTATAATAAGAGTTAATAGAACATAACATAAGTACCGTACACAATTCCTAGTTCCAAGGAGAGTGAGCCCTTACTCCTCTTAGACTCAGGAACAAAAATTAATTAATGCTAGAAACTAAAGTGATAAGTCATAAAACTAAAATGATTACAATCTATCTGAAACCTATAATATGCTTGTACATATCTTTCCTCTATTATCTACTTTCTATTATATAATATCTTTTAATGATGAAAGTATTACATTTTATACTAATACAATCAACTCAAAATAAGATGCAAATAAATAGGATTCATTGGTTGATCCATTCATCTATAGATAGGAGATTGGATTTCCAAGAGATCCAATTATTCTAATGAAATAGATATACTATTCCTAAGATCCAAATATATACAACTTTATCAAAATCAAATCCTACAAAACAACAGGTGGGTATTTTCCTTATTTGACTCCAGCTAGAATGATTCTCTCTCATCTTATCTTGGCTGCTAGCTTCCCCATTTATAACTTTGTCCTTATAGAATCCATAGAATTGACACTACAGAGTCAGTAGGAACAAGCCTATGGAGTTCATAAAAAACATGCTAGTGGAGTGTATAGAAACAACCCTGTAGAGTTCATAGAAACAAGCCTATAGAGTCCATGGAAAAAAGCCTATAGAGTCCATAAAAACAAGCCTATAGAGTCCATAGAAACAAGCCTGTAGAGTCTATAGAAGCAAGCTTGTGGAGTCCATAGTTCTACTGGATGGAGGTCAAAATTGAGCTTTTGCTAGACATCGCCTGTGTCTTCTTCTTAAGCATTATTCACAACAAAAAAATAACTAAAACATGCTATGTATTAGACATTAATGACAAAGTAAAGGTTTAGTTTTTGGTTCAATATAAACAAGACAAGTATGTATTTTCCATGTAATAGCTATCTAACAATCTATGATTTACATAAGATAATATCCTTCAAGAGATGAATTGAGGGAAATAACATGTCAATAATGAGCCATATTCTGAGCTCACCGTCTCCCCTAGGCTTTACCTTTTGCAAGTCCCATTACAAACATTTATTGGTGTTCGTAGCTCTAGCATCTGCTTTCCACACTCTGACTTAAATCATATTCATCAAATTCATCTATTATATGCTTGTTTGAATTTCTTGTAAACCCCTAATTCTCTTGAATCATTTATTTACATATATTGAATTTCTCCTTTGATTGTGGATCCCAACTCTACCATCCTGAAATAGGTATGATCAGTAAAGGGGGTCTATATCTCATGCCAATCCATTTCTATTCTCCCCCAAAGTTTATTACCTCTATTAAGATTTCAAAAATTAAGGAAGCTCTCCTCATGCTCCATCTTAAGTTATTTGGAGACATGACCTCTCATCTCTTAAGAGGCACTAAAAGTTGGTCCCATCTATTTACACTTGCAGTCGCCACTGAATCAAAAATCTATCTTGAAAATAAGTCAAAAGAAATAGCACAATCATATAAATCTTGTAAATAATGCATTTTAACCTCATCACTTAAATGAGCATAGTTAAACTTATGTTTGATCAATCTAGGAATAGGAAAGGCTAGTCTGATACACAATCCTGTAGTCTTAGCATGATTTGTATAGTCCTCAAATCTAATTTTCCATACGAGTTGATTTTTTAATATAGAATGTAATGCCCTCAGTTGAGCTTCTCATACATGAAGGTTTATCAATAATTTATTGTGTTTATTGTCTCCTAGGATCAAATCATGCAAATAAAACTCACAAAGCAAATCCTACTATTCAGGTTC
>JARHVA010004597.1:1160000-1245000 GCA_037957365.1 Torreya grandis
ATCATAAGCTTTAACATTTGTCACACACCTATGAAACACATGGTTAGATCTAAGTTTAAATAAAATTCCATTAACCCATTTAAAGGAAGAAATTTCTTTGATTAAATTTGTAGAGGAAACTTCCCTATGGTGAGGTAATTGGCTATATCAATAAACCATAGAGAGTTTGCTGCAATAGCAAATAGTTCATCTGGAAAGTCATCTTCCATTGGTTCTTCTTCACCTGTAGTGTTTAGTTTTGATAAGAAATCATAAACCACATTAGACTTCCCTGGTTTATCTATAATAGTAACATCAAATTCTTATAAAAACAATAACCATCTACTAATCCTACCTCCCAAAATTGGTTTGTTAGTAAGGTATCTAATAACTGAATGGTCTGTATAGACAAATACCTTGTAGCCTAATATGTAGTGTCTAAATTTGTTAATTGCATAGACTATAGCTAAGAATTCCCTTTTAGTTATGGTGTAATTTCTTTCAGCAGGTGTCATGTTTTTGCTAATATAATATATAGCATACATGCTACCCTCTTCATCTTTTTGTCTAAGGACTGCTCCTATTGTTATATTAGAACAATTTGTGTATATATGGAATGGTTGAGTCTAATATAGTCCTCTTAATAATGGAGTAGTAACAAGTTTATATTTGATGGTCTCAAAGGCCTGTTGGCAACTATCACTCCATTCAAATGTACTATCTTTTGTAAGCAAGGTAAACATAGGGACAACTATTTGGCTAAAATTATCTATGAAGCATCTGTAGTAACTAGCATATCTCAAAAAACTCTTAATTTTAGTTTGTGTTTGTGGGATGGGTAAGTTGGAAATTATTTCAACCTTATTTGGATCTACTTGAATGCTTTTTGCAGAAATATCCTATCCTAACACTATTCCTTCATCCATCATCAACAAACATTTGTCATGGCTCAAAGATAATTGATGTTCTTCACATCTGATCAATACTCTTTTCAAGTTGGTAAGGGCCTCTTCATAAGTTCCACCATGAATGGTGAAATCATCCATATACTTAAACACAATCATTTTTAAGGTCAGAGAATATTGTCAGAACTACTCTTTGGAAGGTGGCTAGAGCATTATAGAGTCCAAATGGGAGTACTTGGTAAGCAAAAGTTCCTCAAGGGTAGGTAAATATGGTTTTATCTTGATCTTTAGCTTCTAATATTATCTAGTTATACCCACTAAACCCATCCAGGAAAAAAAAATATCTTTTTCCTTCCAAGTTGTCAAGAACATGATCAATGAAAGGTAGAGGAATATAATCTCTTAGTGTTACTTTGTTCAATTCTCTATAATCTACACATACCCTTAATTTTCCATTTTTATTGGGCACAATTACCAAAAGTGAAACCCATTAGCTATCTAAGATGGGGTAAATAAACCCAACTTCCAGCAACTTTTAGATCTCTTTTTTGACTATCTCTTTTAATGTTAGGTTTATTCTTCTTTGTGATTGTCTGACTAGTTTGATAGATTCTATGTAAATATGATGAGTGCATATGCTAGGTTGAATTCCCTTCATATCGGTATAATCCTAAGTAAAATCCTTGGTATGTCTTTCTAATACTTCAAAGAGTCAATCTTCCTCTTCATTTGTTAACCAACTATTGATGTTCAAAATCTTTCTAGGTAATACCATGATTGATTTTGTAGATGGGTAGTTGGATTATATTTACTTGAATTCACTAATCAATGAGTTCAGAGGACATGGATGAGGAAGTAGCTTATAAAACATGGTTACATTATCAACAAACTCTTTTCCAGGAGGAATCAGTCTTGCTAAAGAATAATGAAATGCATCTAAGAAATGAGTTTGCTATTGTTCTGCCAATTTCCACACACTTTCTTGAATCAATCCATGATCATAAGATGAAAAAACACTGGAAGAAGTAGAACTTGAGGTTTCATAATATTATATCTGACCTAAGAATCCTAAACTGAGGTAGTCCATAGTTTTTAGACTAGTAGATTTTATAGCTTTCAGACTAGCAGAGTCCATAGATTCTAGGTATATGTCTCCATTCAATTCTTCCAAGTGTTTTTTTATTGTGATCATATCTAATAATAAAATGTTGTTTGATGTGTTGTATGATTCATCCATCCAAAGTTCCTGTATATGATTTTTTTATGGTTTTGTAGGAGGATACAAAGAGATGCATTTAGATTTTAACCCATTATAAATGGTCATGTCTCTTAACCTACAATTAATTAATGCTAATATAATAGCCAACCATGGTCTACCTAGGATTATGGGATATCCTAGATTATTTTTTTTAGGTTACAAGACCATGAAATCTACTATATATTCCCAAGACTCTATTAGTACTTCAACATTTTCTATAGTCCCTTCTAGTTTAGTTATAGATTGGTCTACTATTTGAAGAATGGTAGTTGTGGGTTGCATTCTCATAAGAGATCATGTATGGAGAGTATCAGTTGTCATAACATTAATTTTTGTTCTCAAATTTACCAAGACATTAGAAATTTTTTACCTCCAATTGTGACTATGATCAATAGACTTCCTAGATCTGCATATTTTAGAACTAATAGTTTTCCTGCTAATAAATCAACAACTTTTCCATCAACATGAATGGTTATTGGATATTTTGCTTTCCTCCCAAGTGTCTTGATACAAATATTTTTGATGATCTTGTTCAATTTAGGTATATCCCTAATAGATTGTAGTAGGGGTACCTCAATATTGATCTTTTTCAACTCATGGACCAAGTTTGATTCTAGTTTAATATCCATTTCTTTTAATCTTTTAGGAAAAGGAACTATTGATGTAGTAGTGTTTTCTTTGTTGGCTTCAGGGCTCATTTTGATTTCATCTTTTCTAGTGTTTAATTGAGATGAGTCTATTTTTTTTTCATCAGGTATCTCAGAAATGAGAACTAGAAGTTTTTATATAGTTTTTCCTAATCTTAAATGTATGTCTAAAAACTCAATAGCTCCAATATTCATTATCTCTTCTTGTTCATTAACATAATTAGGTGTTGGTTGTTTATTTTTTGTATTTTCTATTAGTTGTGAAGGCATTAAGGGTTGATTGATTTGTCCTTGTTACTAAATAACTGGGGGTGGCATTATAGTTTGTTGTTGAAGTGGTCTTCTTGGTTGGATGAATTGTTTTTGTGGGTTCCACTACTGATTCTATTATTGATATGGTTGCGGCATCCATTGCTATTGTGGTACCAATTATTGTTGTGGTTGTGGCACCCTCCATGGGGGTGTTGGTATCCAATCTTGTCCTGCCCATGGATTTTAAATTGATAGAATTCGGGGTTGATTCCAAAAAGGTAAAGGAATTGAAACATTCCATGGTGCCATCCATGGATTAACTAGGTTTTTTGCATTAAACTATCCCTGAGCCTGGTTTTATGGGGAAAGGTTTTGTCTCTAGATATAATTTGCTTCTTTAGTGGACTAGACTTGTGTTTTAATTTGATTCTTTAAAATAGGTAGAAGGGTGCAATATTTGGTATCATGATTTGTTGCATCATAGATCCCATATGATGAAACATTGGTTTTATCTATGGGGTAGTCTCTAAGGGCATGTTTCTATCTATACTTAGGACAATAAACTGCTAAGGGTTCTATTGCATTTGCCTTAGCTTAAAGGCCATCCAAAGTACTATTTAGTGTAACCAGGATATCTATCTTTAGATTAGCAAATTCTTCCATTAGCTTATCCACTTCATTAGATTTCCCAAACCTTTCTTTCCCAATTCCAGGTTTTGTTTGAGATTGGTTGGTACAAAGCTCATAAATTTGATTGAAAGCCAACTTATTTATATCTCCACCTCCCATCAGATTTAAGGTATCTCTAGTATCTTCATTTGACCCTTTTAAGAAAACCACTTTATAAACTTATTTAGTGAGTGGATAATTTCTTCTTTTATGAGTGAACATGAATCTATCCAAATAATCCTCTAAAGATTCATCCTCATTCTATTTGATTTTGAAGAAATCCTATTTTCTTTCTTACACTTAGTAGTAATCTTGGTACTTGTTCAAGAATTTTATCTCCATGTCATCCCATGTTCTAATAGAATCACTAGGTAAACCCATGAACCATCTCATAGCTACATCTTTTTAAGTGTAGAGGGAAATAGTTTTAATTTTTATCTATCTATTGTGTAATCATACGTTCGACATATCACCTTAAACTCAAATGAGAATTGATCAGGATCTTCTGTAGATCTTCCCCAAAAATTTGGTAGATTAGCTAGTAAAATATTTTTCATGGGGGTTTGATTGTTAGGATATGTAACAATAGGAAAGGAAAAAGCCCTTCCTAGTTGTGCATGTTTTTGATTTTGTTGGAGAGCCATATTTTCTTCTTCTGATGATGTTTCAAAGTTGGGATGATCTTCCCACTGCATGTTTATGGTACCAGTTATGGGTTGTTCAAAATTATCAAAAGTTTCTTCAGCTATAGATTTTTGAAATGCTTCTTTGAATCCTTGTAAATTTCTAAATAATGTCTTCCTGCAAGAGGTTAATCCTAAGGAATTTTTCCTATGAGGCTTTCTTGTGGCAATGGCTTGGTTTCTATCCAAGTTTTTGAATTCTTGTAGATATGTTTCACTTGTAACTTCTAGTTCACTACTCAGAGATGTTGAAGGAGTTTCAACTTGTGTTCTTGGTAGAAATTTTGGGATCAATCATCCTTTATAATCTCTATGATGGTACATCAATTTATTGAATTGTTTTGGAATTTTATAGGATTTACAATGTTTTTTCTATTTTTCACTCTAGACCAATAATTATTACCTTACTAACACCTTATTTCCTCGACAACGACACCAAAAATGATGAGTGTCATTTAACTCTTCATTTAATCAATGTTTAATTGATGTCTTATCAACCAAGGCTGGTGTCCAAAGCTATCTACAGTAAGGTATAGGATGGTAGATCTAGAAGTCTATTTATGGGGGTGTTTGATGGTTCTATTCTAAATTTGACTAATGAAAGAAATGTGTTTTAAACTACTTAATTCACTCTTTTGCTGAAAATTTAATGATTTAATCAAACCAATCCACTCTTTTGCTTGAAAGTAAAATCACACTCTTATTTACACTTGCATGGAAATGGAAATGTTTAACTAGAAAAGGAATTTTGCTTCACACATTTTTTGTAAAAGAAAACACACTTTGCTTGGAAAGGAAAAGATTTTGGAATAAGAAAATGCCTTTTAAACTATGAATTTATTTTGATATTTTTATAAATAAAAGCAAATATTAACAAGATTCTAATTAGTTATAACAAATAGTTAATAGAACATAACATAAGTACCATACATGGTTCCTAGTTTCAAGGAGAGTGGGCCCTTGCTCCTCTCAGACTCAGGAACAAAAATTAATCAATGTTGGAAACTGAAGTGATAATTCATAAAATTGAAATTATTACAATCTATCTAAAATCTGTAATATGCTTGTATGTATCTTTCCTCTATTATATGCTCTTTATTATCTAATATCTTTCAATGATGAAAGTCTTACATTTTATACTAATATAATCAACTCAAAATAAGATGCAAAAAATAGGATTCCTTGGTCGATCCATTCATCCAAAGATAGGAGACTGGATTTCTAAGAGATCCAATTATTTTGATGAAATAGATATATTATCCTATAATAATCCTAAGATCCAAATCTATATAACTTTATCAAAAGTAAATCCTACAAAATAGTAGGTAGGTATTTTCCTTATTTGTCTCCAGTTGAAATGATTCTCTCTCATCTTATCTTGGCTACCATCTTCCCCATTTATAGCTTCATCCTTGTAGAATCCATGGAATTGACCTTGCAGATTCGATAGGAACAAGCTTGTGGAGTCTATAGAAATAAGTCAGTGGAGTCCATAGAAACAAGCCTAAAGAGTCCATATAAACAAGCCTATAGAGTCCATAGAAGCAAGCCTATATAGTCCATAAAAACAAGCTTGTAGAGTCTATAAAAGAAAGCCTAAGAAGTCCATAGTTTTGCTAGATGGAGATCAAAATTAAACTTTTACTATACATCACCTGTGTCTTCTTCCTAAGCATTCTTCACAACAAAAAAATCACTAAAACATGCTATGTATTAGACATTAATGACAAAGTAAAGGTTTAGTCTTTGGTTCAATATAAACAAGACAAGTATCTATTTTCCATGTAATAGCTATCTAACAATCTATGATTTGCATAAGATAATATCCTTCGAGAGATGAATTGAGGGAAATAACATGTCAATAATGAGCCATATTTTGAGCTCATCATTGTGTCCTCCACTAGAAGGGTTAAAGAATCTTCAAGAATTGTTATCAAGAATTTAAATTAGTATGAAATGGTAGAGTCCTTTGTTAGGATTGGATCTTCAAATTCTCCTAGGCATGAGGAATCAAAATCCCTCAATATATTATTTTTATTCAAGATGGAACTCATACCCATAATAAATTTCATCATTGGTGGTTTATTGAGTTATTCTTGAGGAAGGTTAAACTGCCCCATTTAATAGTGCCTAAAATTAGTTTTCACCATTAGACTAGCCTTTCTCTTTACTATTTCCCTAGTCCAAAATATCCTCAAAGAGGTTTTCATTTTGGGACCTCAATGTTTTATTTAATTGTTTATGGCTAAGGGTGTTCACCAATTATTAAAAATAGGCTTTAGGATCCAACTTGATTTAGAACTCTTGTTTGTGGTCTCCCAATGGAACATTGTCTTTAAGGCCTATAAAATTGAAGAAGGCCTCATCATTCTAAAACTCATCAATTGACACTATTGATTCCTTTTTGCCCTAGTTTATCAATTGAGGATAATATAATGGAAATGGATTATGGTGAATAACTGGTCAAAGGGTATATATGGCATTAGTTTCAAACAAATTAGTATGGGATAGGTCATCTAAATGGCTATGATTAGACTCTGCTTCACTGTCAGCATCATCATCACTAGTAGTTGGTATTAACACACAAATAAGATATGTGGGGTCACCCCTAGGTCGTTTGAATATAATTCTATAAGTTCCTTTGTACCAAGTAGTAGGAATTGTCTCAAGTGGACCTTGTTCATTTATCCCAAGGCATCCTCCTTCATAGGCATGTTTTTCCATGATTTTTTTAAATATGATATTTGGAATTGATATAATAGTGTGACATTTTGTCAGTATAAAACCAAGATTCATCATCTACAAGAGGGTCTTATTCTTGGCCAGTGGTTGGTTTGAAAATGATAGGTGCTAGACTATTTAGTTTGTATTTGCCCTTTCTTTTCCCTTTCTTTGACATTCTATATAAGGTGGTTTGGCTTTAGGTCTTACATATGAATTGGGGTTATATTGAAGCTTGGATATGTAAAATGCATCATGGATCACATATTCTCCTATGCCATTAGCCAAGATAGTATAATGATTTGACATTTTAGGAGGTAGCATGTGGGAAAGTGAATCAAGGGTGTCAAGGTCAATGCAGTTGGCCTCTTGTTATTCAATAAGTATTTATTTTTTGTTGTCCTTTTTGGAAATTAGATTTAAAACAAAATGGTAGTTATATCTTTAGTACTCAACCTCTAAATGCTTTTAATATTTGTATGGCTACAAATCTCCATAGATGGTGACTTTTATACATAAATGGGAAAAATTGATACACTAGTGCAATGTTGATGGGATTGCATGAATTTCATGTATTTAAGGTCAACCCAAAAGCATGTTATATGATAATTCAAGGTCTAACACATGACATAGTGTATTATGGGTCAAGGGCCCAATGATAACTAGTAAGCTAATGGTGCCTTGTGATTCCCATTATTCATTATCATAGGCCTTAATCATGATCATTTCTAGCTAGATATCAGCTATGGTGTACCCTATAAGTTTGATGAGCTTTAGAGACATAATGTTTAGACCTGATAAATTATCTATGATGACATGTTTCACTTTGTTCCACATTATGACAACTTTGATATATAATGGATTGTTATATAGTAGGCCAAGGGATGACATATCATTTTGGTCAAAGGTTAATTGTTGTCTTGGAGTGAGATTTCCAACCAAAGCTTGAAATTTATATATGGATATGTCATTATGAACTTGAGATTGGCTAAGAAACTTTGTTAAGATGTTCTTGTGGATTGTAGATATACGTAACAAGTCCAAAATAAATATTTATGTGGGAGTATTTTGTAATTATTCCATATTATAAAACACCTTTTCTTACATAATGGTAAATGGCTTGTTACTATCTAGAAGGGTTGGTTGTATGGGTAAAGTAGAAGATGGTTGTGGGCTTGGTATGGTAATATTTGATTGTCAAATTTTTATTGCATAATTGGGATTAGATACATGCCCATTATTGCTAACAAATAATGGTAGAGGGAGACCATATAGGATAAGTCTTAGTTATCAGTGCACTTGTACATGGTCATGGGCTAATGGTAAGTTATCATTATAAGTCCTAAAAGTGGGAATCTCTACTTGATGATATGCCTGTATGTGGTCCTAGGTTAAAGAAATATCACTAGCATAGGGTGGTTGGTTGGGTAAGATTATAAATGGTCTTGTTTGATTGGTACTTGGTCTTGGATTAATGAAGATGGTGTTAACATGACTTCCTACAATATGGCTTATAACCTTGTTTTAATCATGTGTAACTGCATAGTAGTTTATTGGTTTTTGGTATTATTTTAGACTTGGTTCTATCTATTCATTTGACATGGTTGGTTCTACTACTAATTTTTTTGGTTATGTTGGTTCTACCTTGTCTATTGATATTGTTGTTATTGTCTTGGCTACTATTATTACTATTAGTTGTTATGGTGGGGAAAGGGGTTTTGATAAATGCCAAGGTTTTGATTAGATGTGGAATCTACACAATCCAATTTTTTATCCTCATTTTCCAACATATTTTCAATAAAATGTTTAATTTTCACACAATGGTGAAAATTATGTCCATTAACCTTATGATACTCACAAAATTCATTTTATTTGTACTAGTCTGGATAGTCAATGCCCTTTGGATAGTGTTTTAGAATAGGCTAGTTAATTAGATTAGTCACGATGACCTTGCAAAACATAGATTCAATGGGTTGTTTAAGGTCACTAAAGACATGATGAGTAGGAAAATTTTTATTTGGAGGAGTGGCTTTCAAAGGCATAGGTTGTTGCATTTATTGTATTGATCTAGGATGTTGTGCTTATTGTGTTTGTTGAAGATATTATTGGTGAGAAGTAATTTGCATATACAATATAGGTTAAGTAGATGGCATTTGCACTATTTTCACATGTTATAAATTAGTTACTATATTTCCCACAACATTTTTGTTATGATTAAACTTCTTGGGTTTGTCATAATTGTTGGCCTATGTTGGTTGTAATGTTTGCACTTGGACTTGGTTCTAGTTCTAGTTATTGTTTTGGTTATTATTTTGGCTCTAATTTGATGAGGTAAGTTTAAAAATCCCTTTGTTAATATGGTATATTTTGATCAATAAACATTTTTCAATGATTTTCTTAAAAGTATGCACACATTGTAGGTCTAGACGATAAGATATCTCACTGTGTAGATTTTTAGTAAACATAGTGGCTAGTTGCTTGTCTAGTAGACTATGGGTGAATCAACTTGCAAGGGTTCTCCATCACTATAGATAAATTTAAAAACTTTCACCAACCTTATATTTGGCTTATCTCAAATCTACCAATAAAATCTCATGCTCAAGATTATAGGAGAAGTATTGCACAAATTTGTCTAAAAGACCATCAAAATTAGATACTAAGTTCTTGGGCAACTTTAGAGACCATTCCAATGCTTGTCCTACTAGGATTCCTAGAAAAAACAATAAAAGGTATATGTCGCTATAAGCCATAGGTTGGAAATAAAAAAATAATTTCATCAAATGGGTCTTGGGGTTACCTTTTTTCCTTGTATTTTTTGAACTTTAGTGGTTCATACCCTAGACAAAATGGTATTTGAAAATACTCCGTGTTGAATGGGTAAGAACACACATCATCCAACTTAAAATTCTTGGTTTATTTTCTATATTGGATGAGGGAAATTACATATTTCATTTATTGTAGCTCTTATGCAAGGAAACTAGTGGGAACATTGGCTTGAGGTGGAAGCATGGTTTATTTTGGAATGTTGGTTTGGTTTAGGAATGGACCAGGAATATGCATACATGGATTTGGGTGTGATTGTTTAAATTTAATGCATTGTTATGCAATATTATTATTAATATTGGGTACAGGGGCCTATGTTTGGAGAAATTACAAATGAGATGGAAGGATATGGCAATACTGTACATGTTGAGGTTGAAAAGGGACATGTTACAAACTAGTCAAACCTTATTGATTGAGGAGAAATTATGAACCAAGGCCCTGCCATTGATCTTGTGGTACATTTGTCATGAAAGGTAATTGTTTCCTAATTGGTACTTATGGAACATTGGACCTATTTATTATGCAAATACCTATTGGGAAATAGACACATTTTAGAGATTCAACATTTGTCGCTGATCACTACTTATACATTATTGATTAGACATAATTTGGTTTTGCATTGGCATGTTAGTTTGTGATTGAAAAGGTATGTTCATCACTACCTAGTGAGGTGAAATATTGGTTTCCCCCTATTGAGGTGGAAATATGTTTTGCCTCTACTATGTGGGTACATTAAATAGTGCCTAGTATTGTGGAATATTACTCATTGCCTGTTGGGATCGAGCAACATTCATCACATTTTGTTGTGGTATGGTACCGGTTGTTACTTGAATACTTAATCCTTTATCTTGGTTGCTCAATAAAGTAGTTGGTTGAGGATTAGAGGTAGTTTTTTGAGGTTAGGAGGTAGAAGCTCCTACCCCATAAGTTTGTGAACCACTCATAGTGTTGACTAAAGGCACATTTTATTGTTGACTATTTGTTTGTGTTTACACCACTTGGGATTGGATTGGATGATACTTATGTATTGTCCACTAGGTTCATATCACTATTTTATGTAGAAGTAGAAGATACTTATTTGATGTAAGGGTTATTGAACATGTCTCCAACCAAAATAATTTGCATAAATGGTTCTATACCATGATTTTATTGTTTTATCAACTCAATTAAAACTCCTATTGAATAATATAACTCAATAAGAGGAGCATTTGACATGGTCATATATTTAAATCTATGTGTTAGGTTTATGTATGTCTAGTATGTTTTTTGCATTTGTATGAAGTGGTCCTCTATGAGGCCCTTTCTTGTGACAAGCATAAGAGGGTACTAATATAACATCATCATAATAACATGAGGGTTGATAGAAGAGGCCTATTTAATATTATATTTATAAGGCATGTTATAAGTCCCTCTTACTAGAATTGGAAAGTATTCATGGGGAAAGTCTATCAAAAACTTAGACCCTACCTCTACAACTTTGATTAAGACTTCATCCTTGTTTGTAAGTAAGTGACAATCAAACAAATAAGGGTCATAGGTTGATGGTATTTTAACATAGTATGGTTTCTTTTGGACTTGTTCTATAACCAAAGGTATGTTATCTAAATATTTTTCCATTTGTTCTTGGTCCTACTCCAAGTATGGAGGCATGTTGACCAAATAATGGTCCAAAGAGTCTTGACTTTGTTCCCCCATTTTAGTTTTGTAAGGTGGATAAGGATATGTTTCAAAAACTACATCATCTCCATAGGGGTCTTGAACAAAGTCTTATTGCATGACAACATTTCCATATCCTAGATTATACATGGAACCCCTACGTGTATAGTGATACATAGCTAGATCAATGATGAATTTTTCATTAAAAAAGAGGTTAGGGTTCTACAAACTTTAAAAATCAATGTCTAAAAAGACAAAAGGTTTAAACTCAATCTAACTTGGTTAATAAATGGAGATGTATTTACAAAATGGTTTGTGATAAAACTTGGTATAAACCAATATAATGTCAAATGTCTAATGTTAAATATCTCACACAAAAATTTCAAGTGGATGAAATAAAAACAAAATGCCAAACTCTAGGTCCAAAGTGTTCCAAATAGGTCTAATATAGGAAAACTAATATTGATAGGTATTTTGGACAAATGTGGCATCAAAATATAGGCTCAAACAAGGCATGTGCTAGGACTTTTGGTCAAATGTAGTGTCAAAAGCTAGACTTAAAATAAAAGGGTATTTAATCTAACAAACTTAGAACACTTTGGCATAAACTAGGCACTTTATTATAAACATGAACTTGGTAAATTTGGCATGAGGCACAAAAAAAAAGGTATTTGGGGATAGACTATTTTCTCCCAAATAATGATACAAACAAATAGTTTTAGAATTTAGGTAAATAATTAACCTAAGTTATGTAACCCAAAAGAGAAATGTCTATGTCTAAGCCCAAATTATACAAGGTTTAAATTGAAATCAATCAATATTTGAATTCAAACTTGTCAAAGTTAATTAAAAACTCAATGTAGGAAAACTAGGGTTTTTGAACAAACAAGCTACATAAAATTGAACAAAATAATGGCACTAAACAAAGACCACACATGTATACATGGTTTGGATTTCAAAAATGTGAAACTTGGACACAAGATAAGACAAGTATATGAAATAATTAAAGCAACATAATAGTTTTATCACTCTCTAAAGATGTAAATAATGGTTTATTTCAAAGACTCCAAGACACAAAACTTGAAAATGATTTGGGTAGTGTAATGTTAGCCATTTCAATAAAATGATACATAGCATTTTTGATACAAAGTTTCAAGGAAAAATTATAATTTCAAATGAATGGAATAATGCCTCCTCAAATAATGGATTAGTGTGGACAAACAACTCATTTTGACATGTGCATAAATAATCAAAGTTGCAGATTCAAAGATAAATAAATAAAAGGAAAAAGACCAAATACAACTAAGTAAATCATCCTAAGCTCTAAACTGATAAGGTTGGTCAAATGGGATTAACTAAAGCTATAGTTTTCAAGCATCTAGATTGGTCCCAAGTGTGAGTAACACTAGATATGCATCACATCAATTAAGTTCATACTAGTTAGCTTACTATGAAAGGGTTTAGTCATTTGAATATTGATGCCATCCATGGACTACTCAGTGGAATTCTCTAGTTAACTAGACCTAACTCAGGTATTCATTATGAAAGGAGAGGTTAAACACTCAACTCATGGCTCTTGTAGTATATGTGCCTTGATTTATATACCTCATCATGGAACATGGTTGGTAAGATGTTGAGAGATGAATTCCTAGGTCAATGCACCATAAATAACTTATGAAGAAGTTATGAACTCCCATCTACAAGCATAGTTTCATAAAATAAAACTAAGTGTAAAGAATTTAGGGTTGCATTTATATCACCCAAACCATGTAGGTTTTGGGGAGAGTCTAGATAACATTCTTTTCATGCCTTGGACTAGGCATAAACTATAAGTAAGAAAGTGCTTTTGGTCACCCAAGTTCCCTATAAGGGATGGGAGGATATCATACATGAACTCTTTATTTTACACAAATAAAAAAGTATCAAACACTTTCAAGAATTTGAAACCTAGGTGAATGTTGATTTTGTGCACCAAAATCAAAATATTTGATTAAGCTCTTTGGACACTTGGATTATTTTAAAAACTTGTAAGAATTTTCACAAAACAACTTAAGAAAAACACTTATGTTCTTTTTAAGGACTAAAACCAAATATTCAAGACTTAACCATTATTTTTAGGCACCAAAATGAAGTGTTCAAGACTTAAAGATTCTTTCTAACACCAAAATAAAGTGTTCAAGAGTTAGATAAATTCATTTTAAACACCCAAAATGAAATGTTTATGCATCTAAACTTGAAAATTTGTGTTCTATTCCCACATTGGACTTGAAAGGGTTAGAGATTTTACTCCTTTGAAGCACAATCAAGGATGAGAAAATAATTTTTGGAAATATAGCTCTCAGATTTGCTTTGAATTTTCACATAATGAATCGGCATCGATGCATGCAAGGATTGATGTCGATCTGTATGAATTGGTATTAATTGAAAGGAATTGGCATTGATTCTCTCCTATTTTCAAAAACACATAAAATATAATATGTTTCCTTATAGAAAAATGGTCAGCAAGATGTGTATAAATCCAAAAAATAGTACAAAATCTTACAATAAAATATTCAACAAAATTATGTCTAGGTCCTTAGAAACAAAACAAATTATATAAAGCTCAAGAAAAATTCTAAAAAATGTGTTCTCACCACATTTTATTTATACACACAAGGATCAGTGTCGATCTAGATGGATTGGCATTGATTTCGAAAGAATTAACATCAATTCATTGTTAAAATTGAGTGTAATTTAAAAATAGAATATGAAAAATCAAAGAAAAAAATCTAATTTTCAAGGAATGCAAGCATTCATTTGAAAATTTGATTTGCACTTTGGAATCCTTGGTATGTGGCATGATTTGTGTCCCACTAGGTGTGCCATTTATGATCAAGGTATCCAAGAAGGGAGGTTAGATAAAGTGTTATAATAAGTAACAAAACTTGAATAAAAACACACTAGCATGCTAACACTTACTTGCCTAGATAAAAAGGGAGCATAATGAACAAAACCAATTAAAAACATAACTAAAATGAAAAGAATGACAAGTTCCTTACCTTCTTTGAATGCTTCAAATGATTCATTATGTGGTTGTCTCAGTTTGTACTTAAAAAAAGACTATTTTAGATAATTTGGACTTATGTCCCTAAATTGGATAGGAGATATTCTTTGAAAATGAATAGGTTTTGGATTCTGTGCAAGTTAAACATGAAGAGAATGGAAATAATTTAGATATATTTTCCATTTATTAGATTAAATAGAATTTAAAATTATAAAATATTGAATAATTAAGGTGTATTATTGATATTTGTTTTTTAGTTGGACTATAGATAAGTCCAAATTATTTGAAATAATCCTTAAAGAGTCTTTAGTAATGGAGTTTTCTTTGCTCTTTATCTCTTTGGAACCATTATAGCTTGCCTGATATGTCTTATGTTTGTGGATTGGCTCAATATTTTTAAATTAGAACATTGTTTTCATGAGTCTTATGCAAAAACCTGCATTATAACTCCACAATTTCCAAGCTCTTTTATGAAGAAGTCTAGGCTTGTATTTATAGGCTTAGGAACTAACCCGAACTCAAGGTGTGTTAAAGTGTAGTTAAAACATAGAATGGGTTCAAACTTGACCTAAGTGAGTTAATTAACCTTAGTAGAATTAAAAGGTGTCAAAATATCATGATTTTTAATGAATAGGCATGGGTGTGATATTTGCAAAGGCTTGATAACTCATAAAAGGTAATCATGAAAAGCTAGGATATTCTTGATTTTTTAATTTCATTTTTTAGAATTTCATTAATTACACATGGATAATTAAACTAGGCTCTTAATTTTATTTAAAAATTTAATTCATCTTTTATCATTTTCAATATTTGATTTTATGTGTTCACTTGCCCCACTTAATAAGTTTATAGGCCAAATTAGATGGTATGATACTACATGATGATTACAGATAAATTTGTGAGATGTTTTTGTTACTTACGATAGGATAACCCAATTATAGATACCTCAATGTGATTATTATATTTGAAGAATGATGCATAAGTAAATTTAGAATGTTTAGTGATTCTTAGGCTTAATTTGCAATGGTTGGTAAGAATCGGTCTGAAGTCTACTCAAAGACTATTGGTGGCTAGTTTTAAGTGTCTACACAATATAAACATTGAACAGACTCATCCTCAGTCCTGATTTAATCCTATCTCAACATATCACCCATATAACTAATGCTCACCTCTCCTCTTAATCATCTGGTATCCCTATAATCATTAGTGTCCCCTATAGGTAGTCCAAACAATACATGCACATCATCCAAAGTGATACCAACCTCTATGGTATCCCCATCCACCACCCATCTAAATGTATCAGTTAAACATTCCTAGGGTCCCAATAACATGACCATAAGATCAACACTTAATGGGATCTATCACATTTCCATGATGCCTCCCAACCCCAAAGTGACTAATCTAACCCTATCTACATCCATTAAGCATTCTAATAGATTTGATAGCCATGACACATCCACCAATCACCAAATCTCTGGTGTCTCTATAAAAATCAAATAACATAAGATGTGTTAGACGTCCATGTTACTGATTATCAAAATACATTATTTTTAATTTCATAAAAATAAATTAATTTTGCCCCAATTTATTCATTTTCACCCAAATTGACCAATTTTAAACTAAATTAGCCACACTGTGGCTTAACAGTACTATATCAACCACTTAGTAAATAATTAAGTTGACCCTTTGAACTTAAAATAACTAAGTCAACCTTATTTTCCCCTCTCTAGTACTAAGTCGACCATGATATACTATGTCATCCCTTTCACCTAACAAACTAACTCAACCATGACCTACTAAGTTGGCCCTTTCAAAATTTTATTTTCAACCAAGTCAACTAGGTCGACCTTGATCTTTCAATGTGACAAATTTTTTGACCAATGGTAATAAATGCCCTAAGCAATTATTGCTCCAATCCCTTCTTACCTAGTACCCCATTTGACCCCTCATATCCCTAAAAGAAATTTAGGATTCATTCTGATATATGGCTTTGTCCTAATTAATAATTTCTTATAAAAAAACTCAATTTAAAATAAAATAATCAAAATTTTGAAATTCTCAATTGTTTACCTATGTTCCACTCACTACAGCCACTATACATCCTCCTCATCTTAGCTATCATCTCCTCACTATCCTAGCTCTTTAGGATCTACTAGGTTTCTCAAAGCTCTATTTTTATCAAAATAATAAATAATAACAAAATAATTCTTTTTCACCCTATTTATATTTACTATTCATAATTATTACCCTTCAAATATTTACCATCAAATTCATTTTTTTGATCATATCTTTGTTTCTACTCACTCATTTTCCAAATCATAAAAAGTTTTGGAATCCTAATATCATAGAAAATTTCATAACTATTATATACATAGGTTACAAAAATTTTGATTTTTTGCTTTTTTTATGTTAATCTCTATAGGTTCACCTAATTTTCCTCACATTGGATGCCTTTACATCTCTCACATTTCCTTTTTTATCTATAGCACTAATTTAAGTAAAGGTATGTTTTTTTCAATTTTATTTTATTTATTTTCTCCTTACTACACTTCACTTAGCATCATCATTATGTGTCATCATTTTCTATTCCCAAAGCACCATCCCTTATTATACTTATATGACACATGCTAAGTTTCAAGTGGGGCATATGTATACACATAATAGTTTTAAACTTAAATCAATTACTGATGTTTTCTATTTTATAGGTGTAGACACCTGAATTTCATTTAGTGTTGAAATGCACATAAATCTATTTAATAATTCTTCTTACATTAATAAATCACATTTCCTCCCAAATTTAAATAATTGAATAATTTAACATATTGAATAAGTTAATTATGCACCCTTAAATACTTATTTTAAATAATAAAATCTAGATTTTCTACCTATTCAAACCATCTCCCACCTTTTTCTTCCTCATCCCAACCAAATCCATAAATTTTTCCACCTCTTATGACTTATCCCTTGAGTTGTCAAGGAAATTGACTTAGTATTATTGAGTCAACTAACCAACCTGACTCTTTTCTCAACCATTTTAAAAAGGTTTCCATCCTCATGGGTGAGGACTCATTATCCACCATTGATCATTTGGAGCATTGAAAAATTCCAAATGATCATCCACCATTGGATCCTTTTCCAAGCATCTATAAATAATCTTACAAATCTCTATTTTTAAGCATTGTAATCACATCACAAAATCTATAGACCACAATCAAGAAATTAGAACTATACAAATAAGTGAATCAATGTCTTACTTTTTCACCAAAACGCTACCAGTTCTTTCTATGCTTTGGAGGAGTGAGTACCACATAATTAAAAGAACAAATCAGATATACATCACAATGGAGAAAACTTGTGCATTCAAAGTGTGAATTTTTTTATTGTTATTGTTATTTATTTATTTATTTCTCTAGCATAGTTGAATTTTATATTAGATTAGGATTAGTTTAATTTCTTTGCATATCTAAATTTAGTTCATATATTTGTGGCACATCCAGTGAGACCTCTTCCATGTATTTTAGTCTTTTGATCGTCATCTTTTGCAATTAGATAGCATTTATCTTTTGATTTTTGTTGTTTATCTTTGAATTTTGTATTTAATATTTCTTCTTTCAGTGATGGTATGAACTACAAGATACTATCACTTATTTTTTATTTGGGTGTGTATGTTTCTCTTTGTAACTACGAATTTGGGATATCTAACAGTGAAATTGTAGACCATAAAAATTAAAAATGTCCTTTTTTCTTACATTTCCCTATGTTTTTATTTTTTTTACAAGTTAAAAACATTTTCATCTAGAAATAATGATTTCTTCAATATTAACTTATTTTTGTCAGAAAATAGTGAAATCATTCTACCTTGTAGTGAAATTGCTCTTTTTATAGTGAAATCATCATTTCCTACAATGAAATCATGTCTGTGTGCAGTGAAATTATCTTTTCTTTCAAAAAATTCATTCCTTTTTATAGTGAATTCATCATTTGTCATAGTGAAATCATTGCTCTACATAGTGAACTCATCTTGTAAGCATGAGTCATTTTATTTTTTATTTTTTGCTTTCTTCTTTCTGTGTTTTTCTTGCATTATCTTATTTTTATTTTGCTTTTCTAACCTGACTGTATAACAACATTTTTGTAATAAAGACTATTTTTTTACTCATTTTCATGTTTTTTCACTTGTTCCATTATAGGTTGTCTCATTTATAGCCAAAGTGAACATTCTAACAACTTGTTTGCAAAATGCTTGCTAAAAAGGATTAGTAAAAGAATCAATAAAAGCCAATTTTATTATTGTTAAATTTTTTGTTTTTATTTTTTAAAATTCTTAGTAATTTTATCACTTTTTTTTCATTATTTTTATTTGTGATTGTGAAATTCATGTAATATTTTTCCTTGCATTACATTAGTAATGATACTTATAAATTAGAAATGTTTTCATAATTATCTATGTTACCCAAGTAATATCTACATATGCTCTTTCCTCAATATTATATTGGTAATGAAACCTAAAAATTAAAAATGGGTATATACTTTTATTTTTATATTCTTAGGGGCTCTATCAACCATGGATTTCATCACCATATGGTAGGCCAAACCTTGTTTATCGATGGGGTATATAAATTGAGGCCCATCTAGTTCAATTACCTAAGTGGTTGTATGTTTTAATCACACTATTATGTGAGGAGTTTCATGTTCCAATACCCAAGGTTTCAATAGCTGACTTAAAATATGATATTATTGATTATCAACACATTGATACCCCTATGGTTATATTAGGAAATTTTGGATAAGACCTAAACATTTTGCATCCACTTTATCAATTTATTCTATAGTTTCCCCCCTAGATATGATTATATAAACTTTAAGCCTAGGAGAAATTTTTTGCCATTTGACTTTGGTGCATTGGTTAGTGGTTAGTGTTGAGAATCAAATTTACACACACCTCAAAAGATAGACTCAGTGGACCATGGGAATGATAGGATAATCCATGGTTAGTGCCTTAAAATATTAGGTTGCAGTTGAGAGCATAGATAAGTAAGTGACAATGGAAGGCCCAATAGTTGTTCATAACCTTTCATCCTAATTTTCACTGTTTATGTGCAATTACTTGTTTTTTTAGAATAGAAGATTTTTGGTTATTATTTCTTTCTTTCACTTGGCACGTTCTTGTTTGTAAATTCATTTAATTAAACTTTTAGTCATTTTAGTTATTTGTCAATATCATTACCCATTATAAAAAGCATGACATCTTGGAACCACAACACAACCAATTTCACCCTAGATCATAATTTAGATAATTCATAGTTTAATCTAACCAAATTTGTTTCAAGTTCACACTTAAATCAAATCAACTATCAAGTTAATAAAAATTTGAGTTTGAATATGTATTCAAACTCAGACCTTAATTAATTGAGTCAAAACATGGACATATTCCCCAAACAACCAATTCAATTCACATCATAACCAATCCATTTCTTATTCATGTTTAGCAATGGAATAATATCATAATTTTACTTTGGGGATAGAGTCAAATCAATTTCTCAAATATAATATTCAAAATTCTTTGAATTATTTTTCTAGTCCTACTTCATCCACCTATCATATTCTATTGAATACAAATCAAACTATGTACATATATCCATATGGTTCTAATCATAATTTCACCATAAGTTAAACTTTTAGTCCACCTTCATCATCATTTTCTAATACTCATATATACCAAAATGCATTCACTAGTCAAACCCCAATCTAGTCAATCCTAAATATGTACTATCCAAATCAATCTTCTAATTTCTACACCCATCAAAATCAACCTTTATATAATAATAAAAAATAATCATTTGATTTTGAATCTATTACACCCCAAAAATCAAGCTTGGACTTCTTCACCAATCACCACACGTTTACAATCCAACAAACCAATACTTCCAAAGTCAAGCCACTTATTCAACACAATTTTTTACTAATGAATACCAAAGCTTTCCACAATAAAATAATTATATCACTAGTAATCCTTCATTCCAATCAAACTTCCCATATACTGATTACAAATCTAACATCCCACATATCACCAGCCAAGATATGGTAGTTGTTGAATACATAGAAATAAACCCACATCTATTCATATTTGAAAGGTCAACTTCATAAATATGTCAAGATGTCCCTTCAAAGCTAAATCAAACCATCTCATGTCCAAATCAAAATGATAAACTTTCATCTATTATCCATCACATAACTATTTTTGACCAAATACCCATTTTTGATCAACATCCAATACTAACTCAAACACCATCTAATCCACCTATTGAAATGTCATATACTTTTAAACTAACACCCAAAAATCCATATTTTTGAAAAGCTATTCATCTAAGATCAAACATTTCTAAAAGAGTAGTAAAAAATAAATATGGTACTAAGGTGCTTCAACAAGCTTTTTTAATGGCCACATCTAAACCAAAGGAAAATATCTTGTCCAAATTTGATATCCACTTTATTTTGGGATTAAGAAAAATTTCAACGTCTACTGTGGTCCCAATTATAGTTTTAGTAGTAGACAGAATTATAAATGATAATGGTAATGTTATAAGTAGGAAGAATCCTCATCCATAATTAATATAAATTCTATTAGAGACATCAAAGCATTATATTCCATTTCTATCAACATTATTCTTCATTTTCCTATTAACACTACATTACCTACACATGTCAACTAGAATCCACAAAAAAGGACCTTGTTGGACTTATCTCATGACAAATTTTTAATTATTACATCCATGATAGGATCCCATTTAGAGAGACAATACTTCACCAACCGTTAATTTAAGCTCCAAAACAAAATCAAAGAACACCCATGGATGAAAAATTGGTTTTGTGTTTCTTGAGAACAATCATACTCAAAACATTACAAACATCAAGTAAATTAGGTGAGATACCACATGGATTGATATCATATTCATAGTACAAGAAATAATCATAACTCCCATGTTACATAGTATGCCAAACTAGTGGAATGGCATTACAATGAGTTAGATCATGACTTTGAGATTAATTTTGAAGGACATCATAATCGATATGAATATTATGGATTTGCTAAGGAGTTGAGAATAATCAATATTAATTTATCCTATTTTTATTTTTATAGAATTTATTGGTTAGTTAATAGTGTTTAGGTTAGGGATATTGGATTTTTTATATACAAAGAATTTATTAGTCCCTAGTGCTTAATACTCTTTAACAACATAACTTATAGTCCTTATCGAGAAAGGTGTCTAGATTCCATGATGGTTAGACAAACTATTAGAAGGTTTATAGAGTTCATATTTACTATCAAACATATCAATGTAGGTATCTTTGATAATTGTATTTTTCCAAGGAAAACCAAAGTTACTACTAAATTTTGTCAAAGAAACTTGTATTTGGAGATCTTCATTCACTAAGGATTCCCTAATCAAGAGATAATTTTTGGTGATTTTATAGTAGTGCTTGGTGGGATCAACAACCTCATCCTAGTCACATGATCTTTAGAGTGAAAAATAAGATTGAGATAGAAATTGATGAAGAAATCCATTTAGAGAAACAATGACTATCTAGAGTAGGCATGGGGTAAGAGCTAGAAAATTAGGGACATTATGCATCTTGTAACCTTCTATTAGGTACATATTCCAAGTAAAACATAAAAATAATTAAAAAAAAAAATACCAAGAAATATAGTACGCTATTATTTATCAATCCCTTGACACTTAAGGGCACCTTGTTTCATCAGTATTGCCTTCATAGTATTACATTCCACCGTCATGTCAATTTGGTCTTGTATATCAAATGTTATGTTTAGTGGTTATTTTGTTGTCATTTATCATAACATAAATGTTTCAAAATTACATCTTATCCATATTATCATATCACTATATTATCTCATAAAATACATCTTCAAAATTAGTATTGTATTGGTACTTGCTTTAATTCTTATGAGCAAAGTCAATATTTTTCCTATATCTCTTTGCTAAAACTTAAAACCTATTATCCCATAATATTGTTTATAATATCACCAATGACAGAGTCTCTTTTTTAAAAATTTCCCTTTTTGAGGTGGAAAATATTAAAACATTCTACAAGAAGAATATCCTTGCATCTTACTAGTTGCATGAGGCCACGATTAGGGGGTATAATTCTCACACATAAAAAAATATCCTTATTTCAAAACTTATCAAAATAAAAATCCATATCTCTAACCCTTCATTGATCTTTAGTGTTGAGCCTTTGCATCTTACTAGTTACATAGGATTAACATTGGGGAGAGATATCCTTACTCGTTTATCTATAGTCTTTGGTGATAAGCCCATGTGTCTACTTGGTCACATGAGATTGCATATTGTGGGTCATAAATCAAGTAAAAATAAAAGGATGATAAAAGAAATATTTATTAAAGTGGCTTGTTTACATGTCTCTATTATAAGGGGAATACTTTATCCCATTAATTGATTATGTTAAGGCTAGTTCTCTCTAGACACATCCAATATAGCTAGTATTTTTGTGAGTTTGGAAAGATGTACACTCTCACTTTTTCTCATAATATTTTAATCACCATAATTTTTTATACATAATATTTGATCAATTATCTTTACCATTCATTCCTTTCACTCTTTTGTTGCATATTGAACATATATGTTATGAATACAAAACAACTGAAGTCATCCCTTACCAAACAAATGATCAAATACATCAATAAAGTCTTGTATATACCCATTATGTTACTCCATTTTTTCAAATAAAGTAATTACTTGGGGGTATCATCCTTCAGTTATCCATTATATTTTTTCAAGTGAGTCATTATGTCAATTTTTATTCATTTATCCTATAACATGCTAAAGTTTGAGATTGATATTGCTTTTATGTAAACCTAAATTCTTGTTCATGTTTGTTGAAAATTTATTTCAGTTTATTCCACATAAAACCAAAAAAAAAAAAAAAAAACACATAAAACCCAAAAACATAAAAACATAAAAATTCTCAAAAATACCAAAAAAATCATAAAACATCACAACAAAACCAAAAAAAATCCAAGCATTCCAAAAACATCAAATGCAAAATAGCTATCTTTAGCATTATTTTCTTATTCTTGGGTGGGTCACTCGTGCATCCTTTTCATCAAAACATTTCACATATTTCATTAATTATCCACTTTCTCATAACTTCTTATATTGGGAGAAGTACATCTAACCTAATATCCACACATAGACTTTGTTAAGTGTAGTATGTAGACAAAACTTAGAGATATGGGGCCTCTAAGGTCATCTCAACCACTACCTTCCCCATCATCCATTTTCATAGTGTTAGATTAGACTTTCCTTTGACTTGTCTCTCACTTGTTTAGTTCTTAGTCTTGCTCTTGACTACAATTGTTTTGTCTTTTGTTTAGTCTTGTCCTTGTTTACAACTTTTTCAAGATTTTCCATTTTTATGTATTTATTTTATTTTTTATCTTGTTTTTTTTATATCCCTAGTCATTTAATTTTTTTATTTTTGTCTCTCCTTTTATCCTTATCCATTAAATTATCTATTTTCACTTCATTTTTTATCTCTAGCCATTTGCTATCTTTTATCAAGTTTGTTCCAACTTTTTGAGTTACTCTTTATGTGTATGTCATTCTTGTTTCAAATTCTTGTCACTAAAACTTTATCATTTTGTTTCAATCATTTAGAATACATTTTTTTAATGTAATCACTTAGCTTAATCATTAATTAAAATTTATTTACATTTATTTCAATCATTAATGAATTTGTGTGTTTTAATCACATAGCTTAGTCTTTTATTTTGAAATATTCTTTTTAATTATTATTTCATATGTGTTATCAAGAATATTTTATGAAATGCGTATATAGTATGGTTATGACTATATCATGACGTACTTTGCTAAAACACAATTTACTCTTTTCTTGTGTTTAAACATGCTTAAAACATCAACACTCATCATGATTATTCAATATCATTGGTGGTACTATGTTTTATGCTATATTAAAAATTAGGTTGCTCAAGATACTCTAAATTTTGTTTTAAATTCAACACAAAGAATGGAAATAAAAACTATAAATCAATGTCTCATCCATGCACATTATCCACTCATATGTCAGTCATGCATCCATAATAACAAAATGTTGAAAATAAATAATAAGACTAATACATGCTAAACTTAAAACAAAATGCAGGAAGTATAAACAATGTTATAATCTACCCATACATATTTCCATCAAAATCATGTAAACTAATAAGTAATGTCCACAGTCCATAATAATAAACATCATCATCATCATCATCATCATCATCATCATCGTCATCGTATATATATCAAATGTGTCTATACAAAAGGTACATCTTAAAATATGTATACATCAATGAAATCCATCCATCATGATATCCCCTATATTTATGTCTCATCATATCCCTTAGATGGAGTATCTAGACTCAAGAATATATCTTCATGCCATGGTGTACTTTGTGGAGGACCTATCACATGTGGAACCTACCCTATTGATCTCTCTAATTCCACTAGTTGCATAGATCTAATAGACATTGATCATATCATAGAGTACTCTCTAAATGATGCTTCCCTCTATTCTTATGGTACAACCCCCTCATATAAACTCCTAAAATATGTAGCTTGTTCCATCTCCCACATCACCTTATCTAATGTAGATAATTGTCCCTCTCTAACTAACTACACTCTAGCCTTTGCAAGCTTAGTCTAAATTTATGTCCCTTTCCTATTTATAACATTATATAAGAGGTTTGTCATCTGGCATCAATGTCTCTAAATCATGGGTAACTAATCCTATAGCCATATCATCCCCATTTATCCTATACACAATACCCTTTAACCTATCTACCTCAGTTAATAGTCACCTGATCTCTATAATCT
The DNA here is from genome assembly GCA_037957365.1 of Torreya grandis. Lineage (NCBI taxonomy): Eukaryota > Viridiplantae > Streptophyta > Pinopsida > Cupressales > Taxaceae > Torreya > Torreya grandis. The sequence goes on from JARHVA010004597.1 coordinate 1,185,550, forward strand.
AATCTCATCCACCATCAACTACACCCTATAATATAGATACCTCTTGGTGTAATCCATCAGTCTCCTTATCTTGATACCTAATCTCCTCTTAGAGTTTATCAATAAGATCATTCTCTTATGTAGATCTCAAAATATGTGAAGAGCCTATAGTATCCCCTTTCTCTACATGTATAACTCATGCTACTTTTGAAATAGTATCATGTCATGTATCCTCCTCCTCTATCTCTACCTCTACTAATGGAGTATCCCCCTAACCCTCTACTCTGTATCCACATCCATCTCAACCCTTACCTCTCTCAAAATCTCAATATCCTCTATATCAATAGTTTACACATCAAGAAGTTGGATAGCCTCCACAACATATCTTTTCCCTCATACCTATGATCAATTTAATCCTCTATCACCTATAAAAACACTCTTGATCTGGGATCCTAAACATTTGCCTCATATCTACTTACTCAATTTAGCCACTAATCTCTACCTTTATGTCCATGGTGTTGCATATGGCATTGTCAATCTCAATGGTCTCCATCGAGCCCACCCATATGCATATCCATCAACCAATTATATGTCAATAACATCTCTCATATCCCTCCATCTCATATTTTTTAATTGTGTCTATCTATACTCAGCAATATCCAAATCTATCATCATGCCCCACTATGGTCTCTCCCACACTAAATGAGTAAATACATGTAGACTACTGAGTATATGTTACATCACATCAAACTATCTCATCACCCTATATAGGTTATATCTCTCTATAATGTACACATGTATCCTAATTATGTAGCAAGTAGACATCATGTAGTCCATATTAATCTCCTCATGAGGAGAATGCCATAAAATCTCTATATATGGTCTCCAAGTGATATGGTCATCACCTAGATCATCAATCACTCTCTTATAAAACTTTAGATCACCCAAGTTTGGTCTAAAAATCCTAGTAATCACATGCCATGCATATGCCAGAGTCTCATCTTCATGCCATGTGTTGAGATTCCCAACTAACCTCTCAATTGAAATTTTCTCTAAGCACTAAACGTGTAGTAATATAAGATGCCATATCTCTACCTGACTTGAATAAACAAAGTGATGTAAATCATGGTATATATGTTCTAAAATTCATAAACCCCATGCAAAACTCTATCCCATCTCCATAATATCCTCAATCACATCTAACAAGCCAATAAGACATAGTATCCCATTCTTATTAAGAAGAAAAATGCCACTAACAATAGCCATAAGTATAATATTCAGGGAATACATCTCTAAATTCATGAAATAGTCTACATTGATCCCACCTCTAACAATCAAGATCAATCCATCACCAAAAATCTAGTATAATGTCACATCTTGAGGACTCTATCCCTAGTATACTAGTCTACCTTATATAGGGATACCCAAAATATGATATGCATCCTTGAGTGTATTGGTCATCTCCCCAATCAGTAAGTAAAAGATGCTCATCTCACTATGCCACCTCTATGTTACTACTATTAATAGAGCTCTATCAGCTTGAACCTCTAGCATCTGTGTAATGTAAGATAAACCACTTACCTTTAAAACATTAAACTCATAATCAATGAATATAGCCATGTATACCGTAGCTATAGATCTCTATTCTTACATCACCATTACTGGTAATACCTCTTAAAAATCAAGAGTGTTATCATTTTATTAGTTTTACATAAGCATTAAAATTTTCATTTTATTTACCATCTAAATACTTAACCATAATACACTTCAATCATATAAAAGCATATTCATTTATTGCAAAATCCTCTAAAAATTCAAAACTCTATTATAAAATCACTTATACCTTGTGAAAAAATCACTTCTTACTTTTAAAAAAACCCTCGTATATTTTAAAAATTTGCTACTAACATTCTATTAATAAAACTTCATTAACTTTAATGAAATCACTTCACACATTGATGATTTCACTGCCCTGTTAAGTGATTTCACTTCCACCCATAACAATGAAATTGAGAAGTCCTCTAAATCAAAATCATTACATATTTTGATGATTTTGCCTTATTTAATGAAATCTTTGTTTTTTCCTAGTGAAATCGCTAAAAATGGTGCCAAAATCATCATTTTTCAAAATAATAATTTTATTTTATTCCATTTTAAACCCTAATAAATGATAATATATTAAAAAAAATTCAAAAAACAAGTGACTTACAAAAGGCCCACTCCTCTTAAGTCTCTATAAAAATCTCACTCTCTTTAATTGGTGTTCATGGTGTGGAACATAGTCCATTTTTCCTCGCAAAGCTCAAAGCAAATGTCTCACTAAACAATTTTTAGCCCCTAACCTTGAAGATTAATTTACACAAATTATTTTCTAAACCACCATTGCTCCTATTTATATTTTTATAACTTCCTAACTATTTATTTCATTAAAGTTAAACCAATCAAGTGACATTGAATCAAATTATTATGGATTTGAATTCAAAATCTTGCAATTATCTAACAACATAAAATCCACAATCATTTTCAAAATCAATACCTTTTTTTATTTATAGATGCATAGTTTATTATTGTTGGGATATATCATTCCCACACTTACTCAATTGACCCCTACATTATTAGCAACAATAATAAGCATGCAATCTCTAAATGGTTAAACTATTATTTTTGAAATCTGTACTCTAGTTTTCATTAACTAGGGGCAACACTTTTATGCAACAAACATCTTACATATTTGACATCAAGTATGATGTAAATTAATTTATAGTTCATTCATATCATTTTTAACCATTTTATTTTTTCATCAATTTTGAACATTTGTCTATTTCTCGCACAAACCCTCAAAGGGGCATCATCACACTCATTTTCCTTCATTTAGGGTAAATTTTTCCTCTTCTATCATCAACATGTTACTTTTTCTACTATTCTTTGAAACGGTATTGATTTTCAACACTTTTTCAAAGAGGGGTAAATTTAGACACCTAAATTTCATTTAGTTTTGAAATGCACCTAAATCTATTTAATAATTCTTCTTAAATTAATAAATCACATTTCCTCCCAAATTTAAATAATTGAATAATTCAACATATTGAATAAGTTAATTATGCATCCTTAAATCCTTATTTTAAATAATAAAATATAGATTTTCCACCTATTCAAACAGTCTCCTAGATTTTTCTCCCTCATCCTAGCCAAATCCATAAAGTTATCCACCTCTTATGACTCATCCCCTAAGTTGTCAAGGAAATTGACTTAGTCTTGTTGGGTCAGCTAACCAAACCCACTCTTTGCTCAACCATTTTGAAAATGTCTCCATCCTCATGGGTGAGGACTCATTATCCACTATTGGAAAATTTGAAAAAGTCAAATTGATCCTCCACCATTGGTTCCTTTTTTAAGCATATATAAATAGGCTTGCAAATCTCTTTTTTCAAGCATTGTAATCATATCACAAAATATAGAGATCACAATCAAGAAACCAGAGCTCTACACACAAGCAAATCAAAGGAAATCAAAGTCTTCCTTTTGCACCAAAATGTTACCTATTCTCTCTTTGCATTAGAGGAGTGAGAACCACATACTTGAAAAATAAAATCAGATATACATCACAATGGAGAAATCTTTTACATTCAAAGTGTGAAATTTTTTATTATTGTCTTCTTTATTTTTTGATCTAACATAGTTGAATTTAATTTTAGATTAGGATTAGTTTACTTTATTTTCATATCTAAATTTAGCTCATACAGAAGGAACCCATTGAGTCTCAATCTCTCTAAGTACACACCCTAAGCGGTGCATCAAGAAATGGGTGAGTAGACAATTAGTTCTTCATAGGATTGTTATCAATTATTTCCACTTGTTACTAATCCAACTAGCTCATAAAATCATTCCCCTAAGCTTAGCCTCCTCTATTTCACACTCCTCTAATATTTTTCCACCTTCATTATCCCTTTTCCCAACCTAAAACCTCTTTTTATAGTTAACATGACTATGTCAGCTATGTCGACCTTGTACTCTTATTTAGAAAAATTATTTATGGTTTAGGTCAGTGCTTGGCTGACCTAGTCCATGACTTAGTGATTTTTTGTTAATAATGATATTAGGTTGACCTTGTTGATCAAAACTTTTAGAAGGGTTTAGGGTTAGATACACCTATATAAACATAATCATTTTTACATTATTTAGAGAAGAGAAGAATAAGTAAGATATATCGTGCATCTACTTATCCACCATTCTACTTGAGGAGCAAGCTTAGGTTTTCCTACTTTGGAGATATGGATCTTATCTAATGGAAAAGTATTTTGGATACATTGATAAGTTGTGTAGCCTAGATATGATTTATCCTTATCATCCTTACATACCATAACAACTTCTTATAAACCACCTTGGGCAAGGAAGATATTGAGGCTCGATGGGTTAATATTTAAAGGTAAGTACACATAACTTTATTCTTCCTTTGTAAGAGTAGATAGATATGTATTTGCACTTATCTTCCATGCATTAAGAATCTGTATACATTAAAATGAGTATATGTCTTTTATGCATGTTTTTTTTTGTTGTTTATTACCCCCACTTTGTGCCACAAGCTTTGGTGATTACTAGATTAAAATTTTACTTTACTTGTTATTAGTATAATTAATATGAAAACATAGGACCTAGTTAGGGTTATTACCTAGTTTTGCTTGACTAGAGACTTTGGAGCCCTCCCTAGTGATATTATTGTGATAAAAGACCCCTTGATTAGGTCTAGTGGATCTATATTGGTCATGACCCAATTATCTAATGTATCCCCAATCAGAAGTGTAAGTAGGATCTATCTTCCTTGAGCTAGGATTGACTTGTAGATGTGATGCATTTCTAATTACATACATTAACTATGTAGTCAACTCAAAAATAATAGAGTTTTAATATTTTGGAAATTTTAGAAAGATTATGGCTATAAAATATTCTTAATAACAACTTATAATGGGAATTTTTTAATAAAAAATTAGTCCAAAATTAACCTTGTTGTAGGAAGAGAATGGATTTTGCATGGAGATCACCTAAGTGTGATGATGAGTTAAAATTGTGATGAACTGAAGAAGGCTAAAATTAGGAGATTGAGTGTGCTAGGCATGATTGGAAGTGAACACAAGGTCATGAGAATAATGAATCTGAAGCTATTTGGGCAAAACATGTGAAAACTAAAGTTATGGTCATTAATTTTAGAAGGCATTTTCACTGTGATGGAACCATCACTTTATGTAGTGGGTGGTTGTAAAACCATTACCTAAGGTGAAAAAACTATCATACATTATTTCAATATCATCTTCATTTTAGTTCAAAATTGCCTCCTATATTACATAACCACCATGGCAATTATGTAGCCTAAGGGATAGTTTCATAATCTAAAGGGATGGTTCAATCACCTAGGGTATTAGTTTTGTCATCTAAGGTTTATTTTTGAGATAAGGCAAAAATAACATGGAAAGGTCAAACGTAGAAATGACATGGGAAGGTCAAAATTAAGGGGACTAAAAGGGGTCAAGAGAGAAATAGGGAAGCATAAGGAGGGAATAGAGATAGAGAGTTCCCAATGGATCAAAAAACAAGAGGTCACTTTAGAAAATAACACAAGGTGATGAGAATAAGAAACATGAATCTAGTTGTGTAAAACACTTAAAATTTGAACTTATGAGAGCAAATTTTGGATGGTATTTCCACTACGATAGAACTATCACTTTATGTAGTGGTTCATTTCAAACCCATCTCCTAAGGTGACAAAACTAATGTACATTATTTAAATACCACCACTATTTTAATACAAAACTACCTTTTTATGTTAGAACTACCTCTTATATTATATAACCACCATGGTTGTTATGTAGCCTTGGGGGTAGTTTCATAATATAGAGGGGTAGTTCTATCACCTGGGGCATAAGTGATGGAATTTTTTCTTTATGTATTGGGTGGTTACAAAACCATCACCTAAGGTGACAAAACTATCATACATTATTTCAAAACCATCATTGTTTTAATGCAAAATTATCATTTTATGTTAGAATTACCTCCTATATTACATAACCACCATGAACATTATGTATCTTGAGGGGTTATTTCATAATATATAGGGGTGGTTTCATCATTTAACCATTACTTTATGAATTGGGTGATTTCAAAACCATCGCCTAAGGTGACAAAACTATATTACATTATTTCAAGACAATAATTATTTTAATGTAAAATTGCCTTCTTATGTCATAATAATCTCCTATATTACATAACCATCATGGTGGTTGTGTATCCTAAATGGAGTTTTCATAATCATTGAAATCAAGAACATCATAATAATCTTGTAAAAGGATGAAATGCAAAGACAATGTAAATCATATAATATCCAGAGAATTACTTTCTTAATATAATGGGGAGACCTTGCATAAATAGGCAAGGAAATATAAGAATAAAGCCTAATTAACCAATGTGGGATAAATTTACAAATTAAAAAACTAATATAAATATAAAAAATATATATATATAACTTATCAAACATGATAATATACTCTAACACCCCCCCAAGTGAAGTTGGGGGCTAACAATAGCAAAAAAAAGATAAAATAACATATCCACAATATGAGTCTTAGAAACAAGGCCTAATCAGGTACTCATGTATAATATATATTCATGAAAAAAATAATATTTTATCACAAACACCCCTCAAGGGAAACTTTTGAAACCCAAACAAAGGTACTTATGACATAAAACCTATTTCCTATGTTATCCTTGTGAATGGTCCATTTTATTAGTTTTGGAGTAAGACCTAGGTTATCAAGCAAGTGAATTCATATTTATGTGTTATCAATTCAATTATTAAGTCACTTAATTCTTAATTCATCCAATAAAATTTCCATATGCCTTCAGATTTAGCATATTCTCCTTTGAGATGGTTTTGGTGATTTAGTCTCTTCAATAAGGTACAACTGTGTTATGAGTTTCTAGTGTTTGAATGGTTTATAAATGATGTCATCATGATATTAAAAATAAAAAAAGCCCAATTAATTCTAATTATTCATGAAAACCAATTAAAGTGAGGTTTAAGAGGCCATACTCTCTCAAGTTACCAAGAGTAATTTAAGTTCTAGTAGTACACTTTCATCTCCAAACCTTGGTGAGCAAGATAAGAAGAGTGTCATGACAAGTGACATGAAATAAGGAGAGAAAAAAGTTGATATGATTTGTATAAGATTAATTTCATTATTTATACCTTTTTATATGTTAAATGACACTCATAAGGATCAAAATACCCAAGAAAAGTCTATTTTAGAATGAATGTACTAATCAGTCCTACCTTATGATCATTGATATTGATGAGGAGTGTGTATGAATAAGAAGAGCATAAGTTTGACCTCTCCACCTTACCCAAAGAATAAATTGAACCCTATGTGTAAATATCAAATTAATGTGCTTGTGAAATCATTTAAAGGATTCATCTTTCCAAAATGTCAATAGCTAATGGTCACCTACAACAAACAAGGAGGTTACAGAGGTGTGAGGAAATGATTTATTTCATGAGCCAACTAAAGTTTCAAGAACACAAATTTAAACCACTTCCTCCTCAATATTCAAGTGGAAAATATATGGAGCATAAATTAAAATATTCTCATATAATTTTTGTTAGGTGGGATGATGGTGAAGGTCAAAAAGGGAAATGACTACCTATAGTAGTCATAAGGAGTAGAAGATTGAAGAAGTAGGAGTTTTTGTTTGAGAGCCCAACTTAAAGATCAAGAACAAAATTTGAGGAGATATAATGCTTTAAACTAAGGATAAAATTGAAATAAAATAAGAAAACATTTTTTTAATGTTTCTAAATCAAGTCATAAACATTATAAATTTGCATTATTTGAAGAAACTGGGTAGTTTTGTTAAAATTAAGGTACAAGTGACGTTTTGTTTCACCCCATTCAACAAACCTTATGGTAAATTGGATGTTACCCAAGTATATTATGGAGGGTAAAAAGAACCAAAAGAGGATATAAGAATAAATATTGTCTTTATGACTAATCTCCCACCTCTATTCAGTCTGTATAATAAGGAAAAATAATCATCTATAGTAGTCAATATGAAGATACTCCAAATGATCATGTTTGAACATGGAAATAAGAAAGGATCAAATGGAATTCAACCATGTAGAGCTTAAAAATAAAATATGATTCTATAGGCTCACTCAACCACTTCACATATACTCCATAATGTTGTACTCAATCCGTACAAGGTTGAATGATGACCTATAACCATAGGCCTATTGTAAAAAGTGAGTTAAGATGAGGATGGAAGTCAAGATTTTAGAGCATAAAGTGAAGTATAAGTGTTTTAAAAAGGGACTGATGGTATTATAAGTTTCATAACCTTAAATCTCACTCCAAATTTGGTGTGAGATCACAACTTATAGCCATTCATTATTTGAATCAAGTAGTGGTATGAGAGAAAATCTAGAGCTCAAGGTAGTTCAGTGATGAGATTGGTTTTATGAATACTTTAAAGGAGGAATAATGACATTTTAGGGTTCATGACCTTAAAATTCACTTCAATTTTGAACACACACATATTCCACTATATTTTTCAACACGAAATAGTCACTTATAGCTACCCTTTTGGGATCAAGTAGTGGTATGTAAGAAAGTATAAGAGAACCAAATGGAGTGATGAGAAATATGATTCTATGGCATTCAAGAAAACCAATTCAAAGTAAGGACATAATCCTAAATATTAAAATACATAATCATGATATTTAAACATCACTTATCTCAAATAAACAATCAAGATGAATCCCTATAGCTATCTTATTCAAGTTTCTCATCATGGTTTGTGTCATGAGAAAGAGATAGTTCTTATGCCTTATAAGGTTTTTAATCATGAAGGTCCCTTAAAGGTGATTGTAAATAACTTTTAAAAGTTTATAAAATTATCATAAAATCTCAAGGTATTAACATTAAATTTCTAATAAATATCTAAAATCAAGGTTATATTTGAAATGTCCACACACAGTCCTAAGCTTGAGGGATAGTTTGGAGAAATTGAAGGGTCGAAGATGCTAGAGAGGTGATATAACATTAAAATTTGGTAAAGAGGATTATTATGACTTATGTTAGGTTTTAATGACATATATTTGTAACAAATAATAAGGAAATAATCCATTATTTTGTTGCATACTTGAGGCACTCTCTAAGTCATGCATGCAAGCAGCCCACTAGCTAATTTTGAGAAAACATCATCCACAAACCAATATATGCAATATTAAAGTATGAAAATTTGTATATATAATTTTAATGTGTGTTTATACCTATATACGTTATTAATATATTAACTTTACGAATTTAAGTGTTCATTTTTTGACATAGTCCCATGCTTGTCTAATGATAGTCAATATGGAGTGAAGAGACCTTTCTTGAGCTCTACAGGTTTGGAAAAGGGTTTGGAGCTCATTGAAGTGTTTGTGAAGATAAATATTATAATAATAAATATTAAAACACATTTTTATATTGATCACCTTCATAATTCAATGCAAATCATGCCCTTGAGGGCTAGCATAAGCAAACAGGCTTGTATACTGTACTAGTAATGGGGTCATACAAATGAACAATTGATAGTGATTCAAGAGATCAAATAGATATTTGAAGGTAAATAAATATGATACTGAAAAATAATCATATTATAATTATATATAAACTTAGGTGGTATAGGAAAAAGTACAAAACCTAGCCATTAGGGTTTCACATGCTTAGTTGTCAAGAAACCCTTTATAATATATGAGTGCATAAAAGGAAAAAATGATAGAATTATTTGAAATTAAAGGATTATTTAAATTTTTAATATGTTTTATCTATTATAACTCTATAAAACTTTCATTGGAAGGGACTTTCAGACCTCTGACATCTATACACACAAAGGCAAGTAATCATTCTTACACACACAATCTTAAGAGACTATGGAGATCAAGTGAAGCTTAGGTAGAAAAAATAGATAAAAGGGGTGAAAATGAATGGGAAATAATTTATTATGAATAAAAAATAACCTACATATGTCTCATACCTCCAACACCCAAATTTGGCCAATTACGCCTAAAAGCTAGTTTTAGGCATATAAGGCCTATATCACATTAAAGCACATTCAAACCTTTAAATTAAACATGAATTCATGAGAAGGTTTAATGGGATGGTAACTGAAAATTAATGTGTTTTAAATAAAATATAGGTAAAATAAATATCACATTGGTCCTTAAGGAGCTAAATCAAACTATTCAATCTTGACACTCATTTCAGCCCCACTTTTTGAATACTCGTATCTTTCACCCCATAAGGAATTGGGCCAAATGATTTTAGTATGTTTTGAGGAAAAACATTTAATTAAAATAAATTAAGGATTTATGCTTGTTTATATGTTGAGGTTTATGAACTATCATTAAGACTATAATTAGGTACAAAATGCATGCAAAACCTCATAATCAAACTTTTTATGTACGTATCTTTGCACACATTATATATGGGAACCCAATAATATAAATAAATTTTAAAGATTAAATTAAATAAATATACATGGAAATAATTTCTATAATATATTTCTATGTTTTATGAATGATCATTAAGAAGGTCAACCTATTTGAGCTGCTAAAGACCATGTTTTGACCAGTTTTATGTTTTTGAGCTCATAATCCCATGAAATAACCTATAATCACTTTTTAAAAACCTATATAAAGTAGGTGAGTATTTTAATCTCATTTTATACCTATTTTTTAGAAGAAATTGGAATGTGTGGGTGCTTAAGAGGCCCAAAATAGCCTTAAAATGACCATTTTTGCAAGTTTTTAAAAGATGAAATTTTATAAATGCATGAAGGAATCTTAATGGGACATAAATCATAATTATATAGAAATAAGAGCCATTAATATGGGTTTATATGGTGCCTTACTAAGCTAAAAGGTCATAAATTCAAGTTTTCTAGTAATTTGTGAATGGTTGTAGGTTTAATGGAGATTTCCACCATTGTTGTAGGTCTTGAAGGTGGCATAAAAATATTTTTTCTCCCTCATATAAATTATATGTATTTTTTTAATCCTTATAAAGGTCAAAAATTGGTTCTAATGGTGAAAAATGGCCTTGGGAGTAGGTTTTAGGATAATTAGTTGAAGGTGGCTTGAGCTTGAAGACTTTCATCAATGGAGTCCAAGAGATTTTTAGGTTCCATGGTGTCTTTTGTAGCTTGGAGGAGAAAATATGAGTTGAGAAAAAATATCAAAAACTCAAAATTAACCTTTAAAGTTAGTGCAAGCATCAAATTCCAAGATAACTTACCATGTTACCAAGTAACTTCTAAAAACCAAGTGGAATGGGGTGTAGAAGTCAAGTGGAGGAATTTTGGGGAGTTGAGAAACAAGTTAGAGAATTCAATGAGGCTTCTAGATCTTTGGAGACTTTTCTCAAAGTTAGTAGTGTGTGATTTCATCTTCCTCAAATAATTTTATCTTCTAGTGCCTTTTTAGGCCAATGGGAGAGCTTAAATACCTTTTTGACTTGAGAGGGTTAATTTGTTAATAAAGATTAGTTCCTAATTGATTTGAAAGTTTTTGAAACTCATCTATCTTTTCCTATTATTTGGTGGAGCTCCATGGAGGGTGATTGAGTCACATTTATTGATTTCTAAGAGCTTCTTGTTCTTCTCTCCTCCTCATTATGGATATATAAGAGACTTGTTATATTCATTGTAAATATGATCCTCATTTTATTATGGTGTATCCCTACTCATTTTTGTAAAACAACCTCTTGAAGAAATAAGATAACTTATTTTACCTATCTCTTTTCTTACATCTAGTGTTTTGGTCAGCTTGTGTATGATTACTTTGTGGAGGAGTGTCCTTTCTTTCCCTTTTTTAGGTATTTAAAGGCATTTTTAGGTCTAGACTTGTGATTTTTGATCACTGATGATGGTATAGTGTGAGTTTTGATACTCCTCTATGCTTCACCTCTTTTCTAGTGATCCTGGTTTAGAAATATTGATGCAAAATGAATAGTTTGATAGATTATGTTAGTGAGGGTTATATTTTATCTTCCTTGGTGTTATTTTCATGCAATTTGGAGTATATTTTAGTTTCTTGCATCACCTTGTTTTATGTTTTTAGTCATCCCTTGCAACCCTTCTATCCCTTTTCCAAGAAAAATCAGTAGTTTAGGTGATCTACCAAGTGGAACCAACCTTATATAGAGGTTAAACCCCATCATAAGATAACCATAGCCTAGGTTTGATTCCATTTCTTATCCAAGAGTGAGAGATCCTAAAGAACCCTCTCACAAGGTTGAAATCCTAAGCTACGATGGATTTTGGTACACCTAGTGGAACTACTACATTCTTCACTTCACTAAAGGGTTCTTGGTGTTGATATTTAGTAAAATCAGCCTTTAAAATTATGTTCACAAACATCAATGGTGACTCCACTATGAACATTAACTGGTCAAGTAGCCTAATTTCCTAGAATTAGAATTTTTGTATTATAATAAAACCACTTTTGATCAAAATGATTATTTTATACCTCAACATCACTCATATAATTCTAATAACATTTATGTGTTTCCCCCAAGTGGTCCTCAAGTAAATTATCAATCCTATCATGTCATTTTCCTCCATCCCACCCCTACATATGAACAAGATCAGTCTCCTTTACATTCAAATTAGTCCTATAATCTGTCTTGTCAAGATTATGTTTATCTTATTATATCCTTGTCCAGATTTAAGTAAACATCATCAAATTATATGGAGTTAATAATGGAGATTGGTAATGGTTTATAACTTTCTTCAATCATCCCTATCCATGTTATACAAGAGGTAAGGAGTTCTCTTTGGTTGGTCAAGAATAGATGGTCAGTTTGTGAGGGTGAATAATAGGTAGTTTGTGAGAGGGAGAACAAAATGTGATTGAGAAGCATGGTATAAAGCTTAGAGAGTGTGTTGATATCTTATGAAGATCAATAGGCTCATTTAAATTAGACCTATGTGTCCTCTCCCCTATAAGAGCCTCAAGCTTAGCCTCCAAGAGCTTTAAATCAAACCTCTAACTAACCTTATCAAGAATTAGAGAAATAATACTAGACCAAGGGAGAGAAATCATGGAAATCAATAAGGAGGTTGAAATTGGATAATAATTCACCATTCATGACATGGATGGGATAAGGATATTATTTCATGAGTTTTGGAATGTGTGGGCATCCATTAAAGAAGGTGAGTTTCCACATGTTGAGAAACTAAAGATGAAAAATTGGGTACTATCCATTGAAGAGGTGTTATAACATTGGGAGAGAGAACATATCAAATAAAAACAAATTAGTTTACCCTCTCCTACCCCTACACACACTCTCCTTCAAGAGAATGAAGACATCCCACCATGGATCTCTCCCTATGCCAATGATCTTAGTTACACCATGCTATCCCTTAAGAGAAAACCTTCTCCTTTACCCATGCAAGATCAAGAAGATGAGAAGGTGGATCAATCTCATACATTTTCATCTTGGAAATAAATTAAAGAGTACCTTCAAAATAAATAAGAGGTGCCTCTAGATATGGTCTAATAATCTATCCAAAAGTATGAAGGAGGGGTTGGCCTATTTAAAGATCTTCCATTTAGTTGTTTTGATCATTAAAATAAACAAGATTAAACCTTTGAAATGGTTATAAAAATCAGTCAGTTAGCCAACCATGAAAATGATGCCCCTAAGTAAATCATGAATAACTTCTTAGATTCTCTTGACAAGTTTGAGGAGCCTATTATGGTGGAGTTTCAATTGGATACTATGAATAAATTAGTGTATCAGTATATTTGGCATGGGTTTGACATTTTTGAATTGGTCCTTGAATAATACATATTAGAACTCTCTCAAGATCAACATGAACTAGATTCTAAATAGACTATTGAACATCCATTATGTAGTGATGAGAAAAAATACAAATTATATTTTCATACATTTGATCATGAAGAGAGAGATGTTAGTTGTTTTAGGTAAGAAAATGAAGAAGGTGAAAATGAGGTTGTAGCATTTGATCAATCTCAGAATGAAGTATCACTTGGAGGTAGTGTTGATGTCTTCAAATTTGAAGAAGATTGGTCAAATCAAGAACCTCAAAAGCATGATGAGTTACAATTTTATTGTAATGATGAAACTCCATTCTATATATATGAAGAAGACCAATCTATATGTTATAGATTGAGTCTTGGTGAAGTTGAGACTCTCTCTCTTACAAGTGACCAAGAGGAAATTGCCTTTTGCGATGAACTAGAACTCTTTTTTCTGAGCCTAGATAATCAACCTTCATGTACAAAAGAGTCATCAAGTGAAAATTTTGAAAGTTCTCCTACAACCCATAATAGATTGAGCTTAGAGATATTTCCAAAGGATAAATACCAACATCAAATAAGGCTTGAACTAGTAAGGGATTTTATATACATTGGAGACATGTTTGTCTGATTTCATCCATTGGAGAGCATGCCAAAAGGATTAGCAATCAAGTAGCCTAGTTCACCAGCTTTGGTGCATCCCAAACAAGGTATTTTTCATCCTTATCCATTAAAATTTAATGATGCTAAAATCTTCCCATTTGATCTAGGAGGAAAGTACATGTGAGTTACAGCCTTGTACATAATAGAGTAGATTTTATTATTTTCCTCTAAGTGCCTTGTGCACATTTCCCTTTCATTTTGTGTTTCCATTCCCTAAGTGATTTGAGCACACTATTGTTTTATTTTTGGTTGTCATTTCTATTTTTAGAGTTCCAATCATAATATTTTTATCCTTTTGATTAGTTGAAAACTAAATTGAGAAAGACTTTTGTGATCCCATAAGCCCAATGGATAGACTAAGGCAACTAGTATTTTTCATAGACAGGCATGAAATTCCAAGTGTTCACCAAAAATGTTGGCCAAAATTGGCCTACATAAAAAATATTATGTAGATGGATTAGGCCACTCTCCTAGACCATTTAGTGATATTTTGTCTCCATGACTAGTCTCTTTCTAGTCCTGACTTGATGTTGTAGTGTAGTATCTTAAAAGGTCTTGGTGTGGTGTTGGGAGCTATGTAGGGTCCTAGTGAAGTGGATGATCTAATGGTGGAAGGATTAAAAAAACTAATTTAACCTACCTCATTTTTCTTGGACTCTTTTGAAACACTTTAGCAAGTTTAAGGTAAATTTGAAGATTTGAAGGAAAAAGCCTTGAAATGGATCTTGAATTGCAAGTGAAGGATCTAGCTAGATTCTAAGGTGTTTGAGAATTTAGGGGTAGGAAGGAGGATTTTAAAAAGTTTCATAGATTATAATGTGCCAAAAATTATGTCCAAAGAAGCCAATTTTCCCAAAGATGCTCAAACATGCATTAGATGACTTGAGGGGCTTCTAAATAAAAATTTTAAGTAAAAAAAGTGACTTTTTAGAGAATTAAAATTTGTTTTGAATTAATTTCTCCTTATTACAGATTTTATTACCTATTTATACATTAAATTCTTTTTCAAGTCATTTGGAGTGGAGGAGAGGAGTTTGGGAGCAAAAATATGCATTTTTGGGATTTTTAGAGAATTAGTTGAACATGTTTTTGAAGGTTTTGATTAGTACAGAAGATCAAAACTCATATTAAAGCATATAAGGTGTCCATAATATCCCCTCTTATGCCTCTAAAATCATATACACTGATAAGAACCAGCATAGGTAAGGAAAACCTATTGGTTACAAACTAGGCATGAAATAGGTTTTCTACCATTAATGGGGCTATAAGCACTTAAAAAGTTTTCCGTAAGTAATTAAAAGTAATTTAAATCATAAAAAATCTTTCCCAAGTGTTGGATTTCATAAACAAGCTTCTAGTTCTTCATGATAAGGGAAAACCATTTTGGTGCAGTCTTGGACAATTCTAGGAAGGCTTCAAATTTTCACTCGGTATGGTTAGGAGAAAGAGAGTTGGGCCAAAATATCTTGGTAAGTGATAGGGACCCTAGTTTCATTCCACTTTTTTATATATTTTTTAAGGTTCATCTCCCCATATTTATGAATAATCGCTAATAGAGAAGGGGTGTTTAGATGGCCTATTCATCTAGATAAGGTCCAAGTTTTCTTCTATTTCTTCACCTAATAATTAAATGAAGAATAATGGTTTTAGTGGAGGAATTTTAGGTTAAAATAGGTACTATTATAATTATTTTCATCAGGTAAATCCTTTTAGGAAGGTACTTATGAAATAAAACCTATTTCCTATATTATCCTTATGAATGGTCCATTTGATCAATTTTGGAGTAGGACTTGGGTTATAAAGCAAGTGAATTCATATTTAGAGGTTATTAAGTAAATTATTAAGTCACTTATTTCTTCATTCATCCAAAAAAGGTTCCATCTCCAGATTGAGCATAGTCCCCTTTGAGATGGTTTTGGTGATTTAGTCTCTTCAATAAGGTACATTTGTAGTTATGAGATTCTAGTGTTTTAATGGTTTATAAATGATTTCATCATGATATTATAATAATAATTTTCCAAATAATCCTAATTATTCATGAAAATTAGTTTAAAATGAGGCTCAAGAGGCCATATTATCTCAAGGTACCAAGATTACTTTAAGGTCTAGTAGTGAACTTTCATTTCCAAACCTTTGTGAGAAAGATAAGAAGAGTGTCATGATAAGTGACATGAAGGAAGGAGTGAAAAAAGGTTGAGAGGTTTGTAGAATATTCATTTCATTATTTATACCTCTTGAGATGGTAAATGACACTCATTAAGATTAAAATACCCAATAAAAGTCTATTTTGCAGTGAATTTACTAATTAGGCTTGTGTTATAATCATGGAGACTAATGAGGAGTGTGTGTGAACAAGAAGAGTATAAGTTTTACCTCCATATTACCCAAAGCATCAAGTGGACCCTATGTGGAAATATCAAGTCAACAAGCTTGTGAAATCCTTTCAAGGATTCATCTTGCCAAAAGGTCACTAATTAATGTTCACCTATAGTAAACAAGGAGGTTACAAAGGTTTGAGGAGGAAATGATTTATTTCATGAGCCAACTCAAGTTTCAAAAACACCAATTTAAACCCCTTCCTCATCAATAGTCAATTGGACACTATATGGATCATCAAGTAAAAGATGCTTGTAGAAGTTTTGTTAGGTGGGATGATGGTGAAAGTCATAGAGGAAAATGACTACCTACAACAATCATAAGGATTAGAAGACTAAATAAGTAGGCATTTTTGTTTGAGATCCCAACTTAAATATCAAGAACATAATTTGATGGTGTATGCACCTAAAATTTCTCTCTTTATTACTATCACTAATATTATTATTATTCAACACTAATTCCACTTACTTCAATTTATCTCGCTAATATCCCCCTTTATCTCACTATTTTATCCTATTTATAGCCATTTATCTAATATCCCTCTTCAATAATTCTTCATTCACCATCCTTAGTCTAATCCCACCATTTAATTAATTATATCCTAATCCCTATTATCATAATATAATCCTAGTTATCCATTATATGGGAGTTTAAAATTATTATAACCCCACCTACCCACCTACTAACCTACTCCTTAGGTATTCCTACATCCCTAAGATTCCTAATCCTCATTAAATCCCCTCTAATCATCCATTATCCCTAAACTAATTGAGAATCCTCTAGAACAAGAGAAGCCCCTCCAAGACTCTAGAAGTCTCTAAACTAGTGACTTCTAAATAATTTTTAATTCCTATAAAATTCCCTCCATTTTCTTATTTAAACAAGCTCTCTCTCCACCCTAAAACCAACTTGAATCCTCATAGAAAATCCATGTCCATTTAGAAATTAACTAGAATTTCTATAACACCATTATGCCAAAATTAATCCTCAATTAAGCACCCATAATCCATTATCTTTGATCAAGCATCCATGCCAATATGAGTCTATATGCAATCACTTGATCATTTGTAAATCCTGGAAGGAGGTAATATGAAACAAGGAATTTGGTAAGCTTTTATATCATTTTAATTTGTTTTATGAATCCTTCCTAATAGGTAGTTTACATTTTGAGTTGGATTAACTTTTTTAATTCATAGTGTGCTCAAAATCCTATTACAATTTGGTGATCACGATGGGACTGGATTAGCTCCTAATTAATCAATTTTGCTTGTTAGTTGTTCTCACTAGTTTATAGGTCAAAATTTTGAAATTTTGTGTACCTAGGTTGTAGTTACAGGTTTGTACTGGTATTTGTGACATTATCAAAACTAATCATGACATTACCCCCATAAGTCATGATATTATTTTAACCATCGACTAAACCACTAACATTTTGCCTAACCATTTAGGTTTTTGTCTTTTGACAATCCCACGACTTGATAATCATGATACTGTCTAGTAAGTCATGATTTTATCCATCTAAGTTATGATTTTGAACCTAACCATCCATTTTAATAGTGCAAGTTTAATTTTTTTCAAAAATACCACCATTTTTGAATCATGAGTTTATTAATGAGACTTGTGGTATTGTATTAATAAGTCATGATTTTGATCTACAATGGTTTTATGTCTATAGGAATATTTGATAAAACCATGACTTAACAAGTCATGGTTTTGTCCCATGATCCACAATATTATGACCGCTAGTCATAGTTTTGTAAAATATCCATTGTTATTTTGTTTTCTTCATTTTATTTTCCCTCCCGTATATATCTATATTAAAAATTTGAAAACACAACTTTTATTTTTTTTGTCATGCATAGATAGCATCAGGAAACTTACCAAGTTGAAATATAGTTGCATCCTTGGAGGGAAATCACTGAGTTAGCAAGAAATAAGGCATATAAAGCATGGGATAGGTAAGGGAATCAGTGTAGAACTTGACCCAAAAAACCTAAGCCATTAAAACTTGATATATATTTAATGTTTTTGAAAATTTATGATCTTTTCTATTTTAGAGAGCATTCGATATATATCTTGAATCCTTTTGTATTAATAATCAAATAGTTTTTGTTTGTCAATTCATAAGTGCAATCAAGGTCAAAAGATAGATGCCATGGTTGTAAGAATAACATGTTGCTGACCTCCTACTCTATTGTGTCACATATTTGTTGAATTAACATGGATTTGAATAGTAGGAGTATGGTATATGCAATAGTTTTCAATGGTTTTCCTTTTTCTCGCTAGTCTTACCAATCCAACCTTTTCAATATTTTTGTTGGATGTATATTTTATCATATTTTTAATCTGCTTTTAAGATATGCATTTCCATCCACATGGAATATAACTCACCCAAGTCAAATATTTAATTCTTAAAAGCTTTTGAGGATTAACAATACTTCCATTTGCATTTTATCCCTTAATAGTGACATTGAACTATCTAACCACGATATTGTAGACATAGTAATGGTTTTGTAAATTTGACTTGATCCTCTTTATTTTTTGCCATTTGGTTGTTGGTTCTGGAAGGGTAGACTTATAATTAAATTTAACCAAATCCACTCTTTAGAAAATCTATTTTTTCTCAATTGTGATTAGTATATCATTTTGTCTTTATGGTCAATTTTTTTGAAAATATCATAAAATTTAGCCTATAGTTCATCATGGTCACTGGGATATAATAAATTTTTGGAATTTTAGATAATCTGGTTGCATAGGCATTAGTTTTATATAAATCTAGAGATTTTGTCATTATACACAATATCACCGCTAACAATTTATTCTCAATAATGGTTTTATCATTTGGAGTCATGATTTTGTGGTTTATGACAAAACTATGATTATCAATTTTATATTTATTAGTGATATTGCTGGTTCAAATCATGATATTTTATAGTTAACCCTTGTTTTGCAGGTGAACATCATGATCATCTCAGTTTCAATATCACTACTCATAAGTAGCAATTTTGAACCCTAGTTGCGGTATTGAAGTCTCTATTTGTGGGATTGCCTAGTGTATTTATGCATTTACAAAGAGTCATAATTTTGAATAAAATAATTAAAAGTAATAATATTTATGTTTTAGGATCTATCTCTTTGAGTGACACCTAAACTAATAATCCATGTACTTATAAGCTACCTATCAAAGAATCTATTTGGCATTCTAAAATTCAAATCTTGATTATATATTTTGTCTTGTATATATCATCTTGTTGTGAAAAATTATTCCTTGTATATACTTGTGAGAGAGAGTGTGTGTGTGTGTGTGTGTGTGTTAATTTCTAAATAATCATTTTATTGTGTCCATCACACATAGGTAATTAAATTATTCAATTAATTATATCATGTGCTTTATCTATTTATTAACCCCTTCCCCTCTAGGATAACACATGATGTCAAATTGACACTCATGCATAGGGTTAGTATATAGGGGTTAGTGTCATGTATTTCATCACCATGTATTGACCAAACTTCATGTTATGACAAAGTATAAAAATTATGGACAATTATTGTTAGGCTAAGTGATTGACCCCATATAGGTCATCCATGAAGGGGAAGAATTAAATCTCTGAACGAGGCATTAGACAACACCCTATATGGACTTGGGCCCCAACATACCTTTGTGTGTATTGGGGATGCCTTTAGAGAGCCTATTTAACATAGAATAAGACCTTCTAGATATAACAAGTATATTGCTATAAGAGGTAAGAAAAAATCCAAAGTAGCCATCAAGTGCAAGTAGGGTTGAGAGGGTCTGGTCGATTATATAATGGATCACTAGCCTATAGCCTTACTTGTGAAGCTATTATATGGTTCACATCAGGTTACACACCCATTAGTTTACTAATCATATGTTGTAGATTACTTTTTTGGGTGTGTGTTATGCTAAACCCATGTTGTTTGTGAGCCAAATCACCCTTCCCCCAAAACTTCACACACATATATACATATTTTGCACAACTTATCTTGTACATCCTATCATCTTGTATATTCTTGCATCATCTCATATCATCTTTTATATCCTTACCACATATTTATCCCATCATCCTTTGTATATATCCTAATAAGTCATTATCTCATCATACAATATTGTCTTTGGATATCTTTGACTTAGTCTTATTCCATCTCCCATCTTGCCTAACCATATACACTTATCATTTATCATACCACCTAGCATCCCCCATCTTATCATCATCACCATCTCGATTCCATCCCTAATCATCACCCTAAATCCTAATCACATATTATATATCTTAAACCCATCCCCTTGTACCTAATTTATTCTCTTGTACAACCTACTGGTCTTATCCCATCTTGGTTCCACCTATAATTCATCCATCACTTGCCCATAGTAATCATCATATTTTCCACACCTATAATGCATCATCATTTTATATTTTATCTCATATACCATTTTTTCTTAAACATATTCACCCATCCTTGGTCATATCCCTATCACCAACATCTTTTACATCCTTATCTCATTAGTCTCTTAAGAAAAATCCTTTCATCTTGTACATCCTTATTTTTTACATATCATTCTCTTACAACCTTCTCACATCCATCATCCTTGATTTTATCCCATCCTAGTCATACCCATTCATCATTAGCCACATCCCCCATCACCAATATCTCATTTTATATATTCTTAACATCATCTTGTATATATTATCCTCTTGTGCATCCTTTTTTCCTTATTCTTGTCTTTGTAAAACTATATCCACCATATCTTCCAAACTTGACCTTATCTATATTTGTTTCACCATCATCCCCATATCATTTTGTCTCAATTTTCCTTCATTTTGTATATCCTTATCATCATCATTTTGTAGCCTTTTCATCCCATCCCATGTCTTGTATTAATCCCATCCACTCATCATTGGCCACATCCCCATCACCTATATCTTGTCTTAAACATCATTTGTTATCTTATATATCCTCTAGTCACATCATATCCTAGTCATATCCCATCACTTACATTTTATCTTATGCATCTTCCATTCCCCATCTTTCCTTCATCCCATCCTAATCTAGTCATATCCACCTATCATTTAGTCATCTCCCCATCACTCATAACCTAATCATCATCTTATATACCCTCTTGTGTATAGTTTTATTTTCTTATACATCCTACTAGTCATATCACTTTCTATTCCCACTTATAATTTGTCATATCCTTATCATATAATAATCACATATTGATACATCATATCATAATCACATCATATTCTATCATCTATATCTTGTCCTAAGTCTAATATCAATCATTTATCTTGACCTTGTCCTCATCACCCATCTAGCCTAATCTCACCCTCATTTTATCCTAGTTGTCTATTTAGGTTCTAAAATATCCTCATATCATTACTATTTATCACCCTCACCCCATCCCATCATTTACCCCTTCATCACTTCAACATCATCTATCATTATACCTATTGTCCTTTCTCCTAATCACTTTCATCACATAAATCATATCCCATCCTATCTTGAGAAAATTGGTTTAAGTTCTAAGCTAGTCTTCTTATCCACATCATCCTATCATTGCAATCCACCATCACTCATCACTTGGTTAGATCTCATACCTAGTCAATATCCTATTAACATCTTATCGATCTATCAGTTTCAATCTAGAAAACCCATCATCAATATAATTACCCCTCATCAAATCATCCCTACTTACTCATAACTAACACCCATCATATCATCATCTTGCTAGTTTTGAATCTACACACCCATTTCATCTCCAATCCTTTTGCTATCTTGAAAACTAGAAATCATTGATAGGTTGTTAACACGTATTATACTACTAGTTTGAAATCTAATCATATTATTTAATATATCAAGTATCTCCCATTCTCATTATAATCAATCCTACTATCTCGGTCCTTTGAACTTACTTTATTTAAACAATTTTTAGTTTACTTTCACATCATCATCCATCTTTCTCATAAATTTAGACTCAATTCTTATATACCAATACATCCTACCAATAAGGATTAAGTCCTTTTATGGGCACTAGAGTTAGGTGCTTTTCTACCCTCAAACCTTGATCCCATTCACCCCAAATAACCATCTTGTATCCCTATGAAATTAGTCTCAGCCTTCCTTGATGCAGTCACCTAAATCAATAAATATATTTCATAGAATAAAGATGAATTCCTTTGTGGCTATGGAAGATAAGTGCTCATTTTCATGACAATTTTGACCCCATGAGCCTTAAATCACCTCCCAAACAAGTCCAACATCAACCCTTATCCCATCCCCTTACACCATTTACTATCCTTATTCAAAACCCCTTAGCCCTAATTAATGCCCATCCATAGTCAAACCCTCCAGCTATTAATCATAATCTATCACCATTCCCTCATCATTTATCACCCACCACCATGCAATTGGACCCTGATCTCATAGAAAAATACATATATGCCAACAAGGATGAGAACCTATTATATTTCATTATAATGGGAGTTATACTTCCTAAAGGTGTTGACCCCCTTCAACTTATTGAACCTCCAAAATAAACCCCTTTGTGTAAGTCTCCTTCTAATCCCTCATCCACTAGTCATAGCCAATCATCTACCCCTTCCCCTACTAGCAAAAGGAATCCAATCTTGGCCACCCATCCATCCACCCAACCACATCAAACACCATTTGATCTAAATTCCAATGCTTCCACATCAAATTCATAAAGCAAAGTGGGTCCTTATACTCCCATTACTGTATCCTTGGAATCCTTTTTCCAATAACTTGTCACTTCTAACATGATGGTCTATCCATTCATATGACATATTGATCCCACCAAACCTAAGCTCCTTTGGTATAAATCAAACTAATATTGTCTATATCATTAAACTTGGGGGAATTCCATTAAATGATGTCAAAATTTCTAAGACTATGTCCAAGACCTCATCAATAGTGGTAACATAGTAATCAAGGATGAATCTAATGATTTAAATCCCTGGGTGAACAAAAAGAGGAATGCCAAGATTTTATTCCCTATCACCATCATGCCTTTTCCCTTCTAAGCCAAGGTTAATATATCCTATCCATCCTCCATGATCCCCATTCTCTGACCACCCATCCATCCAAAACAAGTTTACTCCCCATAAACCTAGACCTTCTATATCTCATAATCCCTTTCATGGACCTATCTTTGATTTGTCCATTATTCATCCATCATCACATAAAATTACCCTATTAAGAGTATAATTGTGGAAAATCACTCCTTTACTCATAGAATTATGTCATGTACATCAAATTTAGCATTGGAGTCAACACAAGTTTTATCTACATCTGGATCATATCCTGCACCAGCATCAAAATCAGATTCCTCATCAAAAACATCATTCCTTATTGATATTATAGAAGATGGTGATAATTCCTACTCTTTAAAGATCACACTTAGGATGATGACATCATAACTAAGTTCTTGAATGCTTTATCTAATTTTTAGAGTGGATCTAATCCTACCTTAGAGGCATGTATTAGTGATCCTTTAGAGATTTTTTAGGACACTTTCTCCAATACTGAGGCTAGGGATCCTAGTTACATTTATGATGACTATGCTTCCCATTATACCCTTAATCCATCCCATCCTAGTAATCTTCCACCTCACCTCTATAATCCTAATATCCCACTCCATGAAGGGGATAAATAGGACCATGAACCATTGGATTCCCCTCTACATTTAACATCACATGCCACAAATATGAAGGTCCAAGACCATATTCCAAAATTTAATCATAATCAAATCATCTTTTATCCCATAAATCAAAATCAAGGTAAATCAAATCATCAACCTAATCAAAAAATGTCTCTCCCTAGTGCAACCCAATATCAGGCACTAGGGGCATATCAAATTCAATGTAATCATTATATATCAAGCCAAAAATCAAACCACTCTAGTGAAGCCCAAAACCTAACACCAGGAGGAAATAAAGTCAAACATCATATGACTAACCATCCTATTAATGTTTGGATCAAAGAACCAACAAGACACAAGGTCTTGGATCTTGTAGTCTCATAACACCAATCTCAAGAATCCCCTCCACCATATCTAATGATGTATACAATTATCAAACCCCATTTCCACTCCATGTCTTATCATATCAACCATCTTGATCATGTTCCTCATTCACATCCTATATCTCACAATCACCATCATGAAATCCACCCATAAATATCATATCTCCAATACATGGGAAACATTATCCCTCAAAGGGGTTACAAATATACCTCATTAAAATGTCTAAAGGATGTTAAATTAAGAATCAATAAAGGCCATAGGATATCCAGGCATCTAACATCCATCACAAAATAGGTGTTAGCTAAATAATCCATTGAGTGTCCTTACCTTTCATCTCACCCATCATCTAATAAATTGAGATGCTTAATAAAAACCATAAAAAGTCAAAATTCTAAAAAAAATCATTTATTAAATGGTGAAAACTAGTATTTTGACACGTTAGACAAGTACCATGATACAAACTAGTTTCCAACATCATGATAGAATAATCTATTATCTATATTAATCCTCAAACACTTGGGGGAAAGTCTATCCATTCCATATCATCATCCATCCATCCCACTTATCATGTCCCTTATCCACCTTGTCTATTTCACCCATCATCTTACCCCTTGATCCATTATTCCTATACATCATCTACCATCACATCATGCATCCTATCTCTTCTTCCTTCCTATCTTGACCTTCATAAGGAATGGAAGGTGTCTTGAGAAATGTTCCCATAACCATATTTTTACATCCTCCAATGGACACTCAGGAAACTAAACATCTGATTCCTTCATGATGTGGTCATTAGCAACCCTTCATCCTTTCTTCCTTGGTTCTCATCTCCTTTCCATATCACCCTCATCCTCTTGTTAACATCATCCATAATTCCATCCATCTTCATCCTAGTTTCTAGACTCGGTATTCCATTTGATAGTAACCCCATTTGTATAGTGTATATATATATCCAAAAAAATCCCTTAAATTTTGAAAAATGTCAAAAACCCTAAAAATCATAAAATTAAAAAAATCTAAAATAGTCCATCATGTTTGGTCTTATGCCTAATCCCCTAGTCACATCCATCTCCATCCATCTCATATAATCCCATCTTTTGATACCACATTTTGTCTTGAGACCAAATCGGAGTAACCTCCCATCCATTCATATCTTCCATCTCATCCTATTGGCTAAGTCTTATCAACATACATAACCTTATCAAATACTTTAATATGGCACCCATCACTACCCTATCAATCCATTTTCATATCTAACATCCGTCACATCACTCTTTGCTAGTATGGAAGGTGCTTAGTCCAATCATTGTCCTTATCATTGCCTCTTCATACCTAACTCCCATCCAATTAATATTTTTTAGTGTGAAGGTATTTGGTCCCAAAATATCTTAGTCTTATTTCTATATTAGACTCTTATAAGGCCTTATCTATCAATAATATTTGGTCATCACTTTATAAATCAACTTCCTTTGCCAATTTTTGATTTGCTTTCAAGACCAAATCTATATTCAAAGACCTTATCATGTCATCGATCCTTCTATCCTAAACTAGGGGCAACACCTCATATTAATCCTAATCATGATCACCCTATCCAAATCCAAGTCCATCCTAAGTCCAAAATCACATCATGATCATCTAAACCATCACCTAATCATTCATCCTATCATTAGGTAGAACATTATGACACTACATGTAGATATTTATGTGTGTTACTTATTTTTTCTATTTGTCTTGTTTACATATCTTTAATCATGTATATATCTTGTGTTTTATTTGAAACATATCTCTTTTTATCTATCAATAAATGAACAAGGATTATATGAGGTTTATTTTTGGTGTCCTCTAAGATGTAGAGTTTGCTACTTGCCCATGCACATTGGCATAACATCCTCTTGGTCATGTCTATATCATGGGGCATTCTACCAAGTGCCATATTTAATGGATTACTTAGACTATGATGATATTTATGACATTTTTGATGTATTGATCACACCCACCCTCATCATTCCTCTAATCATCTCATCATCCTTATCCCCATCACTAATATAATCTTCTTTACTCATTTAACTAATATCCCATATTTTATCCTTATCATCTCCCTTTCATCATCTGAGTCACTTAATTCAATCACTAACATCATCCTCTAACCATTAATCATTAATCATCATCATCATCATCATTGTATTTTATCCCCTAGTTAAAACTACAATAGCCTGAGGTCTTTTCAAACTATGTAGGTAGCACTTGGTCACTTCTTTGTGCCCAAGGATAGATCGACCACTATCTCTTTTATCCTCATCATCCCCTAGTCCTTTGGTCACTTGATCATATTATTTATTCTTTAGTATCAACAACATCATATTGATCAATTTAGATTTGAGCTACACCCATCATTAATCTCATCAAAATAGTCTTATCCTGACCTATATCTCTCCCTTACATGCATCCTTTCTTGGAATACATCTAAATCTTGTGGCCTTTTAATACTATCATCATCCTATTATGGTTGATTCTCCCTTAGGATGTGTCTATAACTATGACAACCATAATTTTTATTCCCTATTCATGTGTCCTTGCCAGGTTAATCATTATCACTTTGTATCTCATTTCTCAATGTCGACCTCATCCTCTTCATCTTCTATCCCATATCTCACATCTCACCCCCTCATCTCTTCCTCACCTCCCACCCCTTGTTTATTATTTAAAGTGGCCATCCATATCATTCTTCCTTGTATGTCCCCTTGAGGGGGCATTATATCCCTTATAATCATAAACTAACATTCATCCATGAAATAGTTTTTCTTTGAAAGACTATTACTCCTTCCACTTCCCTTCACTCGCAATACCCTTTCAAAGAGGGGTAAAATGTAACCACCTAAAATTTATTACTTTATTACTATTCTTGATACTCTTATTAGTCGACACTAATTCTACTTAGTCCAATTTATCTCACTAATATCCCCCTTTATCCCACTAATTTATCCTAATTCTAGCTATTTATCTTATATCCCTCTTTAATAATTATTCATTCACCATCCTTAGTCTAATCCCACTATTTCATTAATTCTACCGTAATCCCTATTATCATAATATAATCATAGTTATCCATTATATAGGAATTTAAAATTCCTATAACCCCACCTAACCACCTACTAACCTACTCTCTAGGTATTCCTACATCCCTAGGAATCCTAATCCTCATTAAATCCCCTCTAATCATCCATTATCCCTAAACTAATTGAGAAGCCTCTAGAACTAGAGAAGCCCCTCCAAGACTCTAGAAGTCTCTAAACTAGAGACTTATAAACAATTTTTAGTTACTAACAAAATCCCTATATTTGCCTATTTAAACAAGCTCTTCCTCCACCCTAAAACCAACTTGAATCCTCATAGAAAATCCATGTTTATTTATAAACAACTAGAATTTCTATAACACCATTATGACACATTCAATCCTCAATTAAGCATCCATCATCCATCATATTTGATCAATCATCCATGTAAATCTTAGTCTATATGTAATCACTTGATCAATTTCAAATCCTAGAGGAGGTAATATAAAATAAGGAATTGAATAAGCTTTTATATCATTCTAATTTGTTTTATAAATCCTTCCTAATACGTAGTTTACATTTTGAGTTGGATTAGATTGTTTAATTCATAGTGTGCTTAAAATCCTACTATAGATGTCATAACATGATTTAACCCAAGGAGAATATTAAAATAAAAAAAGAAAACATTTTTTCCATTTTTCTAAATCAAGTCATAAACATTTTAAATTTTCCTTATTCAGAGAAACTAAGGTAGTTTTGTGAAAATTAAGGTAAAAGTGAAATTTTATTTCACCCCATTAAACAAACCTTGTGGTAAAGTGGATATTACCCAAGTAAATTTTGAGGCTAAATATAACTCAAAGAGTATCATATAATAACTTTTGTGCAATAGGGAGAAATAATCATCTACAATAGTCAACATCAAGATACTCGAAAGGATCATGTTTAAACATGGAAATAAGTAAGGATCAAATAAAATTAAACAATGTAGATCTTAAAAATCAATTATGATTCTATAGGCTCACTAAAAAACTTCACATATACTCCACAATGTTGTCCTCAGTCTATACAAGGCTGAATGATGACCTATAACCATAGGTCTGTTGCAAATAGTGAGTTAAGATGAGGATGGGAGTCAATATTTTAAAGCATAAAGTGAAGTATATAAGTGTTTTTAAAAGGTATTGATGGAATTATAAGTTTCATAACCTTTTCTTACTCCAAATTTGGTGCTAGATCATAACTTATAACCATTCATTATTTGACTCAAGTAGTGGCATGAGAAAAGCTAGAGCTAAAGGTAGTTCAGTGATGAGATTGCTTTAATGAATAATTTCAAGGAGGATTAATGAAATTTTAGGTTTCATGAAATTAAACATAACTTCAAGGTTGAAAACACATATAGTACACTATCTTTTTCAACACTGAATAATCACTAATAGCTATCCTTTTGGGCTCAAGTAGCAATATGTAAGAAAATATAAGAGACCCAAATGGAGTGATGAGAAAGATGACTCTATGGCATTCAAGAACACCAATTCGAGTTAAGGATGTAATACTAAAGATTCAAATACCTAATATTTATCTTGAAACCTCACTTCTCTCAAATACACAATCAAGATGAAGACCTACAACTAGCTTGTTCAAGTTTCTCATCATGGTTTGTTTCATGAGAAAGAGATAGTTCTTATGCCTTATAAGGTTTTTTTATCATGAAGGTCCCTTCAAGGTGATAATAAATCAATTAAAAATTTGGAGACAACTATCATAAAATATCAAGGTATGAACATTCAATGTCTAAGTAAGATCTATAATCAATGTTATATTTGAAATGCCCACACATAGTCCTAAGCTTAAGGACTAGTTTGGAGAAATTGAAGGGTTGAAGATGCTAGAGAGGTGATCTAACCTCCAAATTTGGTACAGAGGGTCATTATAACCTAGGTTATTTTTAATGAAATGTATTTTTAATATGTAACAAGGGAATTATTTTCTATTTTGTTACAAAATTGAGGCACTCTCTAAGTCATGCACAGAGGCAACTCACTAGCTAATTTTGAGAAAAACTCATCTACATACCTATATATAAAATATCCAAGTATGAAAACTGGTATATATGGTTTTAATATTTGTATATACCTATATATATTCTCTTAATAAAGCCACTTGACTAGTGTAAGTATTCACTATTTTGGCACAATCCCATGTTTGTCTCATGACAGTCAATATGGAGCTAGGAGACCTTTTTTGAGGTTTACAAGTTTGGAAAAGGGTTTGAATATCATGAGAGTGTTTATGAAACTAAATAAGATAATATTAAGTATTAAAACACATTTTAATAGTGATAACCTTCATAATTCAATGTATATCATGCTCTTGAGGGCTAGCATAAGCAAGTAGGTCTGTATATTATACTAGTAATGGAGTCATCCATATGAACAATAGATAGTGATTCAAGAGATTAGAAAAATATTTGAAGGTAAGGAGAGATTATAATGGAATATAATAATATTTTAATGATATATAATCTCTGTTGGTACAATACAAATCATAAAACTTAGCCATTAGGGTTTCACATGCTTAGTTGTCAAGAAACTCTTGGTAACACATGATTACATAAAAGGAAAAATTGATTAAATTGTTTGAAATTGAAGGATTTTTAACCTTGGTAATATATTTTATCAATAAAAAACATATAAAATTTTCATTATAAGGGACTTACAGGTCTATGACATTTATACACACAAAGGCAAGCAGTCATTCCTACACACACAGTCTTAAGAGACTATGGAGACCAAGTGAAGATTAGGAAGAAATAAGAGATCATAAGGGGTGAAAATGATTTTTATTTTTTTTTAAATTATTCATCCCAAATCACCTAAAAATTCCTCATACCTCCAACATCTAAAGTTTGCCAATTAGGCTTAAAAGCTAGTTTTAGGCCTAGAAGGCCTATATCACATTAAAGCACCTTCAGACCTTAAAATGTAAGGTGACTTAATGAGAAGGTTTAAGGGGATGGTAAATATCCATAAAGGTGTTTAAAATAAAATATAATAAAATAAAGGTCATATTTGTCCCTAAGGAGCTAAATCAAACTATTTAGTCTTGACACTCATTTTAACCCCCCTTTTTAAATGCTTTTATTTTTCATCCCATAAGGAATTAGGACAAATTATTTTATTATGTTTTGAGGACCCATATTTAGTTCAAATTCATTAAGGCTTGAGGTTGGCTTATGGTATTATGTTTATGAATTATCGTTAAGACTATAAGTAGGTCCAACATGCATGCAAAAACCCCATAAAAAAACCTTTAACATACATATATTTACACACCTTCCATACGAGAACCCATTTTTAAGAAATTTAAATGAATATATGTAATAAATATCCATCTATATAATTTTTGGAATAAAGGTTTATATTTTATGAACAATCGTAAAGAAGCTAACCCTGTTTGAGTTGCCAAAGATCCTATTTTGACCATTTTTGAGTTTTTGAGCTCATAGTCCAATGAAATGACTTAGAATTGCTATGTTGTGGAGCCTATTTCCACATAAAAATTTATTTAAAATATTTTTATGTATTGGATCCTAATTAAAATCTATTGTATACTCTTAATGTATTTTAGGAGTATAAATATGTGGTTTATCTATACTTGTATATTTGTGGTGTCATCACACATGATTAATGGGGAACCATTATGGGTTGACTTGGCCCATAGTTTTATTACCCATTTTTTTGTAAAAAATAGATGTTTGTTACCTATTTATGTATTATAGATGGACATATAGTAGGTAATACATTGGTAGAATTGAGTTTGAGAAGGTGAACAAAGTGTGGGAATTCAAGAGATTTTGTTGAGAACAACTCCAAACAATATTTGTGCATTGTAATTGTGAGAAGATTGATCTTAGAGTGGATTATACTCTTTTTGTCTTGTAATAAGATATAAAAAATTGGTTTTTAGTGGATGTAGCCCACATTGAATCATGTCTTCCTATTGTGCATTTTAATTTCTATTCTTTATGTATCTCTTTTCATAGCTCTTGTTATTATGATTTTTTTAAATTGTTATGCATTAATTTATAATTTATTCCAAACAGCTGGTATCATAGATTTAGGTTGTATTTGTTGAAGTGTTGAATCATAGGAAGGGTTATTAGTTTAAGTTGGAACTATGGCTGATGATAGTAGATCAAAGGTTGAAAAGTTTAATGGGTAGAACTTTAGTCTATTGAAGATGTAAATGGAGGATTACCTCTATCAAAAGGACCTCCATGCTCCACTAGGAGGAAAAATAAAGAAACCAATGGGTATGCCAGATGAGGCTTAGGAGATACTTTATAGGAAAGCACTTGGGGCCATCTAGTTATGCCTTACATCTTCAATCACATTTAATATATCATAGGAGAAAACCATAGAAGGTATCATGAAAGTGTTAGGTAAGTTATATGAGAAACACTCTACATATAATAAAATATTTTTAAAGAAAAAGTCATTTAATATGAAGATGTTTGAAAATGGTTTAGTTATTGATAATTTGAATGAATTTAATATGGTTGTGAGTATGTTGAACTCTATAAATATTGACTTTGATAAAGAAGTTAGGGATCTACTTATTTTTTGTTCCTTACCAAAGAGTTGAAATAGCCTGATAATGGCTATGAGTAACTCAGTCTTTAACAATGCCAAGTTGAAGTTTGAGGATGTCACAGGAGTAATCCTTAGAGAGGAAATGTGATGGAAAAGCTCTGAGGAAACTTCTACTTTAGGTGATGCTTTGGTGATGGATAGTAGAGGGAGACAAAAGTATAGAGGAAAAAGAATACATGGAAAATCAAATGGTCAAGGAAGGTCAAAATCAAAGAGAAATATGGCATGTTAGAACTGTGGAAATATTTGACATGTGAAGAAGAATTGTTGGGCTCTTCAAAACAAGAATAAAAATTTGGAAGACACCAAGGAGGTGAATGTGGTAGTAGGTAATGTTTGTCAGGATGCATTGATTCTCTCCATAGATATTATTTTTGAGTCTTGGGTTTTAGATTTATGGGCTTCTTTTCATGCTACACCACATAAGCATTATTTTGTTGATTATGTTCAAGGGGATTTTGGTAATGATGAGCCTTGTAGTGTAATAGGAAAAGGATGTGTTCAGGTCAAGATGCAGAATGGGAACACTTGGCTGCCAAAGGATGTTAGGCATGTGCCCAAGTTGAGATGGAATTTGGTATCCATGGTGTAGCTAGGTAGTGAAGGTTACATGGTGACTTTTACAACATATTCTTAGAAGGTGACCAAGGGTCCTCTTGTGGTAGAAAGAGGTAAGAAGTTTGGTACCTTGTATTTATCAAGTAGTGATGACTATTGTAATTTAGTTTCTATATATGTAGATGCAACTTTGTGGCATAATAAGCTCAATCACATGAGCTAAAAGTGCATGGAAATTTTGAAGGATAGGTTGCCCAGATTGAAAGGGTTTGATTTAGATTTTTGTGAAGACTATGTGTATGGAAAATAGAAATATGTAAAGTTTATCAAGGTTGGACCTAAAAGGAAGGAAAATAAGTTGGTTTTGGTTCATTCAAATGTATGGGGGTCAGCTTAGGTGTCTTTTATTGGTGGCTCATCTTATTATGTCACTTTTATTAATGATATAACTAGGAAAGTTTGCGTGTATGGTATTAGGAGAAAATATGATGTGTATAATACATTTAAAATATGGAAAACCTTAGTTGAGAATGAAACATGTCTCAATTCAAAATGTCTTAGGTTAGATAATAGTGAGGAATATTAAAAAATGAATTTTTTATTACTATTCTAGGAATGGAATTCATAGACAGAGAATAATTCCAAGAACTCCACAATAGAATGAAGTGTTAAAAAGGATAAACATGACTATAATGGAATGTGCTATAAGCATGAGGTTACATGTAAGACTGCCCCTTTAGTTTTGGGTAGAAGTAGTAAACATGGTTGTATATCTGATCAATAGAGGACCTTCATCTTCATTGGATGGAGGCATACCTGAGGAAGCTTGGTCTAGTAAGAATGTTGATTATTCATTTATTAGACTATTTAGTTATTAATCTTTTAGTCATATTAATAAAGATGATCAGACCAAGTTAGAGGCTAAGTTTAAAAAATGCACCTTTTGATGAGGATGATTTTGTTTCTATATTTAGAGTCTTAAGAAAAAGAAAATATTTTAGTCTAGGGATGTGGTATTTAATGAAAAAATCACGTATAAATAGTAGTTTTAGGATCCAAGAGAGGATTCTAAAAAATAGTGCATAGTATTAGAGGACATTGTAGATGGTAAAGTGTCCAAGTAACTAGTTCACACACCTAATCCACAAGAATCCCAAAATCCTTAGGTGTGAATATTTTCTAGGGTAAGAAGGGAACCTGAACATTTTTATCCATCTCTTAATTATTTATTAATCACTAACAATGGAGATCTAGAGTGATTTGAAGAAGAAATATAGGTAGGTGTTAATAATAAGTGGGAACAAGCAATGGATGATGAGCATTGGTCTCTCATGGAAAATCAGACTTGGGATTTATTAAACCCACCTAAAGGTAAGAGAGCATTACTAAACAAGTAGGTGTATAAAATTATAGAGGATGATGGAGGAAAGAAAAGGTAAAATTCCCAATTGGTGGTAAAGGGGTTTACATAAAATAAGGGAATTGATTTTGATGAGAATTTTTCTCCAATGGTGAAGATGACTTCTTTTAAGACTTTTATTGGGATAGTGGTAGCGAAAGAATTACACTTAGAGCAGATGGATGTGAAGATTGTGTTCCTTCATGGTGATTTGGAGGACTTATACATGGATAAGACATAGGAATATGAGGTCATAGAGAAGAATAACATGATGTGTAAATTGAAGAAGAGATTGTATTGCCTAAAATAAGCTCCATGATAGTGGTACAAACAATTTGATAGTTTTATGATGAAGCAAGAATACTTTGGGTGTCATTTAGACCATTACGTATATATAAAGAAGTTTTATGATGGTAGTTACATTATTCTATGTTTGTATGTGGATGACATGTTGGTTTCAAGTAAGAACATGTAGGAAATAAAGGTACTCAAAAAACAACTTAGTAATTCATTTGTTATGAAGGTTTTGGGGGAAGAAAACAAATCCTTGGTATGAGAATAACTTTAGATAGGAAGGAATAAAATCTTAATTTATCTCAAGAAGAGTACATTAAAAAGGTCTTGAAGAGGTTTAGTATGTAGGATGATAAACAATTTAGGACTCCTTTGGCATACCATTTCAAGTTATCAAAGGAGCAGTGTCCCAAGATAGAGGAAGAGAGAATCCAGATGTCTTGTGTACCTTACTCATTAGTAGTTGGTATCTTGATGTATTGCATGGTGTGCACTAGGCTAGATATCACCCATATAGTGGGAATAATAAATAGGTACATGAGTGATCTAGGTAGAGAGAACTGGCAGGTAGTAAAGTAGATCCTTCAATACTTGAGAGGGACCATGGGGATAATTTTAAGATATAATGGATTAGACACCACTTTGCATGGTTATGTAGATTAGGACATGGTTAGAGGTTTAGATAGTAAGAGGAGCATGATAGGATATGTATTTACTATAGGTAACACAGTAGTGATTATGATTTGATGACTATAAAATCTTATCACTTTATCAACCATACATGTTAAGTATGTTTCTACCATAAAGGAAAGTAAAGAGATGATTTGGATAAAATAGTCGCTTGAGGATTTGGGGCATAAACAGAAGGAAGGTTAGTTGTATTGATGTAGGGGCACCTCATGATGACCCCAAGTTTGATACATTTTTGTCTTAAATAGTCTAATTATATGTCTTATAAGTGTTATAGGTCATAAATTGTCCATTTGTGGAGTCTAAGTTGTCCAAATTTGTAAGAAATTTAAATTACTCATTTTCCCGCCAAAATATCCTTCCCAATAAATTTGAATTTTTTAACGCCGTGTATAAGGAATTTTGGGCATTTTGGAAGGAGTTAGATGTATTAAAAATGTCCAAGGGGATTTATACCTTATATAAGTTTCAAAAAATATTCATGAATCATAAGGTCAAGGTACAATTTAGTAATATTATGAAAATCAAGAAAATGCAAAGTTGACAAGAAACCTCCACATAGGGAAAATGGCCAAGAATTAGTTATGTTTCCTCTTTAGTCATATAGGAGTTAGTTATGATTTGTTAGAGGATGATTACATTTTAATATATGAATTTTTAATTTAATAACAAGTTTTGTGTGAAGAAAAGGATGGTGTGTTTTGAAAAAAAAAGAACTATGTTGTATGACTGAAAGTTGATAGACCCTGTTTGAGGTCTTGGAATATTGGTTGACTACATATATATGCATTGGTTAACAAATGAATCAGATTTTAATTGATTTTAAAAGTGTATTTAAATACTAAAACATTTTTTTGAAGTTAATTCTTTGGAGAAATACAAAGGAGGAAACCCCTATTCTTTAAGGGGATAATGCAGTCTTATTTGTGCACTTGATAAATGCAGACTATATATTCAAATTTGATAAACAAAAAAACTTGATAATGATGTTGAATTTTTTTATAATGGTTAATTACTGTGTTTTTTAGGGTTTTCTTAAAATAATAGTGACTAAAACACTTGTGCTCATACTGATCCATGAATAGATTCTTAATTGGGAAGGTACTCTGTTGTGAGTTGACTATTTTTTATTGTTATGAAGGAAAGACTATGTAATTTTAATTGCATTAGTTTCTTAAAAACTATTATAATTTTTTTTATGGTAAATATCAGAAAACATTGAATAAATATTTGTTTTTTTAGATGGTTGTCTAAACTAACCCAAAATCTTGTAGTGTATGTTATCACAATGAACTGAGCTATGGATATTTGAGAGTCATGATTGAAGAACCAAGTTTAAATGATATATATTGAATTTTTAGGATTTGGTTAAATTAATTTTAATTTTTTAGAGTGTTTTTTAGGATATAATGAAGTAATAAGTTCAAAACCTTGACATAGACCTGT
Source organism: Torreya grandis (assembly GCA_037957365.1). Classification (NCBI taxonomy): domain Eukaryota; kingdom Viridiplantae; phylum Streptophyta; class Pinopsida; order Cupressales; family Taxaceae; genus Torreya; species Torreya grandis. Next base: position 1,222,583 of record JARHVA010004597.1, read on the forward strand.
AGGAGATTACTGTGTGTGCACAATCAAGTAGATTTTAAAATGAAAACATGATCTAGTGGATTTGGTTGGTAAATATAAAGGTTGTAAAAGTTTATCAAGAGTTAGATAGTCCTTTAAAACCCTTTATAGTCACTTGAAACATATTACTTTATTCATTATTGAATAATATTGATAGTTCTTGGCTGAGACAGAGAACAAATAAGCCCTAACGTAGGGTTTTGATAGGAGAGAGAGAGATTCCACCATCCCTTTCTAATAAAAATTTGTGAAAATATTAGGTTTAATGTGTTAGTATACATTTTCAAGTTTATTTTTTTGAATGTACTTTTATGTATGTAAATTCAATATTGTGTATAGAAAGAGCCCTAAGAGACCTAAAAGGCTAAATAGAGACCTAGAAAGGTCTAAAAGGACTATCAAAACATGGAATAAGGGTATGAAATATTTTTGTGAGATATAAATATATAAAGGGTAATTTCATAGTTAGTTTTCAAATTTAATGAGGTACATAGACATACAATCAATAAAATAAGAAAAATAGGGCTAGGAGTATAATAGAAAAGTCAAGGTTATGAAGAGAGTTGTCAAGAATCATTGAAAGGTGTTTTTGAGTTAGGAAAAGGATAGAGAGACCTATTTAAACCTATATAAAAATAATTATAACCATTTAAAACTAGTAAAGATCAATAAAGGAGACTTAACAGTGTTACACCATGGTGCAAGGAATATGCCTATTATGATTAGAATTGAGAAAAGTAAGAAAGTGAGATTTGTGGAGTGTAAATAGAGATTATATAGGGGAATATAAGATTAATTATAACATATTAAACAAGGTAAAATTTCCATTTAAAGATCATAATATAAACTAAGTGATCCTAGAATCATTGCATAAAGACCAAGTTTAAAAGTCATTATCAAGGAATAGTGAGTTAAGAAACAAGTTGAATTTAGGAAATTGGCATATGCTCTGCATCATTTTGGTATTAGATCTAATTTTGTTTTTTTGGATTCTAAAAATATTTGATAATATGTGTTTTGAATTGAAATTCAAAACATGTAATCAGGTGAAGTGCTCCATGGAGAGAGCTAATAGGGATAAAGAAGATTTAGTCAGAATAATGACCCAATTGATTACTTCATTAATGATGAGAATGGGGGCCATTTAAGATGTTCTCAAGGAGAGAGAGAAAATAGAATAAAAGAAGATAGGTAGAGAGGTGATGTAAAACCTTTACAAGAATGAATGAATGAGAGAGAGAATAGAGAGGTGTTATAATAGAGACCATAACAACATGTAGTAGTTTGTCAAGAAGGCATGGGATAACAACATGTATGAGATATAAGACCATTGGTAGATGGTAGAATGAGATGAGAATAAGGTCCAATGAGACAAGGATGAAGACATAAATTTTGGGGGAAATCTTGAATTGTCAAAGAGAAGGCATAGGGCAGTAGAGTGTCTAAGGAATGTAAATAGAAGTGTACAATAATAGAGAGGAGAGAATGAGGAGAGAAGGAATGACATAAATGAGTCATTACTCATGAGGAGAGTACTATTGTATTAGAAGTAAGGAAAGTAACCAATTTAAAGGGGAAGCTTGTTCAAAATAAGATGTAAGGCCTATGGTAAGGTATGCAATTTGATAATTGATGGTGGTAGTACTAACAATATTATTTCATTGGAGATGATGTAGAAGTTGAAGTTGAAGATAATTCCAAATGAAAATCCATATAGAGTTGCATGGGTTTAGAAAACACACTAGATATTGGTCATTAAAAAAATCTAGGTTGATTTCAAGATAGGAGAATATAGAGATTAGGTGTTATGTGATATTTTGCCTATAGATGTGTGTCACTTATTTTTATGGATCCCGTGGTAGTTTTATAAGCATGCCATACATGATGGTCAAGCCAAAACCTACACTATTAATTAGGATGAAAAGTAATATACACTTATTATATTTAAGGGTGAAGAAGATAGGAGGGATGAGATAATCACGATGATGTTGACAAGGTAATGTTGGAATAGAATAATGGAGAGTTTGGGTTTGGCCAAATCACCCAAATAAGAAAAAAAACATGAGTTGTGTTGAGATGATTGGTATATAGAAATTTGAGTCCACACGGATGGACATGAGTGAGATATAAAAAGAGTGCAAGCATGGCATCCAAACATGTGAAAGAGAGGATAACATAATAGAGTTTGATATTATAACTGAGTTAGAAAGGAAGTGGTTTAGAATTGACACCAAAAAAGTCAGTAGGAAATTTTAGGTTGAAATGTGTTACAAGGAAACCCATGAGAAATCCATGAAGGCTTCAAATATTGTCTCTAACATGATGATTTGTGATGAAAATGTAGGTGTGGAGCATGATGCCAAAGGAGGAATGATAGATGAGGTAGATGAACACAAATGTTTACAAAGGAGTATAGAATAAGAAAAGAATGACAAATATTTGATCCATATACAAAACAATTATGAGAGAGATCAAGAAGGTGAGATAATGAGAGTGAGTATGTAGCCTTTACAAGTGCAGGAATTAGAAATCATTCATAAAGGTGTTGAACAACAACAAAGTATGAGTCTACTTAAGCATGATACAAGCAAATGCTAAGAAGATGTTGTTTGTGAGGTAAAGAGGACAAAACATGGAGTTTTGATGAAATAAGAAGCATTCATACTTGAGGAGGTGGTTGATCATGGATTTGAGAAGGAAGATCAGTTTGCAAAAGAGAAAGAGTGGAATGTACTTGCCAAGCAAGAAGAAAAGGGTAGTAGCTATGATTTACTTAATTTTATTGTTTTATGTGTACATATGTTGATTAAGGAGATAATTAGAAAATGAATAAATTTGGAGACCAAAATCATGTTCATATTTATGAGAATAAATTGGAGGTAAATAAATTCTATGAGGAGGTCTATTGCATTCCATCAACAACATGTACCAAGTGCAACATCCATCACTTGTGGCAAAGATTATTCCATCTTGGTAGTATGATGTAAGGGCATCCCATGATGACACTAAGTTTGATCCATTTTTGTCTTAAATAGTCTAATTATATGTCCTATATGTTTTATAGGTCATAAGTGGTCTATTTTTGGAGTCTAGGTTGTCTAAAGTTGCAAGAAATTTGAATTACTCATTTTCCTACCAAAATCTCTTTCTTGAGAAATTTGAATTTTGTAATGCCATGTATAATAAATTTTGTACATTTTGGAAGGAGGGAGATGTATTAAACATGTCAAATGGGATTTAGACCATATATAAGTTTCAAAATATGTTCATGAGTCATAAGGTCAAGGTACAATTTAGTCATATTATGAAAATCAATAAAATGCAAAGTTGGCAAGAAACATCCACATAGGGAAAATAGCCAAGAATTAGTTATGTTTCCTCTTTAGTCATATAGGAATTAGTTATTATTTGTTAGAGCATGATTTCATTAAAATAGATGAATGGTGAATGTAATAAAAATTTTGGTGTGAAGAAAAGGATGATGTGTTTTGTAAAAAAAGAACTTTGTTGTATGACTAAAAGTTGACAGACCCCATTCTGATTCATTTGTTAACCAACTCACATTTATCAGACCCTATTTGAGGTCTGTTAAAAAACTCACATATATGTAGTTAGCCAACAAATGAATCCAAATGGAATTGATTTTCAAATGTATTTAAAGACTAATAAATTTTTTTTGAAGTGAATTCTTTGGAAGAATATAAAGGAGGAAACCCCTATTCTTGAAGGGGATAATACAGTCCTATTTGTGCATTTGATAAGTGAAAAATACATCTTCAAAGTTGATTAAAAAAATAAACATGATAATGATGTTGAATGTTTTTTAAATGGTTAATGAAAGTTTTTTTAGGTTTTTTTTTCTAAATAATAGTGATTAAAACACTTGTGCTCTTACTAATCCATGAATAGATTCCTACTTGGGAAGGTACTCTATTGTGAGTTGATTGTTTGTTATTGTTATGAAGGAAAGACTACGTAATTTGAATTTAATTAGTATATTAAAAACTATTATCATTTGTTTTGATGTTAAAGATCAAGAAAATATTGAATAAATCTTTGGTTGTTTAGATGGTTGTCTAAACTGACCCCAAATCCTGTAGTGCATGTTGTCATAGTAGACTGAGCTATGGATCCTTGAGAGTCATGACTGAAGAACCAATTTAAAATACTATAGATTGAATTGGTAAGATTTTTTTTAATTCATTGGAAGTTTTTAGAGTGTTTTGTTAAGCCAAAATGAAGGAGTGAGTTCAAAACCTTGACATAGACTTATAGGAGATTACTGTGTGTGCATAGTCAAGTAGATTTTGAAATGAAAAAATGATATAGTAGATTTTATTGGTGAATATAAAGGTTTAAAATTTTTACAAAGAGTGCTATATTCACTAAGAACCCTTTAAAGTTACTTGACACATATTACTTTGTTCATTATTGAATTTTGATAGTTCTCAATTGAGATAAAGAATAAATAAGCCATAACCTAGGGTTTTGATAGGAGAGAGATTCCATCATCTATTTATAATAATTTTTTTTGGAAATCTGAGGTTTAATTTACTATTAGTAGATATTTTCAATTTTTCTTTGTGGGAATGTACTTCTATGTATGGAAATTCAAGACTATGTATAGAACAAGCCTTAGGAGACCTAAACAGCTAAATAGATAACTAGAAAGGTCTGAAATGACTATCAAAATGTGGAATAAGGGTATGAAATATTGTCATTAGATATAAATATATATAGGGTACTTTAATAAAGTGTTAGTTTTTAAATTTTATAAGGTACAAAGCCATATAATCAATAAAATAGGAAAAATAGGGCTAGAAGAAGTATAGCAAAAAAGTCAGGGTTGTGAAGAGAGTTGTCAAGAATCATTCAAAGGTATTTGTGAGTTAGGAAAAGGATAGAGAGACATATTGAAACATATATAAGCATGATTATAACAATTTTAAACTATTAAATATCAATAAGGGAGATGTAATAATAAGTGTTACATCATGTTATAAGGAGTATGCCTATTGTGATCAAAATTGAGAAAAGTAAGAAAGTGAGATTTGTGGAGTATAAATAGAGATTATAGAAGGGAATAGAAGATTAAGTAGAAATATTTAATAAGTTTAAAGGTATATTGAAATATCATAAGAGAAACTAAGTGATCTTAGAATCACTACATGTAGACTGAGTTTAGAAGTCATTATCAAGGAATAGTGAGTTAAGAAACAAGTTGAGTCGAGGAAATTAGCATATGTTCTACATCATGTATAGTGATAGTCATAGTTTTATACACCTATAAAATAACTTTTCTTTCCACTCTAGGATGAATAATATATATTTGAGGTACCATTTCATTAGGAAAAATTTAGAGGAGGAGAAGTTGAAGCTAGAGAAGATTCATAGTAGTCAAAATCGTATAGACATGATGACCAAGGTGGTTACAAGGGAGAAACTGAAGCTATGTTTAGCTTTGGTTGGTTTTCATAGATGACAGTGAAGGGTTGAGAAGCCTACTCAAATGAAATCCATCTCCAAGTGGGACATAGTTATGTTGTGGAGCCTATTTACACATCATAATTCATTTCAAATATTGTTATGTTGTGGATCCTAATTAAAATGTATTGTACACTCTTAATAAATTTTAGGAATATAGATATGTGGTTTATCTATATTTGTATATGTATGGTGTCATCACCCATGTTTAATGGGGAACCATTATGGGTTGACTTGGCCCATGGTTTTGGTACCCATCATTATGTAAAACCACTATGTCAGTTACCTATTGATGTATTATAGATGGACATACATTAGGTAATACATTGGTAGAATTGAGTTTGAGAAGGTGAATAGAGTGTGGGAATTCAAATGCAAATTTAGGAGAGTTTATTGAGCACAAATCCAAACAATATTTATGCATTGTAATTTTGAGAAGACTAATATGAGAGTCTATTTTACTCTTGTTGGATTGTAATAAGATATGATAGAAAATTTCTTGGTGGATTTATCCCACATTGGGTGAACCACATTAAATCCTATCTTCTTGTTGTGAATTTTAATTTATATTCTTTATGTATCTCTTTTCATAGCTCTTGTTATTAAGATTCTATGAAATTATTATGCATTAATTTTTTATTTATTCCTAATATGAATCACTTGAAAACTACCTGAATCATGTAAGGGACTCTCTCAAGCTCATGTTTGACCTAACTTTTAAAAGAAATTGGCATGTGTGGGTGCTTAAGAGGCCCAAAATGGCCTTAAAATGACCATTTTATAGGTTTTCAACATATTAAATTGAATAAATGCGTGTAGGAAGCCTAATGCAACATGAATCATCATTATATATAACTAGGATCCCTTATTAGGGGTTTCTAGGGTGCCTTACTGAGAAGAAAGGTCAAAAATCCAAGTTTTCTAACAATTTTTGAATGGTTGTAGGTTTAACAGATATTTCCATCATTTTTATAGGTCTTAAAGATGGAATAAAACTTTATTTTCTCCCTAATAGGAATGATATGGATGCTTAAAATCCTTATATAGGTTAAAACAAGGTTTTCATGGTGATAAATGGCCTTGGGAGTAGGTTATAAGACAACTACTTGAAGATGGTTTAAGCTTGAAAACCTCCATTGATGGAGTCCAAGAGATTTTCAATTTTAATGGTGTATTTTTATTGTTGGAGGAGAAAATATGAGTTGAGAACAAATAGAAAACACTCAAAATTAACCTTCAAGGTCAGTGTAAGAATTAAATGCCAAGATCACTAACAATGTTACCAAGTAACTTCAAGAAGCCATGTGGAATGGGGTGTAAAATTCAAGTGGAGTTGGATCATTCAATGAGTATTATAGATCATTGGATACTTTTCTCAAAGTTAGTAGAGTGCAATGTCATCTTCCTCAAAGAATTTTGTCTTCTATTGCCTTTTTAGGCCAATGGGAGAGCTTGAAGATATTTTTAACTTTGGAGGGTTAATTTTTTAATAAATATCAATGCCTAATTGATTTGAAATATTTTGAAACTCATTTTATCTTTCCTCTTCTTTGGTGGAGCTCCATGGAGGGTGATTGAGTCACATTTATTGATTTTTGAGAGCTTCTTTCCCTTCTCTCCTCCTCATTATTCTATATAAGAGACTTATTCTCTTCATTGTAAATATTTTTCTCATTTTTGTATGGTGTACCCTTGCCCATTTTTGTAATAATAGCCTCTTGAAGAAATAAGACAACTTATTTTACCTATCTTTTTAACTACATCTAGTGTTCTAATCAGATTGTGTATGATTACTTTATGGAGGAGGGTCCTTCCTTAGTGATTGTCTTTCTTTATTGTTATTTTTTTAGGGATTTAAAGGTGTTTATAGGTCTAAACTTATGTTTTTAAAATAATTTATGATGGTATAGTATGATTTTTGACACTCTTTCATGCTTCACCTCTTGTCTAGTGATCCGAGTTTGGAAATATTGATGCAAAATGACTAGTTTGAGATATTGTGTGAGTGAGGGTTAACTTTGAGATTCTTTAGTTTTAGTTTGGTATATCACCTTTTTTGTGTTTTCATTCATTATTTTTAACCCTTATATCCCTTTTCCAATTAGAATCAGTAGTCTAGGTAATCTACCAAGAGGAATCATCCTTGTCTAGAAGTTTAACCCCATCACAAGATACCCATAGTCTGGGGTTGATCCCATTTTGTATCCAAGAGTGACATAGCTTGCATAACCCTCTCAAAAGGTTAAAATTCTATGCTAAAATATTTATTGCCTCATAATTATCATAAAATCCTCTTGTCAACTACCAATTATTGTCATGAGGAGCATGTGTAAACCTTGATACAATCTCAGATACAAATGAAATATCAGGGTGAGTTTAGGTTGAATACTTAAGACTCCTAACCATCTACCTATACAATGTAGGATCACAAAGAGGAGTAGTATAGGTGGTAGTGAGAGTGAATCCAAAATATAAAGGAGAGGGACTTGGATTGCAATCATCCATGCCAAAATATTGAAGAAGATCAAAGGTGTACTTATACTAACTCAAATGAATCCCATAAATTGACTAAGAATCCTACAAACCAAGGAAAAAATGTAAAAGACCAAGATCTATCATATCAAAATACATTGAAAGATCCTATTGAATATCCTAAATATGAGAAGAGGATTTGCCTATAAGAATAATATCATCAACATATAAAACTAGTATAACAATATCTTCTTCAACATATTGGATATGTAATATGGGATTTGAGTGGCAATGAACAAATCTAGTAGAGATAAGAAAGGAATGCATCTTCTCATAACAAGCTTGGGGGGCTTGTTTGAGATCGTAAAGAGACCTTCAAAGTCAAAAAACAAGAGAAGAATTATGAACAAACCTAAAAAATTTTTCCATGTAGATTTAATCTTACAAATCTCCATGTAATAAGTCACTCTTAATGTCCATCTAGTATACTGGCCAACCCTGTGATGCAATAAGAGAAAGTATAAGGTGCACAAAATCTATCTTGGTAATGGGTGAAAAATTCTTAAAGTAATTAATGCCTTTAACTTTCAAGAAATCATTTGTAATAATATTTGCCTTATATTTTGCAATGGTACCATCATCTACATACTTGGTGTGATATATCCACTTATACCTAACCAACTTTCTTCCTTTAAGAAGAGAGACCAAATCCCAAGTATGATTCTTCATCAAATAATAATTATTATCTATAATTGAATCATCCCACTCTTTTATCCCATTATATTTTGAATAAGACTATGGATCCATAGAGAATGCCTGACATAAAATTCCAATACCTGTAGAATGTGCATTATTATGTCTGGTGGGTGGAATATCCTATATAAAAGATGTTGCCTAAAATATTTTAGTACAAGCCCACATAGGCATAGTGATAACATCAGTGGGAATATGATTCTCAACATCCATAACCTCCTTAGGGACCTCTTAAATGGGCTCCTTAAAGAATAAATTATTAAGATGAGGTGAGGAATCATCAAAAGAAGAAGGCATGGAAGAAGATAAAGAATCATAAAAAGTGAAGTGCTCATCAAATTAAACATGTATTACAAAAATAACATCATGAGTATCAGGATCCAAAAGGTGATAAGCTCTCATATCCTCATAATACCCTAAAAATATAAAGGTTTTTCTCTTCTTACCCAAATATTTCCTTTCCTTCTTTGGTAAAAAATCCCAAGCATGGATCCCAAAGACTCTAAAAAATGAGACATTAGGCTTGGTTTTAGACCAAACCTCCTTTAGAGTAAAATATTCAAGTTATCTATGTGGTGTGTGATTTTGAATGTAATTCTCATAATTAACTTATTATGCCCAGTAAATAAGAGGTAAGTCCTATGAATGCATCATGTAGTTAGCCATATCATTCAAATTTTGGTTTTTCCTTTATACTAATCCATTCTATTATGGAGTATGTAGAATATAATATTGGCGATAAATACCATGAGCTGCCAAAAAATGATATAAATCTATACTAAATTACTCCCTCCCATTATCACTACAAAGCTTATTAATGCATCTACAAGACTATTTATTGACCAAAGCCTTAAATACTTTGAAGTGTAAAAAACATCACCCTTGTAATTGAGAAAATAAACCTAAATACACCTTGATAAATTATCAATAAAATTAAGTGCATACTTATATCCATTGAAAAGAGTAGGAAACACCATCAAATAATTGTAAATAATCTCAAATAGTGAAGAATATCTCTTGGACATACCCTTATGAAATGGATCTTGGTGTTGTTTCCCAAATGCACAACTAGGATAAATTCCATCAAGACATGAAACTATAGGAATACCATAAAACATACCATGATTGTTCAACTCCTAATATTTATAATTAAGATGTAAAAATCTCTCATGTCAAAGCTTACTCTTATATTCCACATGAGAAACCAAACATGTCCCTATATGAGGAGTAACATGAAAACCCTTAAAGTAATAGAGTCAAGAACTATGATCAACAACACCCTATATAATAAGTGTATGAGTATCTATAAATTCTTGAAATTTATCCCATTGTGGTGTGAAATTCATTGTCTTACACTAATTAGGATGACAAATCTAATAATTAGAAAGCAAATTTGTAGTTATGTCAAGGACACATCATACATCATTAATGTGGTCACCATCAAGTTGTATGCCATACTTCCCTTAATAGATATATAGGAATAATCTCCAACCTAAATTTTATAATTAGAAATCAAACTAAGAGATACAAAAGACTCTTTGTAAGAAGTCATGTAGTGAGAAGCACCAGAATCTAGAAATTAACTATCTAAAATAGGTGACTAAGATCTCCCACCAACATTAAGTGCTTTTCCATGCTCATGGGATGGAGTGGAGATATAAATATTTTGTTTTATAATTTCATCTTCTAGATCTTGAATTATTTTAAAACACATAAATTCTTCATGACTTGTCCCCCCATTAAAATCTAAGAAAGGCTAGACTTAATCTTGGATTTGAAAGATGATTTGGGTTTAGAGTTATTAGGATTAGGTGATTTTTGAGATGGAGGAGGAGTATTATTCAATTTACTATTTTATTTTCCCTTTATCTTATTATTAGATTCTAATAATTAGTTTTTATATTTAGAATACTCAAGGTGAGTCAATTTGTATTCTTCCCTAGTAAGTCTTTCACAAAACAACTCTAAATTAGGCATTTTGAATGTGGAACCTAAGGTATTCATGCTAGATAAAAAGTTAGAAAGAAAAAAAATTGAAATGGGAATTTTAAATTTTATATAATTAGGTACACACATACTTCATTTTTATTATCTTATCTACTCCCCATTAATTGTGTTAAAAAGTCCTTAAACTTAGTAAGATAGTATACAATAGAGGTAAAATCTTTAGGATTGAGAGAAGTAATCTTGACTTAAATTTTCATGGATCTTATGTGATCTAATTTACCAAATAAAACCTTTATTTAAACCCATATTTTGAATGGAGAGTCACATACATCCAAATAAAACAAAATTCTATCACTCACATAATCCCCTATCAATCCCATAGACTCATCAAATTTGAACTAGTGCTGAATTTTTCATATTCTCTAGTGAATTGTGGTTGAACTTAATTCATTAAGGACCATAATACTTTATGATTAATGATTTTTTCCATTCTTAAGTCTCCATTTATGTTATTAAGTGTAGTTAAAGGCTCACATTTATCTAAACATTAATAATAAGCCATGATAGTAAATCACCAAAAAGTAAAAGAATATAAAAGGGTGCATAAATAATCACTAGATAACCCCCCACAATATTTGTATTAATCGCCCCCACCCGCCGCCCTCCCCCCACCATCCACCCCCTGCCCACCCACAATTTTTTAACTTTATAAAAATATTTATTTTTTACAATAGATGACACTAATGGATGGATAACTGAAAACCATATATATATATATATATATATTTAAATGAACTCAATTTTGAGTTACAGTTCAAAAGTTATAGGCTTTATGAAAATTTTGTCAATGGATTAAAAGCAATACCAATTTCACCAAAAACTAATTTTTGTGACAAAAATAGTAGTGTACATAGCCTTTTATCCACTTGTTGGAATTGAAATTGAACCATGAACATCCTCAAGTCAACAAAAGTGAAAAAATAACCTGTTGGTGACCCCAATGCACTTGCAAGTGAAAGATACTTCCTCTTATGGTAAAAATAAAGTTATTTTAAAAAAATTAATGAATAAAATAGTTGTGTTAAGAGGATAGAAATTGGATCATAGTTGTCATTGTAACCTGGCAAGTGTCTAAGCCTTAAGTAGGTACTGTTAAGGAATATCCAAGTTTGATCATAAGAAGGAGATGCCAACTAGGAGGTTTGTTTGAGTTCCATAATGTTAGATCAATTATGTTAGGTGCCACAATGTTGGATCAGGTCTACTGGGATGATAAATGTGTCAAGGATGGAGGTTGTAACTAGTACACTAATTCTTCATCATGTTGTCTTTATCACTATCTAGGCATGGGATGCATAGATAACCTTGGGTGTATTTTATGTAAAAACAAACAAATATGAAATGCCTATAATGTAGTGGAGAAATCATAAAATACATGGAGAAATCCTAGAGTGTGATGGAAAAATCCTAAAATCCAAAACACAACTCACCCATGTAAGTCAATAATCTCAACATAACTCACCGATGTAAATAAACTTCCTTTGCATAGTTTAAGCTTTGTAGGAGCATGGTTGGTATGGATAGCATGGCTAGTATACTAAAACTATAATAAAAACTAGGTATTATCTATAAAATCCTTACAATTTCAAACCTAAATAGTGTATAATAGTGATTAGAATCAAAACATTTTTAAGAATTAAAATGGCACTATGACTAAGAATGACACGTTGAATTGCCAAGATGTATAGTACTATACTAGATTGCCAAAGTCAATAGAATGGATAGATTGAATATAATGTAGAATGGCTCAATACAAAACCACTCCTTGAGTTGACATTAAAAAAAATAATCTTCCAAATTAAAACAATTAGAGTTCCATACAATAGGCTGTGGTAAGAAAACTAGATTACTAGCTTATTACTAGATGGCTAAAAATATTTGTGGATATTATACCATAAAAAGAATGAGATCAAGATAATTCCAAGATATAAATATAAAGTATTGATAACAATAACATCACAATAATCTTGTGATAGGATGAAATGTAAAGACAAGATAGATCATAGAATACCCATATAATTACTTGATTAGTACAATAGAGAGACCTTGCATAAGTAGGTAAGGAAATATAAAAATTAAGCATAACTAACCAATGTGGGATAAATCCACAAAGGACAAAACTAGGAAAAAGATGAAAAACTATTTATAGAACCTAACAATCATGATAATATACTCTAATAGTTATGAAGCCATCACCTAAGGTGAGAAAGCTATAATACATTATTCCAAGACCACCATTATTTAAATGTAAAACTTCCTTCTTATGTCAAAATTTTTATTCTATATCACGTAACCACTATGGTAGTTGTGTAGCTTAAGGGTAAGTTTCATAATCTATAGGTGATGTTCCATCACCTGTGCAATAGTTTCATCATCCAAGTTTTGTTTTTGAGATAAGGTACAAATGGCATGGGAAGGTCAAAATTAAGGGGACTAAAAGGGGTAAAGAGATAAATAGGGAAGTATAAGGAAGGAATATAGATAAAGAGTTCCCTGTGGAGCACAAAATAAGATTTTATTTCATCATCAATAGATTTTTATCAAAAATGTTAGACAGTGTCAATTTTGGGTGCATACAGGCATCAATAGCACAAGATATTTTTTTGAATGTTTTTTATTTAGATCCAATAGTTGAGATGATTTATTAGCTTTTTGTTTTATAGATTTTGGATTATAAGATCAGTTCATAGATGCTTTGAGGTATTTTTTATGGTGATCTTTGGTGATAATATCATAATTAAAATTTTATCCTAATATGTTATTTATCTTAAATATTTAGGGTGTGTGATAGGTTTTATGAGAGTAAGAAATGTAGGCATAGAACCAATCAAACTTATTAGAGGCATACCATGATAGAGGAGTATAAGTGTAGATGTATGGGTTGGATGGAGATACCAACTTCTTAATCTACTAACTAATAAAGGAAGGGTGGGAGGGAAGTTTGTTATCCTATTTAAACACCCATTTTGAGTTAGAAATAACTAATACTGATGACATTGGTTGTAGTTTGGAGAGATTTATTTTTTCATATTTTAAGATGGTTTACATTGAGCCATAGGGAAATCTTGTCTTTTTTATTTTTCAAATGCCTATTTTAAGGTTTGAGGGGAAAATATCCTAACCTTATATTGAAGAGGGGATTTAAAAGTGGTAATAAAGAGCTTTAAAATATTATCATCACTCATATTATGGTCTATTTTATGGTATAATGACTTCAATCATTTGATGAAAGTATGGGCAAATTCATTAGAAATTTTCTTAGCATTAATGAAGTTGATAATGTTATTTTTGAGAAATTTGTTATGTTTCAATTTCTTAACTAAATCATTGACTAAATATTCTATTTTGGTAATGGAATGTCGAGGAATTTGATTATACCATTCTAGCACATCTCAAACAAAGGTTCTTGTTGTGATCATAGGAATACAAGAAGGGAGTTTAGTATAGTGTTAGTTTCAGTAATAAAAAATAAAATAGAAATACATTAACACTTACACTCCTAGCTTAGAATTTAGATAAAACTTAGTAATAAAATATAGATGAAAACACAACTAAAACATGAAATACACAAATCCTTTACCTTCCTTGTGAGTTCTCAATGCTTTATTGAGTGGCTTGTTCAGCTTGTGCATCAAGAATTCTTTGGAAAATGAAACTTTTTGGCTCCTTCTCTAATTGGCACCATATGGATTTGATGTATCTTGATGTTTCTTTGGCTCAAGATTTTGGAATTATAACACTACTTACAAAAAAATATCTTATGTCTCTCTCTCTCTCTCTCTCTCTCTCTCTCTCTCTCTCTCTCTCTCTCTCTCTCTCTCTCTCTCCATATTTACATTATAAAATTATATTATGAGAGCTTAAAATTCAATTGGCATGGCCTTGTATTTATAGCCTAAGGATTTGAATCTCACCCAATGTGATTTAGGGTTGAGCTAAGGCTTGTAATGGGTTCAAACTAATTTTAAAAGAGTCAAATCTGACTCTAGTAGAACTAGTAGTTGTCAATTAATCATGATTTTTAATTAGTAGGCATGGATCTCAAAATTATATATTTTAGGATATTTTCAAAGAGCTTGACAACTCATAAAGATAATGATGAAAGGCTAAGATATTTTAAATTTTTGAATTTCCTTTTTTAGTTATTCATTAATTTCAAATGGATAATTCAACTAGGCACTTAATCTAGTTTATCTTGTTAAATAATTTTGATTAGCCTTTTATCATTTCCAAGATTTGATTTAAGTGTGAAACTATCCCACTTAATATGTCCATAGGCCAAATTTACTATTATGATGACATAGTGAGAGGTTATTATTGTATATGGTAAGATACCCCAATTAGGGAGGCCTCAACATGATTATGAGATTTGATGAATGATGGACAAACAAATTTGGAATTTTTAGTGATTCCTAGGATTAATCTACAATGGTTGGTAGGAATCAATCTGAATTCTAGCTAAAAGATAGTTGTGGCCAGTTTTAGGTGTCTATATTTTGCCCCTATTTGGGAAGATGTTGTAAGCTATAAGAATAGTAACATATTCTCAAAGAATGAAAATTTCCTATATACCTATGAATTCAATGGTAATGGATGAGTTACAAATTCCCCCTTGAGGGAGTGGCCAACAAAAATGGTCGATGATCAGTCCCTCAAAAGGAGGAAACTATGGGACCAAAAAAGATAAAATGGGGTAAAAAAGACAAATTTTCCCATAGGTAGTTATAATTAGTGACATATACAGCTACCTTGGTTGGGAAAACAAATAAGATGATTTTCCCATAAGGAGTTATAATCATCGGCATAAGTGGGATAAAAAAGCTAATGATTTACCTAAAGGTAGTTATAATCATTAAAAAATGCATAGGGTAATAAGAGAATAATTTTGCCAAAGTTGCTTATAATTAGTAAAAGGGGAAAACAATGATTTTATCTTAGGTAGTTATAATCATTATCTAGATTGAAAAGAATTCCCAAGTTGGGCAGATAGAGATAATGGTTTGACCAAAGGTGTTTATAAGCATTATCATTATGAAAACATGCCCTAGTTGGGTAAATAATGATAAAGATTTACTCATAGTTAGTTATAATCCATAACATCCAAATAGAACAAAAAAATAATGATTTACCCATATGTGATTATAACCATTGGTTTAGTGGGTAGGATGATGCATAATGATTTTCCCAAAGGTAGTTAGAATCATTGGAATCACAAGTGGGATGAGATATAACGAGTTACCTAGTGGTGGTTATAATCACTCATATCCTAATGATGACAAATTAGATAATGGGGATTACCTATTGAATCCATACTCATAGAGGAAGAGTAAGCTAATACAGAGGAGAAAGATGAATTTGGGGAACCTACTAGTATAGATATGCACATCCTAACTAGTAAGGCTTAAAAAATTTCATGATTTGAATTACTTTATATGTAATATGATTTGGATAGACCAAGAATTTTTTAGGTTCCAAGGAGATATATTTTGGACACATTGCTTGTAATACTTATCGATCTATTTTTTTATAGCACATGATGGTAGGTATCATGATATAAAATAACATGATATTTTAGTCAAAATATGCATAAAGACAAATAAGTAATCTAATAGATAATTAAAAATAATGTACGAATGATAGAAACCATGATGATAATATTGATGTATAAATATGGATGGATTCAATAATAATTCACAAGAAATCACCCAATGAACACACATAGACTAAATTGAGGCACAATAATAAAGCAAAAAAATAGACAAACAAACAAACAAATAAATAGAAAGACAAAAAGAAGAAATAAAAAGGCACAAAATAAAATAAAACAATGAGAAAAAAAACAATGGTTAATCATAATGTTATTGAAAATGACATGACACAAACAAGACCATGAACCCTACCCCTAAGTTATAAGATATGTAATCATAGGAATTTGACAATAGATAAGATGTTAGGACAAGTGTTAGTTTCATAAAAACAAATGAAACAACACACTAACAAGATAACATTTCTAAGCCTAGACCTTAGGGGAGTTTAGTGATAAAATACAATTAGAAACATAACTAAAATGCAAAGAACAACAATCCTTACCTTCATTGAGAGATCTAAGTGATTTGTTTGTGACTTTCTCAATTTGTGCTCAAAGAGTCTTTAGCAATGGAATTTGGATATATCCTTTTCTCATTAGCACTTTTTCATGTAAATTTTACTTTATTTTTGTATAGAAAGAGAGTAAAATTTAAAATAAGGATGAGGTTAGTAGAACCTATATTTAGTTTGTGCTTCATGATCAAGATGGTTATAGATACTCCTCTTTGTCTAGGGAGGAATGATCTGTAGATAAGAAAGTACTAAATAAATGGTTGATTAGTTAGATAGTAGGGTGGATTGCCTAAAAAGCTAGACCCAAGAAGTACAAGCTTCCTTGGAGGTTGTCAATCCACTCTTTTAAACAATTAAGTTATGAAAATGAAAGATAAATTACTTTCATGAATAACAAAAGTTACTAAAATCAAATATAAGTAGTGCTCAGAAAGAGATGAATTTAATTAATTATAGTAATAAAAGATTAGATATTAATACTAAATGAATCAAATGTGGTTCAAAAAATAGGGTGATCCTCTAATTAGGTAGAAAGTTATAAAGTGGGTTTTGGTTAAGGTCTGATAGGTAGAATTAAATTAGTATTAGAATTGACACATAGTGACCATTAGTAATTAAGTAAGACCATCAACAGTGATGTGACCATCGATGGTTGAGTGACCATCGATGGTTAGGGGAAAATTATTAGTGGTTGGGTGATTGTTGGTGGTTATTATCAGATTTGGTTTGGGACGAGAATTTTTGGTTGGGTAAGGTTGAATAAAGACATGAAAACTAAGCTAAATATTTAATCTTGATAAGAGATAAATACTTATCTTTTCTTGCTCTAAAGAATGTTGAGGGTGGTTGAAAACTTGTTGTGGAGCTTGGAGAAACTTTGGTAGAGGGATGGTACCTTGGGTTATGAATTACCACACTTTTTATCTCTGTCCTAGTTGTTGGTTCAATGGAAGCTTTCTTGGATTCATCAAAATAAGAATACCTACATAATAAACTCTGACACAAGAAGTTCCTGATGGTTTTTGATGATCTCTTTTGCTTCCTCCTCCTCTCTTTTATATAAGGAAGGGAGAAGTGAAATAATAGGTTTAACAAGATGTTTAAAAAGGTGTCTAATTTTAGTATTAGCATTCATAATTATGTGAGTGGCTAAGAATTAAAAAATAAGGTATAGTTGAGCTGGAGTTAACCCTCAAAGTAGTTGAAGGCTAACCATTAGTGGTCAAGTCTAACTAGTGGTGGTTAGCTGTAATCATTCGTGATTGATAAGACAAAGGTAGAATGGTTAGAGCTAGTTAGTTAGTTGGTCAGCTTGACTTAATTCTAAGGGGTAATGGTTAAGAAGTGGTCCCTAGGGAGTCTTGAGGTGGTCTAAGGGTTAGAATGCCATATAGAACCATAATGTGTGGTTTTCTAGCATTTGCATTTTACCCCTTTTTATTATGCATATTTGTATCATCCAACTACAAAATAAAAAATAGAAAGTTGGGTTGAAGGTTCATCTACCCCAAGTAAGGGAGGAGGTATTCTCCCTCAAACTAATAATTGATGAGGTAAAACAAAATCAGATGTGGGTTTGATAAGTAGATAAGTGGGTGATAATGTTAGCTAGATTGGCTGGGCATTAAAATGCAAACATGCACATAAAATGTGACTAAGAGTGATAGCTAAGATCATGTATTGACTAAGTTTCCATAGTTAGATAAAAGTAAGGTTAGCACTAGAAGGACAAGTGACAAGTAAACCAAGTGACCACATTTAGGTGTGGTAGTTAGGTTGCACTTGTAAATATAAGTTTCCTAGTCAAGGTTAATATATTTGTAGGTATCCAAGGTAGGAAGTGTTTTTGAGAAGACATAAATGGGTTAGTGTACAAAAGTATCATGAGTTCAAGTTGTTTTAAGATGGAAATTTAGTCATAGTAGTCAAAGTGACCAATGTAAGGTCATCATAAAACATGTAAAAGATGGGCTAACATGACCAATATCAAGGTTACATAGTTGGTTTTCTGGTTGGTAGAGAATAGATACCCTAATGGTTAGTAGTGGGATTGTTTTTGTGATGATAAGGTGTTTGGAAAATGGTGGGTAGGATTGAAAAATCCCAAAGGGGTCGATCATCGACAATCAAAGTTGACCATCAATGGTCAAATGTCAGCCCTAAAAGGGTGATGATAAAAAGGCCACCGAGGGTTTTTATTTCCTCATTATGGCATTATTAACCCATGGAGCTTATCTCTTAGAAATTAAAAAAATAGTGACAATTGGAGTTGTTGTTAGTGATTGAGTGAGATGAGTGATTAAGGGTGATTAGGTGTTACCTAAGGTTTATTGGTTAGAGATATTAACTTGAGAGGATGTAGAGAGGAGGAGAGAGAGTGTGGGGAATGATGGTGGTTCTGAGGGCACCTCCACATCGATAATCATGAAATGAGGTAGGTAGTACACTTGTAATTGATAGTTTTAGACTTGAATTTGTTTCTTATTTTTGTTTAGAGCTATGAATAGGTAGATTAAATTTTGTGAAAATATGTGGGGGGGAGGTTTGAGGTTGATAATTTGGTAGATGGGTGGGAGTTAGGTAGATGGAGGTTATAATGGTAGTTATTGGTTACATTATTGATTGTATGTAGAGAATAGAGGGTGAGGGTTAGGGTTTTCCCACCATCGATCATTATATAGTGACCATCGATGGTCTCTATCGATCATCGCCAATCATTAGTGATCCATCAACAGTCAATAGGTGATCATTAATATGTCATTATATGGTGACCATTAACTATGGGTCCCATAACCATTGGCAATTGATGGTGTGATTGGTGATGATTATAAAAGGAACCATTTTTGGTGGATATTCAATTATTGACAATTAATGAAATAAGGTAAAAGTAAAGTTGTTTGATAAATGGGTTGGTTAAAGTTAAAGGGTGTGTAGGTTGTTTAAGGCTTAAGTAGGTAAGGGCTAAGGTTGTGGGTAAGGGTGTAATTTGGTGAATAGGTGAAGGATATAATTTTATGGTTAGGTTAATATAGGATGTTGGTAGGTATAGGTAGAATTCATAGGCAAAATCATGTTGAATTAGGTGAACTAAGGCATTAATATCAAACCTTGTAGGTGAGGGAGAAGTTGAAAATGAGAGATTGAGTGTTACAGTTTCTATATGAGGTCTATTAAGCCATGATAGACCAAGAGTGGGATCACTTTTCAGTAATGGGCTTGGGTAGCATTAGGTATTATCATCATGTTCCTTATGATGTGTCTATATTTTGGGAGAAGGGAAAGCACCGACACTAATAGGAGCACTAAGTACTATCTCCTTGGCTAGATACATAGAGATAGTTGAGGAGATCCATTATTAGGAGGTGTTGGTATTCACACATCTTCCAAATGAGCCTAAATGGTGTAAATATAGAGTAAGGATCACTAGAGGGGCTAGTAGTATAATACCAGGTTAGTGGGTTACATTTGCAAGTGGATAGGTAGGATCAAGAGGTGGATATGCTCTAAGAGGTAGTGGTGTTCTCGGGTCTTAGACTCTCATGAGACCTTGTATTTTGATGTATTATATGATTTTGATATTATTATAAGAGATGATGTAGTGATATGTATATATCCATTTAGAGACATGTACATTATTGTATATATGATCATTATTTTTATTATGATATCATGATATATAGATGTGATTATGGTTGATGGTTTGTGTTGATGGATATGATGTTATTTATTGATGATATGATGTTATGATGATTAACATGATGGTTTATGTGTATTCACCTAGCTAGGCATGTGATGTTATGGCTATTTAATTCATGTTCATGATGATGTTGATATTGATGGATGTTTTTTATGTGATTATTGATATAAATGTTATTAGATGATGTGATGATTTTATTTATAGTTATAGATTTGGTGTTATATGGATATGGTTAGTGAGGATGATGTTCATGATGATTTTATGTTGATATGACACTATTACACTTATGATGATGTAATTGATGTTTGTGACATGGTTATAGTTTATGGATCATAGTTATATAGATGTGATAGATGGTAGGATGATTATGATGGTATGATTACATGATGTGATATTCATAATGTTATGATATGATGATGTTTGTTATGATGAAATGTTTTTTTTCACATGTGGATGTTTTGAATTAATGAATCTTTGCTTCCTTACCTATCTAGGTGTGTTATGGATAATATATGTGGATGATGTATGGTTGAGTGATGATAGACACTTCATGATTAGTTGGTGTTTCTGGTTATTTGGATGAGAGGATTATGATATTATTTTGAGTAAAGACATGTTGAGGTTGATTGTATGTGATGATTTATTGACTTATGATGTGATAAAAGGTATTGTTGTGATGATTGTATTTTGTTATGATTGGTTGTGATGGTAAAGATGTTCTTTTGATTAAAAAAACTTAAACATGACACAACACATAATCAATTTTTAAAAGTTTTAAATGAGATATATGATTATATGAAGGTGGTTGAATCTTTAAGAAACATAAAGTAAGTTGGTGTTATGAATAGCTTTTACAGTATGTTAGTTTTGGGTATTTATCAAGAAGGAAAAATTAACAGTTAATATTTACCAAATAGTAAATAGTAATAGGTTGGTTATAACTATATGGTTAATACAATAAGTTTATATTAGTTAGAATATATATATTGAGATATATTATTTATATTGTTATAACAATATATCATGTGCTTATTTAGAGGGATTTCAAGAGGGAAAAGTTATAGAAAATACATTTCCTATATATGTGTGTAATATCCTAGATGAATTCAGTGAGAAATAATACACGTGTTAATATACATTATATGTGCTCGATTTTGTGAATGAATTAATTCTCTATGCACTATGTCTAGCTCTTTGAATTCCCAATAGTGGTATCAGAGTATACATGATCAGGAATATCCATGAGAGTATGGAGTACATGTGCATAAGTAATTATCAAATCATCCTTTTTTTTATCTTATGCTCTCAAGGCTTGTATCTCTATCTACTTTGTGTAGTGTGTCAATGTAGAGGAGTAAAAAAACTAGTTATTTATGCTCAACTTATATCCAATGCCTAATTTGGGTGACATCTAACCTAATTAGAGTTTCCAATCCCAAACCAATTTTAGAGTTGCTAATATACAATGAGCTACAAATTTATATCCTACAATATTCATTAGATAATAGTCTGCACTCATGCAGACATGTCTTTTGCCATCAAGATCATACTACATATAGAAGAGAGCTAAGAATTAAGTTGATTGATCTAAGCCAGACTACTATGATATTAGAGTTAGTTTAACATGTTGATCTGATCCTATTCTGCTCCATCACATCACAACATAATTTATATTTGGTGAATTTAATAATTTAATGACATTAAAATCTCATTCTATGATGAAATGTCATTCCATGAAAGACTTGTGCTATTTAATGACCAGCCCACTATGTCAAACATCTACTCTACTAACCATTTCTATTAATTCATGTTGTAGGTATTTTAATAATGGTCTATTAAGTCTGGCATTCCATTTGCTTAAAGTGAAGTTATTTATTAAGGCATC